>BSBM01001515.1:127500-695000 GCA_027924585.1 Larix kaempferi | reverse complement strand
TCCTATCCTACATGTTAAATGACATGGCAGGTTCGGAGCCCGTCATACCTAGTTTTACATAACGTGTGAACGTTGTTTATTTACACACTCTCGCACGTTTCGCATTTACCCATTGCATCTAAAAGGTCCCTCAACTTCGTGCGCACTCCTTATAGTATTATCTCTTAATTGATTGTAGGGCATGGTGGAATCAAACCACCAATCTTCTGCTTGTGCTAGAAATGCTCTTCCGTTGAGCTAGAACCCTTTTGAAAATCAAAGAAGAGGGACAAGTAGTTGTGCAATTACTAATAACTCCTAATTGTAGAATTGTGGAAAACATGTACATATAAAACTAACAAATCTCAATTCCATTAAAAAAACAATATATGCAAAACATAATATTTATAAAATAGATTCAGTTTTGATATTCAAAGTATAATACTTTAGTTTTCTTATTTTCATCATGTAAAGTTATTGTAAAAATAGTGCAACATAAAACTGAGAACTTAAAAAATGTTAAATCCACAAACTAATCAATAGAAAATAAAAGGGCCTTGCAATTGATGAAATCATTATGGAAAATGGATCTTCTAAACTTGATTTTTTAGTGTGCGGGTGGAATAAGCAAAACCATATTGAAATTCACAGGAACATGTTAAGATAAAATTAAACAAAAACAAGAAATAATCACAAAAAAAAAAAAAATAATAATAAAAAATTAATAGTCAGAAAATATAAAAGAATAAAAAATATGGCGGAGACACAACCTGTTGCTTTTCCATTTACCAAGAAAGGTAATCCACAAGAATATTATGCCATTTAACTGTAAAGGTAATCCACAAGAAGATTATGCAGTACACACAACAACTCTGCACCATCCCCTCCTCCTCCGTATGTCTTCTGCAAATGATGCCAAACTCACCCTCTCTATGTTCACCTACCTGCCATAAAGCCAAAAGATGTATATCTACATACTTACAATACCCATACAAAAATTGCTTGTGGATCGTATTTATGGAGCAGACATGTGAATACAAGCCACATCTTCTGCAAATATGTCTTTCTTTCTCTCTCTTAAATAGATTTATGCATTCATATACTTCAAATAATTTTAATGTTGGGCCTTAGCATTCCATTTGGTGGGTAAAAACATTTTTAAAACAAAAGAGAATTGGCCATGAAATGAGTATAATAAATGTACTTTGTTCGAGTATGCATGCAATCTACCTCAGGAGAGCTCAACATAGCATTAAGGAGTCAAAACACGACTTTCTTTGCAGAACTTGTCTGCTCAAACCGGCAGAATTGACATAATGTCGTTGGAAGAGTTGTCAAAAGAGGGAAAAAAAGACCATCACTCAAATCATTGTGGGTTAGATCTAAAAACAGACATCAATATCCGAATCAGACATCACTTCCTAGTATATATGACAGGGTACAGGACATACATAGGTGACATTGAAACTAGTTGAAGATTTAAATAAATACCCATCATCTACAACAGATCTAGTTGATTGAGTCTAACCATCAATAGAATAACCATAACCTAGTGACTGGGAACCTCAAACAAAGGAAAATCCCAATCCATATACAGTAGGAACCTAAATCAATTGTAAAGGCAAGGGCAGGTGGATAAATAGATACGGATCCTCCAGTTTGAGAGTCAACAGTTCTAGTTGTAGTCAGACCGATTTCTTTAGTTGAATGAGTAAATTACCAAGGAACAATAACAAAAAATAGTACAATAGAGGCATATTAATAAGCAAGGGCTACAATAACTCATAATCACAATAAAAGGGAATTAGAATGTTGATTGTGCAAGGTTACATCAATAACTCATAATCACAATAGGTCCTTCTTGAATAATATATGGCATGCTCGTAGTCTTGAATGATCTACAGTAAAATGGAAACCATATTTCGACCTTCAGTCTCGTAGTTTAGGGTCATGTAACACTTCACTAATAGCCTATAGGATTCCAGTGGGAGAGAATTAAATAATTAATGGATTGTAGCCAATCAATGAAAAACAATGGGCAAATTTTGAATTTTCAAGGAGATTCTCAATTCTTACCTAAGAAACAAGCTAAATTATTTGAATGAGAATTAGATTCTATTACCAAATGAAACCAACGTTGCAGTTGAAAAATGAAGGAAGTTGAGAATGGATTCACATATATAAAGAAGGATTCCGTCAATCTACCACCAAGCTCCGACACTACTAGATGTATCTATTATAGCTATTGAAGGCCAATAGAAACTTGTGTCAAGAACCAACCATATTATACCTGCAAGATATTTAGAATCACATGATCTTAGAAAATCCGTTTTCTATGAAGATAGAGACATAAAATATATTTATTCTTTTTCCCATCAAGGAGACTCATAAACCATGGTTCACATGGCTCGACCCCCCAAACCCAAAGGGAACACCAAGAACCACTTGATATCGAAAAATATGACAGATTGAAAAACATGGAAAAAAGAAGTTAAGCATATGCTGTCACTAAATCTTTGCAAAGCGGTGCTTATATCTACAAACAATCTCACCTTAAAGACATCCTTGCAATAAACACCCATGAGCCGGACGGAGGCTGGCTACTGGAATAGATCACTAACTTTGGATGTGAATGAAATCCGATTAATGGTTTTGGCCGCTAATCGGTTCAAAATCTTCATCCAAGCCCATATACGCTGCACTAGTTCCCATGATCAATTAAAGTGAGGTCGACAGTAACATTAAGAATTGATTTCTTCTTGATTTCATTGCAGGGTCTGTGCAAGAATAAGATGAAAATAAACCAGAGATCTATCTAATCCAGGGTTAGGAAAAGCTTCATCCAATACTTCAATTTTGTTTTCATCTTTCATAAAATCAATTTTCATAAAAAAATAGTAACTAAAAAATATAAAAAATATATTTATGAAGAAATACTAATTTCATCTAAAAAATATATTAAACATTCCTACCAAATATAAAATCAATCAAAAAGAATTTTTAAAGACAAAATGCTAATTGTGTCTTTAAAAAAACGTCTTAAACACCCCTCATGTAGTAGTGAATATTAAATAGCTTTATCGTATCCGTAATAAGCAAAATTATGGAATTACTTTTAACATTGTTATGATATCAAAGCCAACTTTTCACAAGCCACAACCCCTACACTTTGTAAGTTACAAACAGTGAGGGGAGATTATTCTAGAGCCGCTGCACAACATAGTCACATGTGCCCTAATCTTCTTTTTACAAGCCATTTTTGAGGCTGTTGAATTTCGTTAAAATTTTGCACTGTATTTACCCCAGTTCTTGTTGCTCCATCCCATGCTGGGATTGTTGTTAAATATCAATATGGATCCAATGTTGATTGATTGAAGGCTAGACTTTATGCTCCACTTGAACCTGCCATGCCGTTAAACCACTTAATTTAAACATATCAAATTCAACTTCAACTGAAAGAAATGCAAATAGACGAAATCGAATTGAAAGAAAATGGTTAATAAAAAACACAAAATCAAACTGAACAAAGTGATTCACAATGGTCCCTCGGCGCGAAAACCTTCGTTATATCTAGAACGATTAAGGTTAGAAAAAATCCAAGTACCTCTTTACTGGTTGAAAATCCTCCACAAAATAAAAACCCTCGGCCAACAGGCTTGTTGGAACAAAACCACTCGACATAATGAAATTCCTTTGCCAAAATCCTTTGTGGCATGGAAACATAATGAACTTCACATTGTTTATATATCAATTGGTTGCAATGAGGGAAGCACAAATTCAGTCGCCACCATATGTACACATGTGAAGTTATAACTGCCACCCGCGGGCTTCGACTTCCACTGCAAAGAACAAATTTCGTTGGCATGGGTTTGCTGCGGCTTTATTGTGCTAATATGGTTAAATTACCAGTTTTTTTATATATTTTCTTTTATAATTATTTATTTTGAATTTTGAACAATGTTCATAAAATCAATGTAGATAGTACAGTTATCCCATCCTCTTGCAATCTAAGAAAAGTATAGATGATAGTCCATCTCCAAATTCTAAGATATAAATACCTCTCACTGTAAATATAATATTATATTATAACTAACAACAACCACATTTTTATATATGGTTGGTATACTCAATCAACCATATATAAACCATGCTCACACATTTAAAAATGTTAATATATGTCGACTGGACTAGCGTATACCAACCACATTTAAAAATGTGATTGCTACAAGTTAATAATCGATGCAAGGAAGAAAGAATAAAATTATATTTTTAAATATTTATTGTTATTTTGAAAAAATAAGTAGTATAGTTGTTACAAAATAATAGGCATTATGACATAATAAAATTTATTAAATTATACTAAACTAAAATAAAATGAAAATATTTATAAAATAAAATAATTTAATTTAAATAAATGAAAGTAAAAAAAAATTAAAAATTAAATTAAACTAAAATCAAAAGTTAATTAAATGTTTATTTGAACTGTTTATTAAATTTAATTAAAATGTTAATTAAATTTAATATAATTAAATGTTTATTAAAGTAAATTAAATTCCAATTAAATGTTTATTAAATCATATGAAATTAAAATACATAAAAGTAAAATAAATAAATAAAATAAATATAAATTTAATTTAATTTAATTCATATTAAATATAATTTTAAAAAATGTAATTTAATCATAATTATTTAATTTAATTTAATTTTTCTTGATGATGATGATGATTGTCTTTAACGTCCACTCAGACCAATCTTGGTCTATCAGACCTTAACAAGATAAAGATTATTTGGTTGTCTTTAAAATGTTATTTCTATGCTCAAAAAGCTTACATAGGAGTGTCCCTAGCTCACCATAGTTTTGGGGATCTAGAAGGTTAGAAAGGTCAATGCCGGATTAAAGATTTTGAAACTGAGATCTAACGTGAGTGAGAGCCAAGCATTCTAACATAAAGTGATTTTCATCTTCCACGCTCATAGAATAATTTTTAAAAATGTAATTTAATGTATTAAATTTATTATATTATATTAATTTGATTAAATTTGATTAATAGAAATATAAAATATTTTTATTAATTAAATTAATATTATTTTTCCCGGATGCGGGTGATAGCCGTCAACTCACGACACGTGTGAGAGCTGGGAGGGGTTGCCATCTCCACACCACGTGGATCTCTCTCTGGACACTTCTCATGCGCATTAATACCCCGTGCTTAACAAGGTCAAGGCCATTTAATCGCTCAGCCTTTCGACCTTAACGAAGGATGGGGCTCAGTACAATGGAAAATATGTTGATTCTGTGTTGGATTTTGGCACCGTTGGAAGATGGAAACAATCATTTTTGTTCAAGCTATCTCTGGTATTGGGTTGGATTTGCTTGGTCCTCCTGATACACTTCTACTGGGAGCTTTCACGGAGGGAATTCTTTAGGGCGGTTCATTCCTCCCTTCTTTGTGTGATGTTTCTCCACAAGGCTTCGTTCACTTTGTGCGAAATTGCTAGCTTAGCCCTGTGAAGCAATCATGTCCAAAAGACTACGCTCTACCCCTCGTCGTGGAAGAGGTGGACAAGGTCACTCGAACCACTTGGGACTTAGAGGCTCGTCAACGAACGAATATGATAGCTCTGTCCCCAAGCACCTGAGGAACATGCTAAACGATTGGGAGGAACATGTGGTTGTTCAACAGCTCACTGAGCATCGGGCACAAACGTGCATGAAGAATTATTGGAACGTAAAAAACATGTTGTCTCAAGCTCTGTTACACTCTTCTACTCATTCCTCTTCTTCGAGAGGTCTTGCTCCTGGTCCTAATCCCCCACAGCACCAGAAACTGTCGCAAGGGAAGGCTCCTCATCAAGCGCAGGAGATGGAAGAAATTAGGCAATCAAGTGTTCAACAAAGGAAGCGTGTGGAACCCTCCAATCCAGAAGGGCCCTCTTCGTTCAACAAGACTGCTCCTCATCCCACCAATGAACCCTAAGACTACTCCTCCGACTCAGGTACATATTGATGTGCAATTCTAGAGGAAAAAACAGAAGATGCGTCTCACAATCGTCCTCCAAAGTAATCTCAGGCTCTTCGGTTTCCTCCTTTACGGTTTCAATATATGCCATCTGATAAATAGCCCAGTTAGTTTTTTTTCTATGCCAGTTGCTAGGCAGCTCCTCTTGAATTATTTTGTCAAGGATTATTGCATGCCTGATGACTCGATACGAGCAGGTTTTAAACTTTAAATTTTTGTGGTTTGGTTTCCCTCACAAGGGCGGGCCTGTTTCTCCCTATTTTGGACTAATGGGGGGCATCTTCCCTTTGACCACCCTGACAACTTATCTCTCATGCTTGTATTTTGCTATATATTAATATAATTTTTCTCTGGAACTTACCAAAAACAAATTTATTTTCATATTAATTATAATCATGGATTAATTATTATTATGAAATAATAATATTTATTAAAAATATTTAAAAAATAATAATTTAATTTTATGAAAACAAATAAAAACTTTGATAAAAACCAATTACTTTTTAACATTTATTAATACTATCATAGCCACTTAACTTGTGGCCGGTGAACATCGATAGGTCACACAAGTTAAGTGCCATGAACAAGTTATCTATTACTTGTTCTCCATGCTTAGTTGTAATCACATGTTGTCTATGCTTGAGCTACATGTTACCTTATTTAGTTAAATTGGTTGTCACTACATGCTATCCATGCATGGGCTATGATTTATCCATGCATCAACTACTAGTTATATATATATAATTGTTTATTTTGAATTTGGAACGTCGACAATAAAATCAATATGGACAGTACACTTTTCCCATCCTCCTTCAATCTAGGAAAAGCATAGATGGTAGTCCACCCAAATTCTAAGATATAAATACCTATCAGACTAACTATTATGAAATAATAGTATTTAGTAATATTA
Source organism: Larix kaempferi (assembly GCA_027924585.1). Lineage (NCBI taxonomy): Eukaryota > Viridiplantae > Streptophyta > Pinopsida > Pinales > Pinaceae > Larix > Larix kaempferi. The sequence continues at coordinate 688,091 of BSBM01001515.1, read as the reverse complement.
ATAGATAAGTGATGGGCCCCTAAAATTGCTCCTTTCTTAACTATATTACACTATCTTGTAAATCAATAAAAGTAAAAGATGCCTAATTTACTACTTTTAATGTATTGAATACGGTTTTGACGATGACAAATTGATTCTTGCACTAACAAGTCTTGTACTCAAAATATTATCAAAGTATGGACTAAGGCTTGTAGCCATCCATATTATTTTTACGCAAATTCAAACGCAACACTAGAATTTATGTTTACAATATCAATTTATCAATCTGGCTGTTGAATGTGCCAAGGACCGAAACCATAAAAGGTACCATTAGAGTGAGAGAGAGGGGAAGCATCGGATGCGAAAGAGTGTGAGGTCTTGGAGGAAAAGATGCAGAAGTTGACCAATATCTACTAATAAGTTTTGGATTCCCCAAAGTGAGAGAGAGAGAGAGAGTATCAAACGTGAAAGGGTCTTAGGGATTGGGGGTTATGGGTTTAGAGAGAGAGAAAGAAAGATAGAAATTGGGAGTTAGGGATTTAGAGAGAGAGAGGGAGATAGATATTGGGGGTTAGGAATTTAAAGAGAGAGAGAGAGAGAGAGAGAGAGAGAGAGAGAGAGAGAGAGATTATGGCTTAGGGGTTTAAAGAGTGAGAGAGACTAGGGGTTAGGCGTTGAGGGAGATAGAGATATTACATCGGATGTGAAAGAGTGTGAGGTATTGAAGGAAAAGATGCAAAAGCTAACCAATATCTACTATGAAGTTTTGGATACCTGTTAGGGGTTGGGGGAGAGTGAAATTGTGGTTTACGGGTTTAGAGTGAGAGAGAGGGGGAGTATCGGATGCAAAAGAGTGTGAGGTCATGGAGGAAAAGATGTCGAAGCTGACCAATATCTACTATTAAGTTTTGGATTCCCCGAGAGAGAGAGATTGTGGCTTAGGGGTTGAGAGAGAGAGAGAGAGAGGTTGGGGATTAGGGATTTAGAGAGACCTATGGGTTAAGGAGATAGAGAGAGAAAGATTGAGAAAGAGAGAGAGGGTTAGGGGTTTATATATAGAGAGAGAGAGATTTGAGGTTAGGGATTTATAGAGAGAGTGAGAGAGATATTGTGGGTTAGGGGTTTAGAGAGAGAGAGAGAGAGAGAGAGAGAGAGAGAGAGAGAGAGAGATTGGAGGTTATGGATTTATAAAGAGAGAGATATTGGGGGTTAAGGGTTTAGAGAGAGAGAGAGAGAGAGATTAGAGGTTAGGGATTTATAGAGAGATAGATATTGGGGCTTAGTGGTTTAGAGAGAGAGAGATTGGGGGTTAGGGGTTTATAGAGGCAGAGGAAGATTGTGGCTTAGAGAGCGAGAGGGTTTGGGGTTTATGGAGATAGAGAGAGATCGGGGGTTAGGGATATATATATATATATAAAGAGAGAGAGAGAGAGAGAGAGAGAGGCACTGGTGGTCAAGGGTTTATAGAGAGAGAGAGAGTGATTGGTGGTTAGGGGCTTAGAGAGAGAGATTGAGGGTTAGGGGTTTAGAGAGAGAGAGATTAGGGGTTAAGGATTTTCAGATAGAGAAAGAGTGAGATTGGGGGTTAAGGGTTTAGGGAGAGAGACATAGAGATTGTGGCTTAGGGGTTTATATAGAGAGATAGAGACTGGGGTTTAGGCATTGAGGGAGATAGAGAGAGTACATTGGATGTGAAAGAGTGTGAAGTATTGAAGGAAAATATGCAGAAGTTGACCAATATGTACTATGAAGTTTTGGATGCCTGTTAGGGGTTGAGGGAGAGCGATAATGGGGTTTAGTGGTTTAGAGTGAGAAAAAGGGAGAGTATCGGATGTGAAAGAGTGTGAAGTCTTGAAGGAAGAGATGTAGAAGCTGACCAGTATCTACTATTAAGTTTTGGATGCCCCGAAGAGAGAGAGAGAGAGAGAGAGAGTATCAAACATGAAAAGGTCTTCTGGATTCGGGGTTAGGGGTTTAGAGAGAGAAAAAGAAAGAGAGAGGTTGGGGGTTAGGGATTTAGAGAGAGAGAGAGAGATTGGTGCTTAAGGGTTTAGAGAGAGAGATATTGGGGGTTAGGGGTTTAGAGAGAGAGAGAGGGTGTGAAGTATTGAAGGGGTTGAGAGAGAGAGAGAGAGAGGGTGTGAAGTATTGAAGGGGTTGAGAGAGAGAGAGAGAGAGAGAGAGATTGAGAAAAAGAGAGAGGGTTAGGAGTTTAGAGAGAGAGAGAGAGAGAGAGAGATGGGGAGGTGGTCAGTGGTTTAAAGAGAGAAATTAGATGTTATGGGTTTAGAGAGAGAGATTGGGGTTCAGGGGTTTAGAGAGAGAGAGAGGAGGTGGTTAGTGGTAGGAGTAGGTGAGATACCAATAGGAAGAGAGAGAGTGGGTGGTTAAGGGTAGTGGGGGAGTAGGGGAGGAGGGATATAGATAGAGTGAGAGGGATGGAAAGATGGTTAGTGGTAGGTGAGAGGGAGAGACAGAGAGAGGGGGGTGGGGGTATGAGGGTGAAGAGTGGGGGTTTGGGGAAGGACATATAGAGAGTGAGATTAGGGTTGGGGGTTTAGAGAGAGTGATACAGTGAGAGAGAGAGATCAGGGGGTGATGGTTAGTGGTAGGACTAAGTGAGAGGGGGAAATGTTAGTGGTAGGGGGTTAGGGCTTAGGGTAATAGAGAGATGGGGGGCTTGGGCTTTATGGTATATGTTTTTAATCAGGGTCTTATGCTTTATGGTAAGGGGATATATGGGTGGTTGAGAGAGAGAGGGAGATGGGGTTATAAAAAGGGATGGGGCATGGGATTATATTTAGAAAGGGAGATATAGCTATAAGTAGGGTGAAATAAATATGTAACATCGGCGCGCGCACACTAATAGTGTGTTCATTCTTACAGTGCATGTAGTCTAATAGTGTGTGCACGCAATTAGTGCATGTGCGCTATAAGTGTGTGCATGATTTTAGTGCATGCACATTACTAATGTGCACGCTAAATTTTTTTTTTTTTTTTGGCATGCTTTCCTTTTTCCATACCGTGTGTAATGACTTGGTAGGTGTGGTTCTAGGTTCGGTTTGTCGAACCTTGTGCCTTGGACTGCATTATAGTAAAACACATCATGTTCTGTAACTTCATGTTTTTCAACCTCGAATGCGTATATGCTCCACTTGTCCACTGCCAATGAAACTGCAAAAACTAATAGAACTCTCTGTGTAGATTCCAAATATCTATTTTTTGAATAAATTTGTTAGTATTTTCATTTTTTTTTTCATTTTTTTTGCAATCGTGTCATGTATTTCAACTATAACTTTTGACTGACACACCTATTTTGAAAACGGAAAAGAACTTGCACAAGTATATTGAAAGACCTATGCACTTTAAAAAAAAAAAATTGACTTTGTTAAGACCATGATAGCGGGGCCTAATGGTCAACCTTGTCTTTTTAGGGATTTCCTGACTTACATAATTTAACAATATATATATATAATTGGCTTGGATTTTTTTTTAAATAGAATTGCACTAGATCCGCCTATTATCTACAACCCTACATAATTTTTTTTTCAAATGTAGATAGTTTACATGCCAAACCCGAGGCCTAATGCAAACATATGCATTATGTTTTTGAAAAATAATAACATACCAATCTTAGAAGAACGCCATTTTTTGCAGTTATACTCGTTTTCTATAAATAAAAGTTATATATTCCGAAAGGTGATCCGATTCTCTATGTTTCATCTTTTTACACCATATTCTAAAAAGTTGTGTAGGTACCTCTAAAAGTTCATTTTAATGGTCAGATTGTTGTATTCTAGGAAGTCCATTGCAACTAACGTGTCATAAGTGGGTATCATTACCTTGCACCAGTCCATATCATATTGGGATACTTATAATATCTCAGTTAAGGATTGATATTAATGTGATTAATGCTTATGAAGTACTTGTAATATCTTAGTGAAGGATTGATATTAAAGCTTTTATATGTTGAGTGAGTAAACTAATGATGTGATTGGACATTATGCAATGGAGATATACCATTATACTTGTTTAAATGTCAATATGAGTCACATGAGTCACATAAGTCACAAAAGTCAGATCATGAACATTTAGTGAAGGAGTCACATGAACCTTAGTATGGTCAACAAGGTAAGCACTCATATGTATGACAATGATGATGGATGAAGGGAGGACATAGTGGAACCAACCAATTTGATAAAGTGTAAGTTACAATAGCATATTTCAATCACATTAAGCAAGATTACTTTTATACTTCATTAGCATTTGTTAGCTTATACAATCAACAATCTTGGAATTGATCTCATCATTTAGTATTCAATGCAAAGTATATGCATCCTAGACTACATCATCACCAAAATATACATATTTTCTAATAAATACATCCTCAAATAATAATGATACATCTTGGTCCTAATGTTAACACCATTGAATGCTTCACCTTCCACCATGCATATTAAGGGTGTGTAGTAATTGAAAATAGGAGCATGCGCGTGCTTTTGTTACCTATACTACCTCTCTCTCTCTCTCTCTGCATCTATCTCTCTAATTTCTCTCTATCCCACTGCCCCCCCCCCACTCTCTCTCTTTGTCTTCCCCCATTTACACCTCTAAAATCTAAACCTTTTCTCTCTGATTATTCCCCCCTCTCTACATCTACCCCTCTCCCTCTCTAACTATCTCTATCATCACCACTATCTCACACTCTCTCTCCCTCTCACTCTCCACCTCTCCCTCTTCTTCTCTCTCCTCCTCACTCTCTCTCATCCCTCCCCTCCTCTCTCTCGCACCCCCCCCACTCATTCACTCTCTCCCTTCCTAGACTCTATCTCTCTCCCTCTCTCTCTCCCCCTTCCACTCTTCCTCTATCTCTCCCTCTCTCTTTCTTTATCTCTACCTTTATCACTCTCTCCCTCCCACTCTCCACCTCTCTCTCTAAACCTTCTTTCTTGCACTATCCCCCTCTTTACTTCTCTCTCTCTCTCTCTCTCTCTCTCTCTCTACCTCACTCTCTTTCTCACTCTTTGACTCTCTTAGTCCCTCTTGCATCTCCTCTAGTTTTTTTAATGGTAGTGACATTCTCTACTCTACACAATCTCATGGTAAGATTCCCCTGACCCTACAAAGTGTCACATTTGTCATCTACCCTACTTTTGAAATGAAATTTCAAAAAATCAATGGCAAGGAGGGAGACATACACATTTTTCGTACTGTATACACATGAGTCTCATCTGTGAAAGTCCTCACCTTTGAAAGTGAAATATACATTTTCTAAAATGACTGGTTTAGAGGGTGACACATACATTTTTCTTACGAGATACACTGAATTTACCTCAAGAAAACCAATTTTTATTGGGGCTCTTCTATTGGACAGAGTTGTATATCGTATATAGTATTACATGATGAAATCACCCAAGCTATTGATACACCGTTATGGTTTTTGTAAAAAACCATCAATGTATAAATTTGATACTACATTCAAACAAACGCATAATTATATATAAAGTCCACACATATGAAATCATTTTAATAATTATAATTAAATGAGATTCATGAAAAATTTGTACTCACCAAATCAACCCATATTTATTTGTGCCAAATGTAGAGTCCATGTATATAACATTATTTTGTGATTTCTCCATCATTGATTGTAGCGACAATCCACTCTAGTTGGATCACTTTGGTCCTTCACATATTCTTTTCTTTTTATATAATTGTACACGTTTAAAATACCTTGTAAATAATATTACATAAGTTTGTTGTGTGGCACAAAGATGGCAACCCTTAAATCCACATGTGAACAAGAATGACAACTCAATTCCACAAAAGTTTAAGATATTTAAATTACGGTTATCACTAAATTTTTAATTCTATTAAGATAAATATATCATATTTCATATTGTAACATCTATTCCATTTATCGTCTCACTATATGTCGACTAAATATAATATTTCATAAAAAAAAATTAAAATAAAATAATAATAAATTTAATTTCAACTAAATAATAATAATTCACACCATAATGTATATAAAATAACATTATATAATAAATCAAATAGTATTATAAAGACAAAATCTAAACTAATTTTTATTATAAGTATATACTAGTAATTTATTTTAATGGTGTAATTTACACTTATATTAAAAATCAATATTTATTGTGTAGAATTCAACATGGTGTAATTTACACTTATATTAAAAATCAATATTTATTGTGTAGAATTCAACATGTGATATGTTAAATGTAATGTGTATTATGAATTGGAACATAATTGATGACTATATCATATTAAGGTTATTAATTTATATATCAATAATTTTTACAATGAATTTGTTCCTTCACTTCTTGACTTAATTCTTAATCACTATGTGAAAATCAATAGCTTTCTATTGATTAATATTGGAGTTTGATGACAAAGATGATAAGTATATAAGTATACCATTTAACTAATTATGAAATAAAGATACCACCCAACTAATTAAATTATTAAATTTGACTTTATCATCTCAATGTCATTATTTTTTTTTCAGAAGAAAAAAAAACTACTATTGATATTCTTGAACGAATCAAATAATACAACGAGTGTCATGGTTTGGTAAAACTAAAGATTCCAACAATTAAAATTGCAGATGCATACATAGTCTATACAGAGACTAACTGCAGAGATTCTTATCAAAGGATTTACAATCAAAAGTATTACAGAGAGAGACAAAAAGAAAACCATCCATAGCTGAAGGTATCATATATAGTGCAACATCCCCATCATTCTCCAAAAGTGTAAACCAGAAACTATTCAAAAGAAATATAATTCACCCTGATCTTGAATGGCATTGTCCAGCCATTCATCCCAAATCAGAGTACCTTCGGAACCTTCAAGAGCTTGTTTAGAGATTTTTTCAGCAATAGAGTTGTGCTCTCTCTATATATGCTCAAAGGAGATGTTTTGCTGCAATGAAATTTCCTTTTGTGTACGAATGCACCAATGGTGAAGATTGGTGACATTTAATTTGAATTCCCTTGCTGCCCATTTGATTGTAACACGCGAGTCACCAAAAAATTTGACATTGACTAAGCCAAATATATTTTCCATCCTTAAGACACACCATAAGGCCATAAGCTCAGCTTTCATATTGCTACCCAATCCACAGTTGAGACGTACCGAAAAATAGTGATTATCATTGAGGAAAATCACACCTCCAACTGCACAGAACCCATTTTGTGTTGCACCATCGAAGAATAATACCGGTTGAGATACTTTTAGTGAGAAGTGACTGACTCTATTTATTGGCAGTCTGAGCTTCTCATCCTTGTACAAATGAAACATCTTCAAAGCAATGGAGCAGCAGATCATCAAGTCAGATTGTAAGTCTTGGAAGATTGCACAATTACATGAGTACCAAACTACCCAGGCGATAAATATTGCTAATGAAAAGAAAGGTTTTGAGTACCTGAACCAATTCAACATGCAAGTACTGAAGTCGCCTACATCCCAATTTCTAGTTATACTCAACTTAGCAAAGCAAAAAGTCCAAGTTTTTTTGGTAAAAGTGCAATCCACAAATAGATGTTGTGCAGTTTCCGCATCAAGTGAACAAAGATTGCATCTGTTTGGTCCTAACCATCCACGCATCATAAGATTATCCTAGGTCTTGAGCTTATTTTGGAGAGCAAGCCATAAAAAACATTTAATCTTTAAGGGGACATTCATCTTCCATAGTCTCTTGTACCACCAGTTTGGTGGATAGATAAATCTGTCCTGTATAATTCTATAGTAAGCAATCTTTGTTGTGATAATCCCAGAACTGGGATTCCCCATCCAAACCAAGAGATCACTTTCCCCGTTGATTCAGACACCAGCAGAGTTAATATTTTTGATATAATTGTCCCACTTCCATGCAAAGTGGCCAAAAAGACCAAGGTCCTTAGAACACATCCAGACATCAGCGTGGGGAGAATTTAGTCTGTGAATAAGTAACCTGTTTAGTGTTGGACACCCAAGCGCGTGCAAATGCTGAACCAAACAATTAGAGAGAGCATGTGATTCCTCCAGCCCAATGATAGGGTCCAGCCCAGCTCTGATGTTTTCACCTGTACCGACCTTCCAGTAGATGTCTCTTGCAACCCAGACAAAAAATTTCATAAAGCCTCTCAAGATTAGTGAGAAATTCCAACCAGCCAATTTGGGGTTTCTTAGCCATTCATAAAGATTTGTAGAGAGATACTTAGTGCGTATAGTCTTGGACCAAAGCGTCTTCCCAAATAAACACCTCCATAAGCTTTTTAACCTGAGTGCAGAATTGAAGACTCCTAGGTCTTTTATTCCCCAACTGCCAAATCTTTCAAGTCTAGAAAGTGCCTCCTAAGAAACCATAGGGATCTTAGCATGTACAGAACTGCCAGTCCATAAGAAATTGAAAAAACACTTTTGTAGGGATTTGATTATAAAAGAAGGAACCTCGAGGAGCGAAAACCAGTAAACTGGGATGCTAGATAGCATTGATTTGATTAATATAAGTTTCCCTCCAATAGACAAGAGCCGAAATGTCCAATGGGAAATACGCTTTTCCACTTTCCGGAGCAACCACATCCAATCCTTGATGAGATAATTATTTGGCTTCAAATAGAATCCCAAATATTTAAATATATCTTCCAATGGTAAGAAATTGAAAGGAAGAAATCTAGTGATTTGTCTCAAGATATCCTCATTCACATTAAACTGATATAAATTGGATTTTGTATTGCTTACCTTCATTCCAGAAACCGTGCAAAATATCTTGATAATGTCACTAAAGTGCATCCATTCATCCATAGAATCTAACCCAGCTGCTAATGCATTAGCAGCAAAAAGAACATGTGTCAGAACACAATCTTTGGCACATTTAACACCTTTTATCAACCCTTGTTCTGAATCCTGCTGGACAAGTCTGCTAAAACCATCCATTATCAATAAGAAAATAAGTGGGGAGAGTGGACATCCCTGACGTAACCCTTTAGTGCAACTGAAGAAAGCAAAAGGTGAACCATTTACTAGAACAACAATATTCATGGAGGTGACACATATCATGATCCAGTTGATTACCAGAGGAGGAACACCAATTTGTATCAAAACCAACCTTAGAAAAGACCAATTTACCCCATCGTATGCTTTTTCCAGATCCATTTTTAGAAGTAAGGCCTTTATCTTTCTTAGCTTGATAGTGTGAAGAAGTTCCTAAGAGATGCCAATTGCATCATGTATTTGTCTACCAGCTAAGAAGCCAAACTGTTCCACTGAGATGTGCTCAGAAAGGGGTATCTTTCATCTTTGAGCAATGATTTTCGAAATTAACTTGTAAATTAAATTGCACAATGCAATTGGCCGATATTCACCAAATGTAAGGGGCTTATTACTGTTGGGAATTAGAGTGACAAAAGTAGAATTTAGGGCTCCAAATAAATAGCTAGTAGTTCTAGTGAAATTAACCATAGCTTTGATATCTTCCCCCAGAATGTCAAAAAAATGTATATAGAGCTCGACCGGCCATCCATCCGGCCCGGGGCTCTTTTCTTTCGCAAAGAGGGATAGGGTGTCTTCAATTTCTTGTAAAGATACTTCCTTGCATAATTCACAAGCATCTTGTTCATTAAAAAAAGTGGGGAATAATCTAGCTACTCTTATCTGCTCCAATAAATCAACATCTTCGACCTCATTATATATATTGCCAAACAAATTAGCAGCTTCCTTCTTTAATGTCTCCATACCTGTCACCAACTCACCCTGAGAGTTTTGTATTTCCTAAATATTGTTCAGATACTTTCTAGCAGAAGCAAAGGCATGAAATTTTTTTGTGTTCTTATCACCATTGGCTATCCAAATAGCCCTACTTTTAAGTCGCCATTCTTTCTCTTCTAGTAGCAGTATCTCTTCCTTCTTTTGCTCAAACTTTTTTAAATTATCAAAAGCTTCAAAATCAATTATGTTATGAATATTCCCTTCAATAGACTTTTGAATTTTCTTTTCCAAAAGGGATAACTCTAATCAATTAGCTTCTTTTTTGTTCTTGATCCAGCTAGAGACAACTGCCTTCAGAGTCCTCAATTTTTTACGGAAATAGTCCACGGGATTTACAGCATCAACCTAGTGATTCCTCCAAAAATCTCTAACCATATCACAAAAACCATCATTAGATAGCCAAGCACTATTGAATTTAAAGGGATAATTTATCTTTTGTCCATAATCATCAAACTGTAACAAGATAGGCCAGTGGTCAGAAAATTTGGTCTCAAATACCCAAGACCGATATCTTTGAAAGCACCCAAGCAGCCCAGACTTTACAAGAAATCGATCAAGCCTTTTGTGAACACCATCTTCACCGAATCTCCCATTTGTCCATGTAGGCAACAATTTAGCAGGCATCACATCTACAAAATCATAATCTTCAATGAACTTAACAAAAAAACTGACAAAACATCCAAGGAAGCCGAAGAGCCCCAAACTTCAGATGCCGAGCAGGTAAAGTTCAAGTTTCCTACAATAATCATATTATCAAAACTTAGTAGTCCAGAGTGCATAAGAGCCTCCCAAAAAAATCGTTTATCCTTATAAGGTGCATAACAGTTTAAGATAGTGAGAAGCAAATTCAATCCCACAATAAAACCATTCATTAATATACCCCAGGGGGTTTTAACCATCTTGAAGGAGTATAAAGTCGGATTCCAGGCCATCGCAAGACCGCTCGATAATCCACATGAATTCACTGCTGCAATCTCCCACCGGGGAAGAACTTTGCCAATTCGTCTAACAACAGAGGCAATGCCACACATAGTTTCCTGAAAAAGCACAATCGCAGGGCCAGTAGCACTAATGAGGTTGGATAAGGCCTAAGCCCTAGTTACCTTACCCAGTCCCCGCACATGTAGAGATAAAATTGACATTAAGAACCACCCAACGAGGGATTCGCCGCTCTAAGGCCCTCAATAGGATCACTGCTGATCAAATTAGAATCCTCCAATCTTTTAGAGGCAGAAGTGTAAGATTCAATCTCAGGAATAATAGGTTGAACTATTCCCTTTTTCTTCTTCCCCTTTTGTATAGTTACATTCTGGAATTTATGCGAGTGCAAAGGAATAGCATCAGAGTTCAATCTCGGGTTTTTAGAAAAAATGGGAATTGGTGAAAGTTCTAAATCATTTACAGGGATATTGTGACCACATTCTGCTAGGATGGACGAATTATCAAGATTTAAAGACTCTGAAGCAACACCAGAGGGGGCTTCCATTAGGGTTTCCTCATAATTAGGTGCAGCATGAAGTTCCTGAGAGCCCACAGAGGGAATCACAATGGGATAGGAAAGGCTTGAACCCTCAGGTAGCAAAGGTGCACATAACCTCTCAGAGGATAGTATAGACTCCAAATTTACAAGTTCCATCTCCTTTGACAAGTTTCGGCCGGCCAAAGAAAGATGTGACTCATCATTTTTCTCAATCAAAAGCCCATTAGCCAAATCATGGCGCATAGAGATTTCACCTTTAGAAATACGTTGAGATAGGTCCTTTTCAGACATTTCAATGAAAGAGATCTCTTCGTTTGTGAGAGTAGGAATTAAAGCAGAAGGTTGTGGAGATAACTTACCAGGAGAAGAAACCATAAACTTTGAAGGCGTGCACTTAGGTGTCAAAAAAACAGAATCTTCAGGAAGTGAAGCCCTATGTCCCCGCAACTTTGGGCACTTGGCCTGAATGTGCCCAATATCACGTCAGAAGAAGCAACGAAAAGGGATTTTGTAAAAATCCAATATTTGTCTCCAAACCCTAATCCCCCAAATCATCTCATTCTCAGCAGGAAGCTTGAGACTTAAATCCAATTCCACCATGAATTTGGCATATCTTCTATCCATTCCAAACAATGTCTGTTTATCAAGTCGAACAAATATGCCAACAGTATTGGCCATGCCAATAATGACTTCCTCTGACCAGAGCTCAATCGGAAGACCAGGAATAAGCATCCACAAATGTCTTTTGCTTTGCACCTCCTTCAGTGGATCAAAATTTATATGCCAACGTTTAACGAATAAGGAACCAGTCTTAAAAGGCCAAAAAGTTGCCAAGATCTGCAGCATAATATCTATGTCCTGGAAGACAAAAAGAATCCACCGATTCATTAGAAGATTTATGCGTGACGCCAAACCAGTCAATGGAACCCAAAATTTGTTGACCCAGTTAGAAATTTCAAGTTTCGACCCAGAGGTAAACTCTAATGTACCAAGAAGGGCACGCTCAGCAAGCATCTCAATTCTTTCCAGATTGAAATCTGAGTTGATCTCGTATCTGTCAACAAAATCTCTAGCCTTCACGGTTTTGGACTATCCCCTCAGCTTTGCCCTAGCACCAAAAAGATTTTTATTGCATGAGGGAGTTTTATTGACAGAAGGAAGAAAACCCCCGGGCTCACTAGGGTTTGGATGAGACAATGCCATTCGCGAAATATGAGACAGATCCATAAATAAAGGTAACCAGAACCTCCAGTTAGCAAACCTACAGCTAAATTGCAAGACCGACACCAGGACAGGAATTAGAGAATGCCACCGGTACAAAAAGCTCCTGCTTCAAACCGGTCCTACCAAAGGAGGGGGAAACCACAGAAAAGTACAAGAAACCAAACCTAGCACCCCTGAAAAAAGATAAAAATTATGAAATGAATAAGATGAAAATAGGCCACAAACGTACACTATTATTCCCACTTTTTTTAGACTTGCCTGGTATTGGGTTGATTCGAGTGAATCAGCTTGACTCCAAGTTGTCACGAATCCAATAATCGTCTATTCACCACACATTTTCAGCAAAAAACTGCAAAATAAACGAAAACCCTTGATCCCCCTCCATCACACCAAACCCCCCAATGTCATAATTTATTCTTACCTAAACGTTAACTTCCAAAAGACAACACTAAACATCTACATTCAATTTTCTTTAATTTCTTTATGTTATAATTTTTTATGTATGCATTATATTGCATTGAATGGAAATGTGAATGTAGTTGACTAACTAACACTTTTCTTATGCTAAATTGCACTCATTACTCACTTGTACTTCTATGTAGATAATTTCCATTAATCTCTATTTTAAAATTTACAAAATCATTATCTTTAATATACCAAGCATCATTTTAAGCTTTACAAAGTTGCATTTTCTTAAATGTTTAATAAATATATTAGCTAAGTATTTAATGGTGCATGCTACAATACTACAACTATTTTTTCCTTTCTTCTAGTAACACTTCAAATAATAGATATAAACTTAAATATTTTTATTACATTAAAGTAAAAACATTTTATTTCTCAATTATATATCATCTTGGTTTTTATATAAAATGATTGTATATTTTTTTTATGTTATACCAAGCAACATCCTCATCCACACTACTTTTTACATTCCCATACCTTAAACTTAATCCATTTATGTGTGCTTATCAAAATTTAAATCTTAATTATTATTACATTCATATGTTGTCTCATAACAATAAAGTTTCAACACCATTTATTAAATTAACCTTCAATTATTATAAAACCTTATATTATTATAAAACATAATATAATAAGATTTCAATCTAACTATTAAATAGATTTTCAATTATTATTAAACATGCTTTAAACTATCTTTAAAATAAATGAACCCAATATGTATTTTATATTTCTTATTAATCTAATATACATGAGATCAAAATTCACTTTGCAATTATTAAATTAACAAAATAAAAACAAAGAAGGAAAAAATGAAGCTCGTCACATACTAAATATCCAATATAACTTTGTTATTTGATTATGTATTTACATGCTTAAATGAGATAGATTATCTTTATAGTTAATGAAAAACTCTCTCACATTTTTTAATTTATTAAATGATTTAAACATATGATTATGTATATAAACATTCTTACATTTAAAATTTGAATTTAACGAAAACATTTATTATAGATATAAACCAAAAATTACACAGTTTGAAACTTAACCAAGAGAGAAACCAAAAAATGTGCATTTTGAAGCCATGCTACGAGCTTCCATCACAATTCTATGCTTTAATCAAAATATTTATTGCTTACTTTTCTAACCTTTTAGTCCTTTTAAGTCATCATATATATTGATTTAGAAATATTTTTCTTAAAGTATTTTTAGAATATAAATAAAATTTTAAAAAAATAAAAATAAAAATTAATAATTTTTTTATTTTTATAAAATTTCAACTTAAATTACATTTTTCTTAAATTTATTTCATAATTTGGGTTTCAAAAAATATTTAAAATTTTTAATACTTTTTAAATAGTGTATTAAATTTGATTCATCAATTAAATTTTATAAAAAATATTTTAAAAATATAATTCATTTTTTTATAAATAAATTTGGTGTCCTTTAAATTTATTTATCTTAAGAAATATTTAAAAATATGTATGATCTTTTACTTAAATTGTACACTTTAATTAGATTTAATTCAGATCTATATTTTATAGAAAACAATTAATTAAAATAAATATACCAATTGCATTTTACAAAAATATTTGGAAAATATATATATTTTATAAAAACAATTAATTTAAATAAATTTATGAATTGTATTTTACAAAAATACTTGGAAAATAGAAATTATTGAAAAAAACAATCTACAATTCAGTTAAAAACAAACAAAAAGACATATATGCATCAACATAACAAATAAAATAAAGACACATACATTAGCATAGATATACATTTTAAAAACAATACAACTAGCAATTGCTCCATAAGGTGCAAAAAAACACCCAAATGGAAACAAAAAATATAAAGTAAGATATACATACTCAAGTGAAAAAGGAGGTAAGAAAAATAGATATCATAAAGAGCTTCCACATGTAAAGTAAGATATACATGCTTAAGTGGAAAAAGAGATAAGAAAAATATATATCATAAAGAGCTTCCACCTCATCACTGAAATGTCAAATTCCTTTCCTCCCTTACATTGCATTGTATTTTCCTTTGTGAACTCCCTTTCCTCCCTTCCTTTTTGCCATGACCATAATATAAAACATTATATTACTATTATAACCATGTTGTAGACCCTTTTTCTTCATTAGAAAGATTCCTTTTTGGAATTTATATAGTTCTCAAATTTCTTGACATTGGAAAATTTTGGATATTAGATATTATTGTATTTACTTGCTTGTCATATAAGTTTTTCCATCTATAAAGCTATTATGCAACTATAAAGCTACTTGATACTTTTCTCCAACTATAAAGTTATTATGCAATTATAAAGCTAACATGTATAACATGTTTGGGATTATTATAAATAAATAAATAATAACCACTATGTTATACATCCCACTCAATTTTTTCCCTTAATTACTAAAAATAGCTTTAGCAATAAATTCTTGCTTCTTTCTATGGAACTGAACTATGCCCAAAATTTGTTTGAAAAGTCATTAAAATCTTAAACTATTGACTAAACATTCTTAGTCCATCTTCATTACTGTCCCTCATAGTTAGTGCTTGAAACCTCTATAGCTTAACTTTGAATGTTTTGTATATTTGATTTTACTTTGAGCTTGTGTGGTCATACATCATAGTCATATCCTTGAAACATTAATAGTGGGATTCACTAAAACATGATCCATGTTTGAATATTGGATTTAACATTAAATCCACATATACTTTTCGAGCACTTCACTTAACCCATGAGTTGATGTCGAGGATGAACAAATAAAAGGAAGACGATTGGGTAGTAACATGCACAAGAGAGTGCTTTGGGACTTCCTAGAGTTCATTTTTGCATGCAAAGACTTAAGTATGAAAAGAAACAAAAAGAAGATGATTGGGTAGTAACATGCACAAGAGAGTGCCTTAGGACATCATAGAGAATTTTTACATACAAATCCTTAAGTATAAGAATCAATTTTGTAGGGAGGGACCAAGTAATTTCACCTCCTTTTCTCTTGTGCTTCGTGATGATTTTGCACCATACCTCTTGCAATGCATAGGCTCATTTATAGGGTCAAACATGCTCAAGCACATGCTCTCTTATGATCTAATTCCTTGTGAGTTTCCCTTCCTTTCATTCCACTGACAATATCTAGTTATGGGTCTCTCTCACAATTATGTTTCAATAGTAACCTTTCTTGAGAGTTTCCATTTCTTTCACTCCACCAATACCATCTACTTGAAGGTCTCTCTCACACTTGTGCTTCCATAAAAAATAAGTGTGCACCTTCTATGGGCCCTCTTGTAGAACCTTTTGGGACCTACGGAGCTTTACTAAGTGTATGATCGCATGAGGATATTATTGCCTATCTTAATGGATGATTTCATTTAAAGAAATATCGTTTCTCGATTTTCCATGAAATACATAATGCAATATACTTATTAAGAGCTTATCTCATTTATGGGAATTGGACATTGGTGGGTAAGATAACAATCCTTCACATAAGAACTCCAGTTAGATTCATTAAGTATATATTTATTAATGTCATTGCATTTACCATTTTTTTAGTATTAAAATGAAAAATTAAATTAATTAATTAATGTTTTTGTTTAAAAAAAAAACTTAATAAAATATATTAAAATTTTATTTTCTTAAATATTTTGAGGAAATCAAAATATAATTTTAAAGATTAAATTAAAAATATCTTCAACACAGATTGGTTTTAGGCTACCCTATTCAAACTCCCCCATGTAAAAAAGGGAGATGGATGTGTTGGAAAGGGGAGAGGACATGTGATCCCAAGAGGCCTACATGTTGATTTCAAAGTAAAAAGGTTGGGATATCACTGTTAGTCATCCAAACTTAGGGTAGAGGGACTCACAAAATATTAATGATAGTTTAAGATGGATCTCCTTTTTTTGAAAGGAGAGGAGGGAGGTTGCTTTGTTTCATATTAGTAATTAGCAACTCATCCCAAAGACAGAGAAGTGAAGCTATTATACAAGTAATCAACTAGAGGTGGAGCCCTTAATTAGCCCATGTTATATCTCCAATGTTGATCCAAAACAACAAGATAGATGAGAAGGATGAATGTTGTTCGTTAATTTGCTAAGAAAAATATTTTTAGGAAAATTATGGGGGGGACAGGGGGATGCTGAGGTCATAAAAATTCTAAAAATATGAAAAATATAAATCCCAACAATAACAATTCATCCCATGCGAATAAGTAAATTACTAAATACTACATTCATCATTATGCAATCATGCAATGTAATTCAAAATATGATAAATTAATGATGCAAACACATTGCACGATTCATCATGATTATATATGATTATCTGGATTCCTAGAAGGTTTGTTGAAGGTTTGGAGTTTCGTGCGTGACACCCAGCAGGTTCGTAGGAGTTTCGTGCATGACGCCCAAAAGGTTTGCCGGAGTTTCGGAGTTTCGTGTAGGACACTATGAGCCCCCCCAAGTTTCGTCATGGAGAAACGAGTTTTGTCACAGACTGAAACATTTCGCCGAGTTTCTCCCAAAGCGAAATGTCTCGAAACGTTTCGTATGGAGTTTCGACGTCCTCGGGACGCAAGAGACGTGTCCCTGACCCTGTCAGATGCATCCCTGTGGAACACTGGAATAAACAAATGTTATTCTTAAAAACTAAAATGATGTAAGAAAATTGTAATTTAATAAGAAATATTTCAAACCTTTTATAGAGAACATTTTGCAAAAATGATTGACAACTGTAATCATAAAAAATTAATCTCTCCATCTTTATATGGTCAACTTCTTGCAGAAAGTACCCAATTGGAAAATGTTTATATTTATGACTATATAGAAAGTAGCAGGGGTGATTTTGATTTCAAGATTTCTTCAAATTATTCGATTGTTTGTGAAATACATTTTTGGTCAATGTATGTATGCCTCACCAGTGAAGACAACAGATGATTTTTGGGTGAATGGGTCATGGTTTAGTGATGAAGAAGGTAGCAAGTGTGAATCAACACACAAAGGGTCAATTTCATTGAAGCTCATAAAAATGCAGATGATTTCAATTGCAATTCCTGGGAAACCCATCATAACAGCTTAGATAAGAAGCCAATGCTTGAGGCAGCACATGGTGGCTAGCCTCTTCTAATTATTTAATTTAATTATTTGTGAATTTTATTTTTGGTCAATGTAAATTGTAATCATGCTTCAATAGTGAAGACAATAAATTTTAGGTGAATATGTCATGGATCACCGCAGAAGATGCCAATTATTCAATTATTTGTGTAGTACTTTTTGGTCAATGTAATTATTCTCCAAACGGTGGAGACACGTAGTAAATTTTTAGGTGAATGGGTCATGGTTGAGCGCTTAAGATGTTAGCATAGGAAAAAAATCTCTAAGCCTTAATTTAAATTTCATAAAGATCTGTTTGGAATGATCCAACCAGCCTCTATTGTGAGCTCCACGGGATCCAGTAAAAAGAATCTAGATCCTTTTAGGGTAGAACTAGTAGCAATTAAAGAGGTACAAACTATAGAACCAGTAGTATTTTTTTTTTACAAGAACGAATACCATGCTTTATATTAAAATATGAGACAGGTTACAGAGAGAAGGGAGGCTGATCCCAAAAAATCAAAGCTGTCGAGACAGTCTCTGAATTACCAGCCTTTGGAGTTCCAAAAAAGGCATTTAGCCTGTTACAACTGAAAATATAGATATTGCTACCACTACTATAGAGTTTAACAAACTGTCCTAATACATAGCAGCAGAAGAAAAACATAGAAATATAGTAAAAAGTCTTAAAAACGAACACATCAGACCGAGAAGCGGGTATGCATCCTAGAGTTAATTTTCATGGCGGTTTCGAGCAGCTTTCTCCTTAATGCCAGTACTTGCACCATTGTTGTCGTCGTCGATGTTCAGGATGACCAAGGGGTTTCTCCCACTATTTGTCCTCACACAGTCCACCTTGGCCTCAACAATTCGCAGACAACTGTAGAAGGTGTCATGTTTTCCCATAAGCTTTTCATAGAATTCTTTCATTTTTCCTGTGCTAGCCCTCACTTCTGAATTTGATATTTGAACAAAAGTAGCCAGGTGGGAGATGGATTTTTCATGTCTGCAAGGTCCCCCCTGAGCCAGCAGACTTGTGTTTCCAATTCATGAACTTGCGAATAAATCTCAGGAGAAGGGCTTTCAGGCCCCTAAGGGGAGCCCCTGTTGCCCAAATCACCAGGACTGCCACGATAATGCTGACGGAAAGAGCCTTTGTTAATGTCACATGGCCCCGAATGGAAAACCGTGACCGAGAATTGACCAGGAGCGAAACCATAATTGGGATATAAGACAGGGCCTCTGTTTCCATGACCAAGCGTATTGTCCAGGGGCGTCCAAGCACCACCAATACCAACATCAATCGACTTAGGGTGGCTTAAACAAGCTGACTTAGAGCCACCCCCCCTTGTAGAATCCGTGCAGCCAGCATCTTTGAAAATTTCAGATAGAAAACGTTTCTTGCTACCAGTACCAGTCCCCCCTGGAGTGCTCTGATCATTTTTCCTGCATTTTCTGCAGTGCAGAGCAGCAGGACATTGATTACTATCCCCCATAGTTCCCAGAGTCACAGGATTGCCGAGAACAAAGCTGCAACAAAGAACACCAACCGGGGCAAGAAGAACAAGGTAGAAGTTCAAATGCGTGCACAGGGTGCTACCACCATCACCACCCTACATGAAATAGCCCTTCATCACCTTGGGCTTCGTCCACCATAACTCCTTGCATGCAAGACAGATGGAGTCTATCAGGGACGACCGCCAAAAACAGCGAGGGGACAGTGGATGGGAGCAGGTGGATCTTGTGGGGATTTGGAAAATTAATGAGGCCAATCCTTGGAGAGTGTAGAGGAGGGAGGGGGGGTAGAACATAGGGAGGGCATTAGGGAACCCAAAAATTATGGTGGTGGATGCTATTGATTAGCACATGCCCACAATTTAGCCTAGCTCCAAGATTTTCCATGGTGTCGACACAACTATTGCAATGCCTACGAATGTGAAAGAAGGTTATAGAGTGAAACTCTTTGGCCGAGAGGAAGAAGTGTTGGGGCAGAGTGGAGATAGATTTTCTGCGCATACTGACTATTTCCCTTGCTTCTATTATCACCAACATAGAATCTCCAAAAACTATGAGATCGTTGATGTCTTTGTTTCTGGCAGTGTCCATCCCCTTTATCACAGCTAACCATTTTGCTTCGTTATTGGGTTTTTTTCCAATTCCCCACGCAAAATCAACCATTTTGTTTCCTTCGGAGTCTATAAGAACTCCCCCCGCACCTGCCAACCCAGGATTTCCTTTGGAGGCTCCATCGAAGAAGAGAATGCTGCTTCTTAGAGTAAGAATCCAGCTTTGAAGATCATCAAGGTCTTTTTTGATATGCTAGCTCCGAGGTTTATTGTTCATTTGTATTTGAGGAACAAGGGGTGGGGGGAAGGAGAGCAAGTCAGGGAAGGAGAGCAAGTCAGCGACCTAGATTTTTTCTTCCATGCTGAGAGGTTCCTTACTAAGACTTTTCATACTTCTCAAGTTGAGGGATTCAATCCACGGGGCTTTGGCAGAGGAGATGATTTTCCCCGGGGAGGCTTTAAGACCTTCGAAAATTTCATGATTTCTGGCAGACGAAAGTTTCCAACATAGAAATTTTGGGAAGGAAATCCAGGCTCTTTTGAAGTTTGGATTTTGGAAGAAGGAATAGGGGTAGTAATGTTGCCAATTTTCGAAGAGATCAGACCAGGTGGTGGGGAGAATAAGGTTAGGGTGAAGATCATGGAGGGATTTATTCCACACAAATTGGGAGAATTCACACTCTAGAAAAAGATGATTAATTGTTTCCTCCTCCTTTTTACAGAGAATGCACCTTACCGGTCCTTCAATTCCTCGCTTCCTGAGGTTGTCTGCTGTGAGGATTTTTTAATGAGCAAGGATCCAATTGAAGACATTCACTTTGGGAGTCCCATCTCTATCCCAAACTCTTTTCCATATTTTGTCCCTGCTACCTCTGTTGTTTAAAGCCTCCATATATTTATATCCTTCCTTAACACTGTAACAACCGCTTTTCCCCCAATGGTGCTTGTCTCGCAGAGAAAGGTGAATGGGGATCACGCCATGGAGTTGGGAGAGTAGCATATTGAACTCGGGCTGTAAGTGATCCGAGAGGTCCAGCTCTTTCCACCCCATCCATTTCCCATTCGGGAACCAAAAAGATAGATCATAAAGAGTATTTATATTCGCATGTTGAATCTAGCATCTCAAGTCTTGAAAGAGAATGGGAGAGTTCACAGGGGAGCCAGGACCAATGTTGTCTTTCCAGATTTTGATTTTCTTCCCATTGCCCGGGGCCCAGGAAAGATTGTTTTGAATGATGGAGGCAGAGCTTTTGCAGAGATTCCAGATTGCGGTTCCTTTCTTAGATTGATCCATTTTTTCCACACATCTTTGTCTGCTTCCTTGCATGTATTTTTTGTGGAAGATTTCTTTCCACCAAGCTTTCTTTCCAGAGATGATTCTCCACAGTATTTTGGCACCCAGGGCCAGATTCATGAAGGAAATATTTTTTATTCCAACCCCTCCGAAGTCTTTCAGTCTACACACCATGTCCTAGCTGATGAGGTGATACTTTTTTTCCCATTGGTTCTCCCACCTTGCCAAAGGAAGTTGAGGAGAGCTTTGGAGATCTCTCCAACTACTGTCTTAGGCGCGAGGGAGATGGAGCAGGAGTAAATAGGGAAGGCAGAAAGAATAGAATGGATAAGGACCATCTTACCTGCCGGGTTAAGCCAGCGGGAGCCCCACGAAGAAATTTTATTTTGAATTTTGGTGACAAGACCATGCCAATCAGCTACTTTTTTCCTACCTTTGAAAATTAGAACTCCCAAATAGGTGAAGGAGCTCCAGTCCCTTATGCCTTCAAAACCGAAGATTCTGGCAATTCTTGTGAGGGTCCTGTGAGAGCAGTTCCAACTGTAAATTTTAGACTTATCATAGTTTTCTTTGCCATCTGAAGCTTTGAGGAAAGTTGTGAGCGCAATATTGAAGTGTTTAGCAATGGAGACAGAGGCTCCTCCAAGGAGGATAGTGTCGTCAACAAACTTGGAGTGATTAACAGATCTCACCCCTCTGACTATTTTGATACCCTTGAGATCACCTGAGGCTTGCAAAGAGTGGAGATTTCTACTCAAAGATTCGGCGACAAGAAGATACAAGAAGGGGGATAGGGGGCAACCTTGGTGAAAACCACGGGTTGCCATGAAGAAGCTGGCTAGCCTACCATTTACCAGAGGTGTGATCCATGGGGAGTGAATGCAAGCTTTTATCCACCTTATAAATCTGTTAGAGAAACCAAATTTTTCCATAATGGCATAGAGGAAGTTGTGGTTTACTCTATGAAAAGGCGTTTGCCATGTCAAGTTTGATGGCCATCCCTTGGTGGTTTTTCTCCATGCTAGAGTGAATGGCTTCTTGTACAATGACAATATTGTCCAGAATTTGTCGTCCCACAATGAAACCTCCTTGTGCTTCGGAGATGAGATTGCCCATGACTTTCTTCATCCTGGTGGAAAGAATTTTAGTTAGGATTTTGTAGGAGGTGTTGCAGAGGGAGATTGTCCTGAATCGATTCAAGGAGGAGGGGGATTTTTCTTTTGGGATGAGAGCTAGAAAGGAAGAGTTGGTGGCTCCTCCAATTTTGTCTTTTGTCCTGGTCCAGTTCAACATACGCTTCAAATCTTCTTTGATTATTTCCCAAGCCACCCAATAGAAATTTATGGTGAAGCCGTCCGGTCCTGGAGCTTTATCAACTTGTAGTGCCCAGATAGATTTTTCGATTTCATGCTCCAGAATTGGTTTTGCAAGGTCCCTGTTTGCATTTTCAGAGACAAGATTAGGGATGACTTCAAGCAGATCTACTTGAGTGCTCGGGTCAGTCTCTCCACTGTCCGAGAAGAGCTCTTTGAAGTGGTTGTGAGCAAGAAGTTTAAGATTCTCTTGACCATTGATTCTTTCCCCATTTTTGTCCTTTAACTCTCTGATGGCATTATGGATTTGACGTGCTTTGGTTTGATTATGAAAGTATCTGGTATTGCTATCCCCCCCTTAAGCTACAGCTGCCTGGATTTTATTCTCCAGGTTTCTTCTTCTTGTTTTGTTGCCCTGAGAATATCCAACTCAATTGTTTTTTCTTGATTTAGAAGAGAGGTAGTGATTTCCTCAGAATCCATTTTTTGGTGAAGAGAGCTCAGATTAGATTGAAGGATGAGACGAGTATTGTTGGGGTTCTTAAAGGAAGTCTTGGCCCATTTTTTAAGCTCAAGTTTGACGAATCTAAGCTTAGACTCCAAAAAACATAGCTGGGGGAACCGAGGACATTTGTGTTCCAAGCACGCATCACAACATCTATAAAGCCAGGGGTGTTGATCCAAAAATGATTGAAACAAAAGGGTATTGGACCCGGGTTTTCCGGTGGAGCGATGGAAAGACCAATAGGTTTATGATCGGAAGAGGCACAGGGAATGGAGAAGGCATTGATTAGTAGGTCATATTGAAAGAAGGAAGAACATACTAGGAAGCGATCAAGTTTGGCAGCTATGTGTCTAATGCCGCATCTTTTGTTGCTCCAAGTGAACCGAGAATTTTTGAGAGGGACATTGATGAGGTCTAGGTCCTCCAGCTTTTCCCCAAAGGGATCTCGAACAGCACTACCTCCCCGCTTTTCATGATGAGACTTTGTGACATTAAAATCACAAGCTATAATGAGTTTTTCTCCTTGCATACTGTCTTTGAGATCGCTGAGATCTTCCCAGAACTTAACTTTGTCCCTGTGATGAGTGGGTCCATACACATTGCAGATAAAAATGGTATTGTTGCTGTCCTTTTGTTTAATCTCAGAGATCATCCAGTGATGGTTTTCAATAGAGGAGAGAATGGAATACTTGGAGGATACGATAGTAGAAATACCCCCCGAAGCTCCTCGAGCATTGACAGCAGCTCCATGACATCCTGCCCAGAAAGAGCCTGATAGAGCCAGGAAGTCTGCACTCTGCATTTTTGTCTCTTGGAGTAGTACTAGGTCTGGTTTTTCGTTTTTTATTATATTTTTCAGGGCATCAACTTTATTCAAACCACCGATGCCTCGAAAATTCCAAGAGACTACTAACATTATTTCTTAGCAGAGTTGAGTCCTGCTCGGGACTTACCTTCTTTTGCTCCACTTTGGGGTTTTGGATGCTGAAGTAGCTTCATGTCTTCTAAGCTTTTTTTTCTACCCATATCGATTTCTCTCTCAATTTCTACTTCTCTGTGATACCTGAGAGACTTTCTTCCTCAAGTATTTGGGGGTTGAACAAGATCCTCCTCCTCATGGGACTCAGAGGAGGCGTCTAGAGAGGAAGAAACTGGCACAAACTTGCTTTTAACCTTGTTTGCCCACAACCCTCCTAGGGAGGAAGCACCTCCCTGTTGCTCTACATTTTCCTCTTGTTCCTCAAAAACAAAATATTTCATCTCACTTCAAACTACAATTTGCTATGTATTTATAATCAACATAACAAGATTAGTAACCAATTGAAACTTATCCCGCTAGAGATAGAGGGTAATATTACCATTCTAACACCCATACCTCATATAAATAGCATAGTTCATGGCAAAGCCAATTCTTTTGATGTCAATTGTGGCAAGGTTCAATTAATCAATTGATTTCATTCATTTGCCAAAAAATTATACTTCTTGCTCTTTTGGTGCAATGAATTGTTGTATAAGAGAAAATAAGATTCTACATTAATTATAAAAGTGGCATTGGTCTAACAACATATTTCCACTCATTGGAGCCTCTAATTGTTTCACAGTTGGAAGTTGGATTTAAAAAAAACAGGTCTAATTGTTTCATAAAATGAGAAAAATAGAGCCTCTAACTTGGGATGACAAAAATAAAATTGTGTATATACATTATCTCTAGAGTGTCTTTAACCAGGAAGAATAGATTTATGATAGAACTAGGGGTATAAATACATGTAAATAGTCCCAATAGGATTTCATACCTTGTAGAGTGGAGTATTGATATTAATATTTAATATTTAATATTTAAGGAGTAATGATACTCAAGTTTTCTTGTTCTTTTACTACTCTCTTTTTCACATCATCACATATGCTTTACTTTACTTTTTTTTTCTTCCTTTCGGCATTCCTTTGCACCTTCTCGGACAATTGCTAGTTTAGTTGGTTATCTAAGCCATAAGATGTCTCAACTTGCAAAGAGCAACACCTATAAGATTAAACAACATATAAATAGTTTTATCTATAATGTTTATGTTGTATTTATGTATGGATAACAACTAGTTTAATTAGAAGAGGGTTGGTGATAATAGATATGAAGTACATATAATGATTGATTACAGCTACATATGAAAAACAAGTAACATATAACTTGTTCATAACACTTATTTTGTGGTTTATCAATATTCACCAACCACAAATTAAGTAGCTTGTGCTAGTTACATATAGTTATGAGTTACTAAATAACTAAAGTACATATAATGATCGATTACAACTACGTATGAAAAACAAGTAACATATAACTTGTTCATAACACTTATTTTTTGTGGTTTATCAATATTCACTAACCACAAATTAAGTAGCTGTGCTAGTTACATATAGTTATAAGTTACTAAATAATTTATTTTTAAAAAAATAAAGTATCAATTTAATTTTATTAAAAAAAAATATTTTTTGAAATGTAGTGTACAACACTGACCCATGTGTTTTTAGTTAAGTAATTTATAAGTGTCATAAATATCGGCAAGAAAATAATATAATTGTTAATTAAAAGTTTTTTTTTTAATTTAAGTAAATATAATGTATGGTTAATTCAAATTTGTGATTAGGTATAAATGCTCAGCTTTATTGAATCCACTTAAATAATAATTAAAATTTTAAAAACAAAAAAAGCACGTTTTCTTTTAACTATGCACTTTTTAATTATTTGCATGCTACTGACGATGACATCATGACATTTGTCACAATGACCGGGAATACTATGCTAACAGGTGGAATCAATGACCGGGAATACTATGCTAACAGGTGGAATCACTCAGGACATTTGTGGCATAGGCAGACAATACTACGCTACAGTTGGTCCTGCGCACTGAAAATATGGACAGATGGTGAAATGGACTGTATGGTTATCGTAAAAGCCAAGCAACAATTAACTCTTGTTCTTGTTTTTGCATGCGCCCTGTTATTCGACTGTTTGGAATGCTGCTTTTGTTTTTCGACTGTTTGGAATGTCCTTTAGTTTTTGCAGGCGCTCTGTTATTCGACTGTTTGGAATGTACCCTTTTTAATAGCCCGCCCAATTAGATGCAGGTCTCCAGTTCAATCCCAACAAGGTGAACTACAAAGCTACAGCCACAAGAGTTATCTGGTTGCCGACATTATTCAGTACGGATTGGAATTTAAAAAAGGTAACTAGCTTTAAAAATTCTGAACAGTCTACAAGCACCATTTGTCGGTGTTATTAAATTTTTATTTTCTAGTGTCACTCAGATTTTGTAACTCTATCACAGTAAAATTATGGGTTCTTAGATCTACAAAAGTTGTTCAAATTGCAAATTCTTTGCATATACCGGATTCTACTCACATGAAGTTCTGGTAGCGACGGTATTAAAGGGACACAGGCAAATAAAGCAATATTTCCCTACAATAGTCATGTCCATTGATGAAATGCCCATGAAGAGGTTCTTGGACAGTGTTCAAGAAGTGTCACTCTATTCATATAAAAAATAGAACAGAAAGATTGTAATAGGCTACAATATCTTTATTGAGTCTAAGGTCTCAGTATTGTATTTGCAGGAAGCAATGGCGAACCAGCCACTAGGTTTTGGAAACAAGAATACAGCCGACGTAAGATTACATTTAATCGATTCAGCTGGAGAGGAGTATCTCGAAAATCCTCTTTTACTTCATTCTCAAGTGTTAAAAAAGGCCGAGTTTTTTGAAACCAAGCTTTCCCAACGCTGGTCTTCAGATAAGGGGCGGTTCGAAATCAAGATAACATGTTCTTGCCACCCTGAGAATTACATTAAATGTATTCAGCTCATGTATTCTTATGATACTGGCAAACGTTTTAATTTCTCCAATGTGGATGAAGTATTGCCTATTTTATCAGTTGCTTCTGAAGTGATGTGTCGTGATTGTATGGAGTCATGTATGCGATATTTATGTGCTGTTCGCTGGAGTCCGGAGCAAGAAGCCCAGCTTCGAATCTTGTTGTTATCTTTGCAGATAAATATATTGCCTGATTTAGCTGCCAGACTTGGTCTGAGCCAACGCGAGTTCGAATCATGTGGACATATAAAGATGGTAAAGGAGTCTCTACAAGAATTGTTGTCTTTGACTCGGTATGGATCAGAATTATATCGCAGCACAGTGGAGAAACACATGGTAGACTACTTCGACGCAGGTACGTCGCCAGCTGTTAAAGATGCGTGCAGGGATGCTATATTGAAAGAGTTTAATGTACATGTGGAAGGTATTAAATGTAAATCTGAATCGATTTTTGGCATTCAAGTTAATTGTTCTACCTTATCGTGGCTAATCGGTGCCATTCAAAATTGTGACGAAAACTTGTTCGAAGAAGTGTTCAAGATGTTTTGTGAAGATGCCGATCTTCGTAATGCAATTGTTGGAGAGGGTATTACAGGTTATTCCGAAAGTACAGTTGATGTGCTTACTATTTTAATTGATCGGTTTTTGAAGGCTTTGGCGAATGGAGAGATAATTACTCCACTGTCACTTCGTATTGATTTTCTTACCAGTTGGGCTCATACTATGGTCAAGCTCATTGAGAGCCTTCGTAATAATATAGTTTTCTGTGTTAATAATAGAATTTTAGAGGACACACCAAAGATTTATGGAAGTGCGTTGGAGAGGGGAGTTATTGATATTGGAGACACCCTTCCGTTGGTTGAGCAAAGACACATTCACCACATTTGGAAAGACACTTTGACCAAAAATTCCATGAGCGCATCTAATATCTCAAAGTGGTGGGCTGAAAAACTCCACGATGCCATCATCGGAAACAAGATTATTTGATATGACTGCAAGAAGGCACGGAATTTTGGCAACTTTGATTTGTATTTTTTGTATATGAGATGGATTTCTATATTAAATCCGAATGTTTTTCTTACTGTTACGAGTTATTGTTGTGACTGAGGCGATGAATGGAAAATATCATAGAGAAAGAAGAAAAATAAATCAATTTTTTTGAACTCATGTTGTTCGAAGAAACTATTAAACTTTGTTTTTTTGTCCAAACCTACTTGGATTCGTTAGAACTTTTTTATTTTCCAAACCTAATTGGATTCGTTAAGCAGAATTGGATTTGTATTTGTTAATTAAGTGGTAGGCTTTTTCTCAATGAGAAGATGTACTTGTACCTGGATTCCTTGTCTTTGCCGCGGACTTATTTGGTAATCGAATTTCAAGTCACTGTCACTTCGCTCATAGGGTTTATCTTCATGTTTCCTGTCAAGGCCTTTCAAATTTTCAATGCACCGCCCTTCCGCCTTCTCCTATCTCCTGTCAGGGCCTTTCAATGCACCGCCCTTCCGCCCTCTCTTGTCAAGGGCCCTCTCATGTCAGTGCCCTTCAATGCACCGCCCTTCCGCCCTTCCCGGGTAAGGCCTAAATTTTCTGTAAAAATATTTATTAGAATCTTAAAACATCAAAAGCCTCGAAGGTTTAAATTTTCCGTAAAATTACTCATTCGAATCTTAAAACAAATTTTGTCTAAAATTACTCATTCGAATCTTAGAACAGAAGAAGCCTCAAGGTTCAAAGATCGAATCCCGTCGGGCCGAAGGTAGACGGGATCGCCGTCTGTGAGAATCTGGCCGGACTCATTAAGTGAGTTGACAACTTGGCATCCTATACAAATCTGTAATAATTCTTTGCGAGAAACGCAGTCATGGGTATTTGGTGCAATATTTTCAACAGAGAATCCAACTAACATGAGCCGCCTCAGCAGCCTCCTCCCTTCCTCTGCATATTTTTTCCCCATCTTACACGAGCCTCAGCAGCCTCCTCCCTTTGCATATTTTTTCCCTTCATGAGGACTGACTATGCAGCAGATTGGTGCGAGCACCTTTCCTAAAAACGCTTATGCTTTTGGCGTGGTACACTTGCGATCGCTCGCGACTGTCATAACCAAGACCCGTGAGCGCGCATATCTGCCGCAGTGAACAATGAGACGCCAAAAATTGGTGAACCCAATTTTAATTAATTAAATTCCATAATCCTTTCTGTAAGCCTCAAATCACAAAGAGTGGGCGACATTGAGAATTGAAAGAGATTTCATCAGCTTTCTGCTCAACCTCAACTGACACAACTTTGTCTCCGAATTTCACTTCCAACAACACTGATCAGCGTGTGCTTCCAGGCCTAAGTATTTTTTATTCTTTGTGGCTTTGCAAAATTGATCAGCTTGTGCTTCCAGGCCTAGGGATTCTTTATTCTTTGTGGCTTTGTGGTGGCTTTGAGTTTTTGTATCTTGTAGATTCACAAAGGTGAAGCCATTTTCATTTCAGTTTGGAGAGCATAAAAGTATGTTGCAATTTAGGGATTCTTTATTCTTTGTGGCTTTGTGGTGGCTTTGAGTTTTTGTATCTTGTAGATTCACAAAGGTGAAGCCATTTTCATTTCAGTTTGGAGAGAATAAAAGTATGTTGCAATTTAAAGAGCTGTAGCTGGAAAGGGTTAACTCCCCTACCCATACGAAATACGGAAGAACACCTTCTTAAATGTCCAATGGTTTTATTTGTAACTTAATGAGCTTTTGTTTTTATAATTTGTGGTTTGTGGCTTCTCTATCCTGTTTTTATAATTTGTGGCTTCTTTAAGAGTTTGTAAATTATTTATTGTATTTTTATATTATCAGAACTCTAATCCATGATGACTTGTCTACTCTTCACAGGCTGTTGTTCAACGATGACTTGTCTACTCTTTACACAATGTTGTTCAACGGTACTAATTCACAAACACATATACATATATACATTTTGTACAGGCTGTTGTTCAACGATGACTTGTCTACTCTTTACACGATGTTGTTCAACGGTACTAATTCACAAACACATATACATATATACATTTTGTTCTCTTTACACGATGTTGTTCAACGGTACTAATTCACAAACACATATACATATATACATTTTGTGAAATGATATATCTGACCTTATAAACTAGTTCGATTGCCTTTTTTCTATTTCTATTACCAAGATACGTGTTTATACGTGTTTATATGTTAGAATTTAGGATAGTTCGATTGCCTTTTTTCTATTTCTATTACCAAGATACGTGTTTATACGTGTTTATATGTTAGAATTTAGGATAGTTGGTGGGCTTTTTTTTATTATCAAGATAGGTGTTTATATGTTAGAATTTAGGAGAGTTGGTTGGCTTTTATCTTTGTCTTTACACCATGTTGCTCAACGATACTAATTCACAAACACAAATACATATATACATTTTGTGAAATGATATATTTGACCTTATAAACTAGTTCGCTGGCTTTTTTTTTATTACAAAGATAGCTGTTTATATGTTCAAATTTAGGATAGTTGGTTGGCTTTTATCTTATTACAAAGATAGGTGCTTATATGTTAGATTTTGGGATGGACTACCATCTATGTTTAGAATTTGGGTGGAATACCATCTAGGCTTTTCTCAGATTGAGGAGCTTTTTTGTTATTACAAAGATAGGTGTTTATATGTTAGATTTTGGGATGGACTACCATCTATGTTTAGAATTTGGGGTGGACTACCATCTACGCTTTTCTTAGATTGAAGAAGATGGGACAATAAAAAATAATCGGAGTTGATGCAGGGAGAACTCCAGACAATGTCTTATTTAACTAAAGAAGGTAACAAACTAATGGATTTGGTTTGGATTATAAAAGTACAAAGAGCTTGAGCATTTCGTTTAGATTGAGGAAGATGGGACAATAAAAAATAACTCGGAGTTGATGCAGGGAGAACTCCAAACAATGTCTTATTTAACTAAAGAAGGTAACAAACTAATGGATTTGGTTTGGATTATAAAAGTACAAAGAGCTTGAGCATTTCGTTAGTGAGAGTTTCTTGTAAATTGAATTATGATTTTTTATGATCCGATGGACTATCATATATACTTTTCCTAGATTGAAGGAGGATAATACAAGTGTATGACATATATTTATTTTCTAGTCGTCATTCAAAATTCCAAACAAACAATTATTATTTCAATTATTTAATAATAAAGAGTTATTCAACTCCAACGGGTTTATTTGATAATAAAATGTAAGCTCAACAACGAAAAGACCGACTTTAACTCCCTAGTTCATTTCAATTGAAATCAATGTGGATAGTACACTTGTCTCATCCTCATACAATCTATGAAAAGCATAAATAATAATCCACCCAAAATTCTAAGATATAAACAGTGCGTAATAATAGTAAAGAGTGAGTTCAACCACTAGCTCAAGAGGGAGTTTTTGAGTTCATTTCAATTATTTAATAATAAAGAGTGACTTCAACTAGCTTAAAGTTGAGTTTCCTAGTTTTTTAAGAGTGGAAGGGTGAGTTATTTCAATTATTTAATAATGAGTTAGTTCAACTCCAATTTATATCATTTATTTAATAATAAAAAGTAAGTTCAACAACAAGCTCAAGTGCACTTCCTGAGTTCATTCATTAGTTATTTAATAATAAAGAGTGAGTTTAATTAATTTATTTCAATTATTTAATAATAAAGAGTGACTTCAAAGGCTAGTTTCTTTTGAGTTTTTTAACCGTGGAAAGGGAAGTTATTTCAATTATTTAATAATAAAGAGTTAGTTCAACTCCAAGCTCAAGGGCTAGTTCCCATTTCGATTATTTAATAATAGAGTGAGTTCAACGAATTCATTTCAATTATTCAATAATAAAGAGTGAGTTCAATTCAATTATTTAATAATAAAGAGTCAATTCAACAAGTTTATTTCATTTATTCCCGAGTTAATTTCAATTATTTAATGATAAAGAGTGAGCTCAATGAGTTCATTTCAATTATTTAATCACTACAACAAAAAAGGTCACCGTAAGCTCAATGGTGAGGGTCAAAAGAGTGTTCATCACCAAAACCTGAACGTCACCAAAGTCTTCATCACCAAAAGTATAGGTGATGTGGTGACATTCAAGGTCCATCACGAATAATGATTATAATAACGGATAGGGACCTACACAATTTCATATGAACAATAATGATGTATGGTGATGGACCTTTCATGGCCCTCACTATTGTTATGGTAACATTCGTTGACCATCACCATTGCATATTTTGGTGAGGGTTGAAAAATGTCACCATGAGCTCATTGGTGATGGTCAAAAGAGTCTCCATCACCAAAATCTGAATGTCACCAAAGGCCGTGTCACCAAAAGTATAGGTGATGTGGTGACATTCAAGGTCCGTCATGAATAATGATTATAATGAGGGATAGTGACTGTCACCATTTTATGAACAACAATGATTTATGGTGATAGACCTTTCATGGCCCTCACTATTGATGCATATATATGGCTATGTTTGTTGACCGTCACCATTTCATATATAAAAAATGACTTTTGATGATGTCTTTTTAACAACTCTCACTATTGTTAATTTTTCGATAAATTCATTCCATTCTCATTCATGATCACTAAGAGAATAACATGTATAGTATATCAACAACATATCAATCATAAACACAATAATGCAAGCACACAAGTTACACAAAGTTTCCTCGGGGAAAACCAAGAAGGTGAAAAACCCCGCAACTTCCTCAGAGATAAGATAAGCCCCAATACAAGATCACAAGGATCAAACCCAATAAGATGTCTCTAGCAGATACTCCTCCTCCTTCACTTGTGCGCCACTTTCTCTCTTAGCTATGCGAGCTTGAGAAGTGAGTGAATGAGATAAATGAGAGACACAACATCTCTATTTATACACTGACTTGACCTACCAATAAATCACTGGGTCCGACTTGCTACTCAAGTCTAATAACCCCACCACATGACCTAATTAGGGCCGACCCCACACTGGTGGTCTAATAACCTGTTAATACAAATGACGACACTTGTCAATACAAATGACGACACTTCCAAATAGAGGAATGTAACATCTCTAATGGATATACAATAAAGTACAAATGTAATACATAGAAGAATATCTTCCGAAGTTACAAATACATCAACACTCCCTCTTAACTAGGACGGTATTCTTTCATCACAGGTCATCAATATATATTGGCGCAAGTCTTCAATTCTGGAGCTAGATCATCATCACTGGATCACGGAACATCATCATCATCACTGCTACTATACTTGACATCTCGATCACTGGGCTATCTCTGAATTCTGCTCGTCATAGGAAGTTCTACAGAGCCAAATCACTGGATCACATAACATCATCATCATCACTGCTACTATACTCGACATCTCGATCACTGGGCTATCTCTGAATTCTGCTCGTCATAGGAAGTTCTACAGATCCAACCCTTTTTCATGCTGGATGTAGGCCTACCACCTGTAAGTCTTCATCATCACTAACCATACTGTGGATCCCATGACTTATTACGTGCGTCAACAAAACCTAGCTCAAACTATAGTATCTTTTACATGCTGACCTTCACAAAACCTTTAAAGAGCATCCCAGGCTGTTACGAGCACACAGCTCTACCTGTCCGGAGCTCTATAGAGCATCCCAGGTTGTTACGAGCACATAGCTCTACCTATCCGGATCTCCAGGATCTTTTCTATGTGAACTTTTGCAAACCTTTAAAGAGCATCCCGGGATGTTATGAGCACACAACTCTACCTATTCGGATCTCTATAGAGCACCCCAGGTTGTTACGAGCACACAGCTCTACTTGTCCGGATCTCCATGATCTTTTCTATGCAAAACCGTAGCAAAACCTCAAAAGAGCATCCGAGGATGTTACGAGCACACAACTCTACCTGTTCGGATCTCCCAGGATGTTACGAGCACACAGCTCTACCTGTTCGGATCTCCCAGGATCTTTTCTATGCTACCTATAGCAAAACCTCGAAAGATCATCCTAGGCTGTTACGAGCACATAACTCTACCTGTCTGGATCTCTATATCCCAGGCTGTTATGAGCACACATCTCTACCTGTCCGGATCTTGAGGATCTTTTCTCTGCTACCTGCACAACCTGTCCACGGCCACAGAGTATCAACCTGATACTCATGATCATACTGATCATCATCACAGCATCAACTTGATGCATATCATCATGCATGATCCACCTGATCATACAATGTATCCACCTGATCATACAATATATCCACCTGATACATATACATACATGATCCACCTGATCATACAATGTATCTACCTGATACATATACATACATGATCCACCTGATCATACAATGTATCCACCTGATACATATACATACATGATCCACCTAATCATATCCAAAGCAGTAACTGGAGCATCGTCTTGATGTTCATCACACAACGCTTACATCCTCAACCATGGGAAGGATCCTCCTCTCACCATGCTTGGAATGGCTCTTGCAAATGTGTCCCATCACTTCTTCCTTGAAGTATCTTCAATCTAAAGAACACCAAGCCTCTCTATGAAGTACTCAAACTTCACTCTGGCTAGTGGTTTCGTCAACACATTTGCAACCTGCTCATCTGGCGCAATATATAGGAGCTTCACTGCTCCTCTTTGCACCATATCCCTGATATAGTGATATTTAATCTCAATGTGCTTCGACCTATCGTGGAAAACCGGGTTCTCAGATATCTTCACGCAACTCTGGTTGTCACAAAAGATACTAGTAGCATCCAATGGGAGATCAAATAACTCAGGAAATAGCTTCCTCAGCCATACTGCCTCACAACTAGTCGAACAAGCTGCAACATACTCTCCTTCAGCTGTACTCAGTGCTACATAGGACTGCTTCCTGCTAAACCAAGAGATCACACCTGATCCCATACTGAAGCAGCACCTAGAAGTTCTCTTCCTATATGCAACATTGCCTGCCCAATCTGAATCAACATAACCCTGTAGGTTAAACTTTTGATTCGCATCATACTTGAGCCCATAATCAACCGTACCCTTCAGGTACCTCAGAATATGCTTTACAACAACCAGGTGAACACCTCTCGGATCCGTCAGGAACTGGCTCAATGTGTTCACTGCAAAGCAAATATCTGGTCTCGTGTTCGTCAGGTACATCGAGGACCCAATCATCTGACGATACACAGTGACATCAACCGGCTCAGATGAAGCATCACACAGAAGCTTCAGGTTTGATGCCATAGGTGTGGCCATGGCCTTGCAGTCCATCATCCCAAACCTCTTCAGGATCTCTACTGCATACTTCCCTTGTCCAAGGAAGATTCCATCTGCACTCTGCCACACCTCCATACCTAGAAAATAGTGCATCATCCCTAAGTCCTTCATCTCGAACTCGGCAGCAATCTTCCTCTTTGTGTCGGCAATCAATCTGTCCTCACCTATGACAAACAGGTCATCCACATACAATAGTAGTATCACTAGATTGCCTTCCTCAACCTTGTAGTAAAGGTTGGAATATGCTTTACTCTTGTTAAAGCCCAAACTGGATAGGAAACTGTCCATCCTACCATACCAAGTCCTAGGAGCTTGCTTCAATCCATACAAGGCTTTCTTCAACTTGCACACATATGACTCCCTGTCATGTGTTTCAAAACCGAGTGGCTGGACCACATACACTTCCTCTTCGACTACACCATTCAAGAAAGCTATCTTGACATCCATTTGGTGTATCTTCCACTTCATCACTGCAGCCAGAGCTCTCTCCTGGGTGTAGGAGGTCCTCTAAGTGGGTTGCGGTGCACCTGAGGTCGATCTTGGGTGGAGCCAAGACCGACACCCTGAAACTCAGTGATGTCAAAATAGTTGACATTGTACCCTAGCTCAAACTCAGCACACAATTTCCAAAGGAAATACTGTGGGACCTACAAATTGTTGCATGGGGGCCTGTCAAACACCATGAACCACCTCTTTCTCCAGTTATCTCTCAATGGCTAGTAAATGCACCACTCCATGCAAACCCAACCCCTCATCAGAGTTGGAGGTTGTCCCGTCGAGGAACCTATGAACTTGCTGTACAACTGGGCTTTGGTGATGTTGAGGTCTTTTATCTGCTCTTTGGACAACCTAGTGGAGTAGTGTTCCCTCATTCGAGCCCTGTATTGGCTCAAGTTTGTTATATCACTTTGTGCAATATTGATTGATTCAATAATGTTTTGAAGTGATGAAGCCAAGGAAACCCGAGAGGGTTCTTTGGTACTGTTCAATTCATTACTTAGTGCCCTCAATTGATTTAAGTCTTGGTGTAATTGATCTTCAGGGTTTTCATTTGGTTCATTGTCGGTTACCATATTGTCTTCTGGAGGTCGGGTTTGATTGGTTTCATCGAATAGTTCAGGTGTGTTTGACATCTTGTTAGGTGTAGATGGCCTGCAATTAAATTTCCTTGGTTTTTTAATGGATTGTAAATTTTTTTAAAAATTAAAATTCAAATGGAAAACAAAAATAAACACAAATTTGTGCTTTGAGGAGCACCTACCTGGAGAAATGGATGGCACCGTGGTGTAGGGGCGATTGCTTGGTGTTGAGGACGATTTGGGTGCACGAAGACGCATTCGTGGGGTTGACAGTGCGCTCATGGGTTGGAGATTGGGCTCACGGGTCTGTCGAAAATGACAAACCTATGAGCTCTGTTTTTTTTATAAAAAAACAGAGGCGTGCACGCATCATTTTGTGCGTACTCATCAAAGGCATGTGCACGCCCCTTTTGACCATGTGGGATGAACCATGTGGAGGTTCGGCATTGCTGAAGCAGAGCCGCATGCGCGTCGTTTTATTTTTTCCGCTCACGCGCTACTGTTGCAGTTATTTTGGGTACCAGCTTCATGAGGGTACCCTATTCCTCCTGAAGCACCTTTGGAACTCATGGAAACTTCGTGACTATTTTTCCAGAAGTGCTGTGAGACAGATAAGTCTCCACATCACTCATTTTTGTATCTTCGACAAGCAGGATATCGAGACATTCATTTTTTATGATGTCTTTCACTACTTTAGCTTTATTTGCTCCCCCTAGTCCCCTGCAGTTCCAAGATACAATCTTCATTACTTCTTGATTGATTAAGGACCTGCCTTTGGCCTTCCATCTGGTTTCCCTAGAACTTTTGGGTTTTGAAGGGGTTTCATTTCCTCAATGCTTCTCTGCCTTCCCAGATCCATTTCTGGCTCTGCTTCCTGTTCACGTAGATACCTCAGCGATTTCCTTCCACGAGTGTTTGGTGGCGGGGCTGCCTCTTCTTGAGATCCTTTTGAGGAAGAGTCCGGGGATGGGCATACAACCGAGGCTTTTCCATTTTTCACCTTTTCAGCCCAGGATCCACCTGGAGTTTGCAAGTCCAATGCGTGATCAAATGTCTCTTCTCCTAGGGTGAAAACTATGCTGATTTTTGCTATGTCCTGTGGCTCTTCGCCCTCCTCAAGAGTTTCATCCTCTTCCAGAATGATTTCCCCTTACTCCATATTGAAGGTTGCGAATGGATTGTTTGTTGTGGCTTCCTTTTCCATTTGAGGGATTGCTGCACCCTTTTGAGACTGAGTTTCCTTTTCTGATGAACTAGGGTTTTGCATTTTCCTACTTTTTTTTATTGGTTGCCATCCCTCCTCATGATTTTTCTCTCGAACTTCTTGAGCTGCTTTTGGGAAGTTTTTGACGAAATGGACGTATTTGTGACATTTCTTACACTTGAATGGAAACTGCTCATAGTCTAGTTTTTTATCATATTCCTAACCATCCGTACAAAGATTAACTACCTCTGGTAACCCCTTCTCTAGATCCACCTCCACACAGATCCGGGCACAGGAGAAGAGAGGTCCTTTGGGTTTCGCCTTATCTATGTATTTGCCAAGGGATTTACCTATCGTCTGAAGATATTCATCATTCCGACAGTGAAGCGAGAGATGGGGCAAACGCACCCAAACAGGCACCGCATAGGGGACATTCCTGTCCAAGTCAAAAGTTAAACACCATCGGTATAGATAAAGACCTCTAGGGCGCATGAAGTAAGGACCACTTCTGAAAATAAGATCACGGTCGGCTTTATTTTCAAACAGAAAAGTGAAATATCCCTTTACACAAAAGCAATGTTGCAGGCCTTCAGTAATCAAGGGCATCCAATTTTTTTTAACCCAGAAATCCATCGACTTAGGCGATGGCCAGACACCCGTAAATTGACCAATCAAACCTCTATCGCTCAAAGTCAGGGCTTTCATTCAAGAAGTAGCCAACATGATTTGAATCTTAGGGGCATTTGCTCGTTTGACAAAGCCATCCCTAGAAGCAGCCCCGTGGGAAGAAAGGGGAGGAGTAGCAACTACAAAATCCCTGAAGGTTGCGTCGAGCTGCCTCCTACGCTCCTCAGGACAATCTGAATACGATACACCAGGGTCGTTTAGGGTTCAGCCCTAAACTAGGCCGCAGACCCCCTCGAAATGCTCGGCTCCTCTCACATGCTCAGCTCGCTCGACCTAGTACTATGTACATTAATTATTCATAAAATCATTTTTATTAAATATAAAAAACACAAATTAAAAGTATTATAAAAATTTAAACTTGGATTTTCTTCCATTCATTAAAAAATATTTGAAAATTCATATCCAACTTCAACTCATATTTAATTATAATAATATGTAAGTGTTGTAAGCAAATATTTCAAAACTAAAAATATATAAAAAGAAATTATATTTAAAATTCTAATTAAACAAAATGTTAAAGAAAATCAATTAACTCAACTTAAAGTTTTATATGGAAAAGTGGATCACATCATCAAAATAATAAATAAAATAATTAACAATATAAAAAAAACACGAAAATCATCTACAATAATAATAAGAAGAAAAAAATTAATAAACTAAACAATAATATAATCAAACTACTTCAAACCATAAAATTTAATATTTTGTAATTTTTAAATAATTGACATAAAGAATAGAATTTTTTTTCTAATTTTAAAATTATGATTTTTGAGGGATTTTAAAAATCTCAAGTTTAAATTATTTATTAAGATGAAAACCATTATAAATGTAATATATAATTTATTTTATGTTGAATATGAAAGTAACATGTTACTTTAATATTCACTATAGCCTTAACTTGGTCGAAGTCACCGGCCCAAAATTCCTCTTTTTTTAATTTACATATATCCATAGTGATTTATGGATAGAAACACCATCATAAAGACTCATTTCATCATGCACTAGTCTCTTAGGTGAAATATTTCTCATACATTATTAAAAATGAAATCTGCTTCCATTACAAAGTACATTGATAGATGATGGTTTATCCCTCTTTTTAGTAAGTTTGGATCACCAATAAAGTTTAGTAACATGGTTACATATATAGATGATTGGATGAGAACAAATTTGAATGATTTAAAAATAAAATTATATGTTTAAAAATAAAATTATTTTTATAAATGATAATTAATTTCAAAATTGGTTAATATTTAGATTAGGGTTAAAAATATAAATGAATAATTATTTCATAATGAATTTTCAATTTCCAAAAGTATTTAGTTCCATTTTTCTCTGTTCCCCCTCTGAATCACATGTACATATATTTCTTTGTTTAAAATTATAAAATTAAATTAAAAAAGATAAAGTATATACATTTCTAAACTTATACCATGATAAAAAACAATTTTTTTTCAATGGTAGTTTATTTTGGATACAATGATTTCACTTTGGAGGTCATGGAGTGGGTCAGGGAATCTAGGAAACAAGCTCTCCTCCTTAAAATTGATTTTGATAAAGCCTACAACCAAATTAACTAGGCTATCATTGCAGATATGTTGGTTTGTTTAGGCATTGGTTTGAAGTGCATGGGTATAGTCAACACATTTTTCTCTTGATCCTTCGATTTTGTTGTGGTGAATAATAAACTATCTCCATGTATTGCTCTCCAGTAGTCGATTAGGCATGGATGCCCCTAGGCACTTTACCTCTATGTTTTGATTATTGATGCCCTTGGTTATTTGTTGGATAATGCCCATTTGCAAGGGAAGATTAAGAGAATTTCACTTCTAAATAATTCTATAGTGCTGAATAATCACTTTGTAAATGATTTTTTTTTATCCATTTGAGCTTACTAGAAGTTGATGGCTAGTGCTAGAGATTGCTTGTCCATTCTATGCTTTCAAAGAGTTGGCTCTCTTGTGAATTTCTATTATCTATGCTCTATTGCACTTTGTTTAAACAAAGAAAATAATCATTCAATGCTTGAGGGATTAAGAAAACAAAATAAAAATTACATATCATTGATTGAGAATTACATCCATAGCTACACATATTTGGGGACTATTTGGAGTTTGATACACCATTGATTGAGCATTACATCATATTAACATATTTGAGGCTATTCAAACTTTGATAAAACTCAACAGTTAACCATAATAATAAAAAATACTAGCAAATGAAAACCACCAATTAATACTCTTAATTTCCACTTAGAATAAGATTCATATAAATAACAAAATTTCTTCTCATTCCAACTTTCATAATGTAATTATGGATATCCTCACCACCTTTACAGATCCAAGAGGCAAAAAGACAGCCTTAAAGATCACTGAAAAGATTAACAAGCCAGGCCAACTACAATCCATATGAAATCATACAAGC
This sequence comes from Larix kaempferi, assembly GCA_027924585.1. Classification (NCBI taxonomy): domain Eukaryota; kingdom Viridiplantae; phylum Streptophyta; class Pinopsida; order Pinales; family Pinaceae; genus Larix; species Larix kaempferi. Next base: position 647,369 of record BSBM01001515.1, on the reverse strand, counting down.
ATGTTTGTCTTCATCATTATTTCATCCAAATGTGTTACTAATCCCATAGCTTCTTGTTTCTCCCATTGTCAGATTCAATCTTGTGACAATCCATTCATGGCCATCTATGAGTTCATTTGTTTGCGTACAAAGACTATCAGAACAGTTACTTTCTCCCCCATTCAACAAAAGATTTAACAGCTACACCCACCAACAGTTTTTTCCTCTTATTATATGGGTAGCCATTTTAGTTGTCAAAATTCCCCTGATAACATGGCATATTATGATCCTTCAAGGCCCTGAGGTTTAATGAAATAGCCAGTCTAAAATTTACAAAACAGTTAAAGTTGATCATCTACAGGAAATCATAGGCAATAATTAGAGTAAAATATCTGAATACAAGATCCATTAAGGAATAAAAAGTTTCATACGGAAGAATCCCCAATTCGGTACACGCTCGCAGAATGGTAGCAAAAGTAAACTGGTTCGGCTTCATGCCAGCGAATTGCATATGGTAAAAGAGCTCCAATGCCTCTTTATAACAAGACTCCTGCCCATATACCGCAATCATGGCAGTCCAAGACAACATCTCGATGAAGCATTTTGTCAAACACTTAACGAGCATCCTCTATACTGCCACACTTGGTATACATATTAATAAGTTTATTTGCCGGTAACTCAAACCTAGTTTTCATCATGTGAGAATGAACCTTTCTACCTTAGGCCAAAGCCCTTCGATTCCCATAGGCTCTCAGTAAACATGCATAAGTTTCGGTATCCACCTGAATCTCCCGTTGATCCATGACATTCAATATCCCAACTGCTTCCTTCACATTCCCTTCATCACAAAGCATTCTCAATTTGTGGCAAAACCCCACATGGAGATCCTCCTTATATTCAAGTCCATTTCTTGAGGTTTCCAACAGAGCGTTCCTAATGTGATTGCATATAGTCCCACGTCTTACAAATAGCTGCACATACTAGATCCGTCATTGAATTCAGCTTGACAAACAATAAAACCATGTTGGTATTTTAAAAAATTGGATATAGCCAGTATAGTCTCCATACCTGATTCTTCTTCTCTAGATGGAAATGGTTTGTACAGAATGAGGAGCAATAATTCATTTGTGCTCGGCTCAGGGAGGAATCCATCATGGGACTGGGAAGCACTAATTACGCTGTGATAAAAACCATCGCTGCTCTGTCAAAGTGAATGATAGACCATTTGTTGCACATGTACGAATCTTCTTTTCATCCGCTCCTCCACATGTTTCTTTTTCTTTATCGCAAACACTATTGGTACTTCGTTATTCTCTACAATCTTGGTACTACGTTCAATGAAATTATTAGTGTAATACTCGTATCTAAATAAAATAGTATACAGAGAAAATGTCTCTCAGTTGTCATCTATGTGTAACTATTGTACCAAAGGGAGCGGAGGTTGATTGTTTCTTCGTCACAAATTTGATTGTTGGGGAGAGCATCGTGGAACTGGAGGATGGCTTGCTTTTCGAATCTCTCGGAAGCGTATTGGAGGAGAGCTCTCGTTTCGAATCTCTCAGAGCCGTCTTCGAGGAGGGAGCCTGTAGCGTACTCAGCAACTACGGCGCAGGCTAAAATAAAGACCGGAATCGCAGAGTAGAACCCAAGCACTTGCGCTTCCTATCTCATTCCATGCAGCAATTATTAGTTTATTAGCATGAATTGAAATTGAAATTTGCTTGGCATCCTGAAATTCAAATTTGAAATTCGAATATACAGAGGGAAAATGGCGCCCTGCTAAAATTTATAGGCGAATGTGACCGCACGCACTAATAACATAGGAGATTAAAGAGGAACATGCAGATACGGCAGATACAGCCGAGTGTGAGATGTGATGGCAGGTTTCCAATGCCGTCGATTTGATAGCACGTTTCCCGTCATCGGAGCCGATAGCTACAGCAGGCAAGTCGACGACTATCCATGGATGGCCATACTCATGCCATGGCGGAACTCATGCCATATATTATAGATGTATGCGATATGCCTCTGACACCATACAGGCGAGCATTAAATAAAACTCTGTCTATTCGATAAGGCTCGCCTTCTCTTCACGTTTCCTGTCAAGGCCTTTCAATGCACCACCCTTCCGCCTTCTCCTATCTCCTGTCAGGGCCTTTCAATGCACCGCCCTTCCGCCCTCTCTTGTCAAGGGCCCTCTCATGAAGTGCCCTTCAATGCACCGCCCTTCCGCCCTTCCCGGGTAAGGCCTAAATTTTCTGTAAAAATATTTATTAGAATCTTAAAACATCAAAAGCCTCGAAGGTTTAAATTTTCCGTAAAAATTACTCATTCGAATCTTAAAACAAATTTTGTCTAAAATTACTCATTCGAATCTTAGAACAGAAGAAGCCTCAAGGTTCAAAGATCAAATCCCGTCGGGCCGAAGGTAGACGGGATCGCCGACTGTGAGAATCTGGCCGGACTCATTAAGTTAGTTGACAACTTGGCATCCTATACAAATCTGTAATAATTCTTTGCGAGAAACGCAGTCATGGGTATTTGGTGCAATATTTTCAACAGAGAATCCATCTAACATGAGCCGCCTCAGCAGCCTCCTCCCTTCCTCTGCATATTTTTTCCCCATCTTACACGAGCCTCAGCAGCCTCCTCCCTTTGCATATTTTTTCCCCATCTTACACGAGCCTCAGCAGCCTCCTCCCTTTGCATATTTTTTCCCTTCACGAGGACTGACTATGCAGCAGATTGGTGCGAGGACCTTTCCTAAAAACGCTTATGCTTTTGGCGTGGTACACTTGCGATCGCTCGCGACTGTCATAACCAAGACCCGTGAGCGCGCATATCTGCCTCAGTGAGCAATGAGACGCCCAAAATTGGTGAACCCAATTTTAATTAATTAAATTCCATAAACCTTTCTGTAAGCCTCAAATCACAAAGAGTGGGCGACATTGAGAATTGAAAGAGATTTCATCAGCTTTCTGCTCAACCTCAACTGACACAACTTTGTCTCCGAATTTCACTTCCAACAAAACTGATCAGCGTGTGCTTCCAGGCCTAAGTATTTTTTATTCTTTGTGGCTTTGCAAAATTGATCAGCTTGTGCTTCCAGGCCTAGGGATTCTTTATTCTTTGTGGCTTTGTGGTGGCTTTGAGTTTTTGTATCTTGTAGATTCACAAAGGTGAAGCCATTTTCATTTCAGTTTGGAGAGCATAAAAGTGTGTTGCAATTTAAAGAGCTGTAGCTGGAAAGGGTTAACTCCCCTACCCGTACGAAATACAAAAGAATACCTTCTTAAATGTCCAATGGTTTTATTTGTAACTTAATGAGCTTTTGTTTTTATAATTTGTGGTTTGTGTCTTCTCTAACCTGTTTTTATAATTTATGGCTTCTTTAAGAGTTTGTAAATTATTTATTGTATTTTTATATTATCAGAACTCTAATCCATGATGACTTGTCTACTCTTCACAGGCTGTTGTTCAACGATGACTTGTCTACTCTTTACACAATGTTGTTCAACGGTACTAATTCACAAACACATATACATATATACATTTTGTACAGGCTGTCGTTCAACGATGACTTGTCTACTCTTCACAGGCTGTTGTTCAACGATGACTTGTCTACTCCATGACTTGTCTACTCTTTACACGATGTTGTTCAACGGTACTAATTCACACACACATATACATATATACATTTTGTGAAATGATATATCTGACCTTATAAACTAGTTCGCTGGCTTTTTATTTATTACCAAGATAGGTGTTTATATGTTAGAATTTAGGATAGTTAGATAGGTATTTATATGTTAGAATTTAGGATAGTTGGTTGGCTTTTATCTTATTACAAAGATAGGTGTTTGGCTTGTCTACTCTTTACAGGATGTTGTTCAACAGTACTAATTCACAAACACACATACATATATACATTTTTTGAAATGATACATTTGACTTTATAAACTAGTTCGTTTACTTTTTTTTTATTATGTCCCGGACATATAGTTTTTCATCCAAGGTATTAAACTTGGTCTAGCGGGTCAATTCGTATGTTTGCTGAAGGTTTAACTTTAGTCTGAAAAAAATGTAGAATAATGGAATTATTTGAAAGTGTTTTTTGGCCTGTTGTGATTGGCCCCTTACACCGTGACACCTGCCTCGCTTCATGTGCCCCACGGGGTGGCGGCGTGCTGGCGTCATGGGGTTTTAAATGGTCATAGGCGTCTGTGTCTTCGCGTTTATTGCTATTCTGAGGTTTTGCAGGTTTGGCAGTGAAGTGCATTGCATGTTGGGCGTACACTGCACGATGTTCAAGTTAAAAAATTATCGGCTTTGGTAAGGCTTCCGGCTTTGGGAACCTGTCTCTGGTGTCAAACCCTTCTCTAGTTTGCGGGGTATAGATGTTAGATGATGGCGGTGGAAGTTGCCATTGCACTGGGTTTTTTCTTTGTGGTATTTGCAGCTTCGAACTGTTTAACGGTTCTTATTCTCTTGTGTACAATTTGGAATAACCCTGGCTCAGGTTGTGGGTGTTCGCTTGTTCATCTGTTGCAGATTCCAGAATCGGTGGTCGGTTGGGGAGCAGCTTGCAGTCTGCTCATCTTGGTGTTTTTCATGGTTACAAAGGTACGCGCGTGGGATTCTTTTCCCTCTCCTCCAAAATATTTCCTCTGCTCAGTGATATTCGTTTATGCTCAAAGTTTTGTATTCGAGGTTGATTTTCTCATTCTTTGGCATAGGGTTTTTATGGAATGTTCAATGGAAAAAAGAAGAAGAAAAAACGGTTTTTGCCTTGTGCATGGAATTTAACATTTTATTCCTCTTATGGCTGGGTTTCGTGAGGTTTGAATTTCATTTCTATGTTATTTCATTCTCTGTGGTTTTCTCGGTTTTCTTTGGGCGAGGGTTTGGGTTCTGAGAGACTTTTCCTTCCAGATATTTCTATAGGTAGAGGGCATTAGGGTTTTACACTATGTTTTCATGCTTCTCCTCTGTGTTCATGCGCATGCATTCTGGCGGTTTCCAACCTGCCTGTTTTTGCAATGCCTCAGATGCTTTGGTCATTTGTGCCGTAAGAGGGTTCGAATTTAATGGTATGCATTACTTGATGTTTGGTACATGGTTTTCCTTCCCCACACTTTCCAATATTGTTCTCTATTTTTGGCTACCTTTTTCTTGTGAAGAAGCTTCTTGGTTTTCGCTATTGGTGTTCTGCAATGAAAAGACAGAGAAAAATGGTGGGATTGCTTATCAAGAAAATATATTTCAATCAAACATGGATTTAAATTGTTTTTGGCATGTTTAACATTTATTTAGATTAGCTTCCATCTCTTCCTTTTCTCTCCAAAAAACCGCTACCAGTACCTGTCACCCTTAGTGTTTCGCAACTGGAGTTGGCTTGTTTCTAATTGTTAAAAATTATTTAACATTTATTTAGGAAAACTTGGATCACTGCCTGTTTCTGTCCAGAAAACCGCTTCCAGTACTTGTCACCATAATGTTCTGGGGATGTCCTGCATTTTCATAAATAGAAACCACTGCCGGCGCCCGTCACTCATAATGTTCTTGGCAGTTCTAAGGATGCGATTTATCTTCATAGAACATTTTTTGGCATGTATATTGGGGTTTGAAAATGGACAGATTGGGAGAATGTTTTCAGCATGCATTGACCAGTCTGATAATGGAGATCTTTTGAGAAATGTTTTGACTTGTGACTTAATCTTGCAACGGACATTGATTGTTTTGACGTTTATTTGGAAAATATGGGCATGATTTGTTTTGACTTGTAAGTTCAAACTTGACTATGCACATTGATTGTTTGGATGATTATTTGGATAATATGGACATTTGTTGTGTTGATTGATTGAGAATGTTTTGACATTCTGGAGAAATATGAACGTAATCTGAAACGAAACATTGCACACTCAAAAGACGTTGAATAGTCTTTTTAAAGTTCCTCGGTTCTTCAGGGTCCTCAAATAGATAGGCTCCTACTAACATAACATAGAGCGTGACTCCACATGACCAAACATCTGCAGCCAAACATCTGCAATATTCCCATCATATTCTTTCTTTGATAACAGTTCAGGAGCAATGTATGCAGGGGTTCCTACAGTTTATTTTGGCTCACGGAGGACTTTGAGTAACCAAAATCACAGATCTTCAGACGGTGAGCAGGACTTTCATCCAAAAGTGTATTCTCCAGCTTGAGATCACGGTGAAAAACTTGCATATAATGGCAATACTTCACTCCTGATATGAGATGTTGGAAGGAAAAAACGAGCCTCATCCTCAAGAAAGCGGCCAGCATTACAAATGCGCTCAAATAGCTCCTCCAGACACATACTCCATAACAATTGCCAAGTGAGCTGGTGTTAATATTACCTCTTTAAATATGACAATGTTTGGATGCCGCAATTTGCGATGATTGGTAATCCCCCTCTCAACATTTTCATCAATATTTTTGCCCCTCTCAATATACTTGACTGCCACCAGCTCGATGGTCTTCCTATCTCGCATAAGCCTGGCGACACCGAAATTTCCCGAGCCAATGTCCTTGACTTGCAGCTTGACACACATTTGCTAGTTTCACTTTAAATTACCGAGTACGTAGATTTTATAATTTCCTATAGTACGGTTACGATGAATTATCAATTTTTTTTTGTTTCAATTGGTTTCTTCTATCGCCTTGGAATTTGAAACTTTATATTGGTGACGTAGATAAAATTGCGCCAAGTAAAATGTCATAGTTTCAATTGTTTCAATGGACATAGAATCACTTTAAAGTATTCAGAAGGTAAAAGTTTCAATGTGCAATATTCACTTATTCACTTTAAATTATTGAGAGTGTGAAAAATGTCAAAGTTTAAAGCTCTTTGTGTTGAATTTTTCATAATATTATTATGAAAAACGGAAAAGGTACGTTAAAAAAACTTACGATGAAGTGAACAGTTCACATGTTCATAGAACCATTTTTTAATGATTTTGGAAGATTTAGGTTTAAGGGGAACTCGTTGATGCCTTAAAAAGTTTAGTTTACACATCAAATTTGAACCATTTTTTAATGATTTTGGAAGATTTAGGTTTCATGGGAACTCGTTGATGCCTTAAAAATTTTAGCTTACACATCAAATTTGTTAAAAAAATGGGCATTTGCTACAAAGTAACAATAATGCATCCATCTACAAAAAAATTAGGAATAGATACCCACGTAGAGATGGTTTGATCAATGTATATATACACTTGTTAGTAATGTAATATTGTTGAATCTTCACAGCAACATCTTAAACCTAGGGTTCTATCAACCCTATTGACATATTTTGATATTTGGTTTTTGTTGATTTATCGGATGTCTTCTTAGTAATATATGTCTTAGCAGTAATATAATGAGAAGCTTGATCTATATAGTAATTTTTTTTAACCTTTTACTTAGTTATTCTTGTTGTCTTTTGTTTGAAGCAATTGTATTTTTTATATATTGATTATATAAGTTTTAGTTGTTCCACCATCCTAAATTTAAATTGGGAAATCCCATTCTACCATCCTAGACTTCAATTGGAAAATCCCATTCTTCATATTTATAAAATAATTATGCTCGGGTTTTCTGTTAACTTTTAAAGTAATTATAGATGAAATCAATAGGAAAGTAGGGATGAGGATAGTTGTTAAGTAGCTAGAGTCTAACCTCATAATTACAATTGTTTACTATTATCAGATGTTACACTTTCTCCATCTTAAAACATGGAATATGAATAGGGACAAATGGTTTTATAAAAATGAGCATTGATTTAAATGGACCTTAAATTACAAATAGTGAAATCGTTCTTACAAATTATGAAATCCTAAAGATATAAAATGAAGTGCATTAAAGACATCCTTCATGAACCTTAAACTAAGAGTAACCAAATGCATTAATGAAATCCTTTATGAACTTTACTTACAAGTGGTTGCATTTTGTTAAAATTAATTATAAGGTTTAGCAGGTTGATGTATGGATGGTTTTTGAGAAATAGAGGACCACAATGAAGAATTGATTTATGGGTGGTTTTTGAGAAATAGAGGACCACAGTGAAGAGTGTCTTGTTAGATTGATTGAAATTAACTATTTATTAAATGTTGAGGTTAGTTGGTTGCATGATAGGTGTGGGATGCTTGGTTTTAGGTGGTTTTTTCAGGTTTTAAAAATATTTTTAGCCAAACTCTTTCATTTGGGTTTAACTAGTTATCACTTGTAAGGGATAGCTAGTTATCATTTGGGTTTAACATTGCCTAGTACCTCTCGTCATCTCTAAAAATTCATATTTAGCACATCGATTTGGATGTTGGTGCTCTTCAATAGTAACTCCTTTCTCAATTGACATTGAAACAACAAGTAAACAAAATAACATACAATGATATATCCTTCCTCTATTAGGTATAAACAAATTGACCATGAATTTTACACATTGAATCCTGGGTTGATCTCTCCCACATAAGCAAGAACATCCCATCACTGCAAATTTATTTTCCTTATCCTGAAGGTTAATCATGACATGAAAATGTTTTGAGTATCTTCTTGAGGCATTGTATCTTAGTTTCTCTATTCAGGAGCTTTTGACACAACTATTGTAGGTGTTGAGCTTCCACTTCTATTCATAGACACCCTTCATTGCACACGCCTTTCCAAAAGAAAACACTTCTAACTTCTTTTGTTTGAAACTAAACAACTTTCATTGCACACACCTTTGCATTTTCCTTTGCAATAGATGCATCTCTAGCCACTAAACCTTGATTCCAAAATTATGTTCACTTGTATGGCTTGTTTGCTTGTCCACGGGTCAGTTGTCGATAAAACATTTCTTGCAATTGCTATAGGCTAGTGTTTATTTTATAGATAGTTTATCCATTCCAATGGAAAATGTATTTAAATTAGGATTTGCTTCATATATTGTCATCAAAAGTGGTTTTATTTTCTTTCCATAGTCTCTGACAACAATGCATGGTCCATATGCAGGAATATTAGGCATTGCACATGTTGTTGTAGCGTGTCTTATGTTATTAGTGTTGCATATTTTGGTAGAAGGAGACTTGTTTCAGTTTTTTGGTACAAAGTGCATAGGCTATGACTCCAACAAATCTATTGATGCAATTTTCAGTTGTTTTTTCATTTGGAGATAGTCTCTCTCGCTTGCCTCTTGTATTGTATAAAAACAATTATGGGCAAGTTGCTCTTTATTTTGGACAGCTTCAATAGCAATACCGGTTTCTTCATTCCTTTCTAAACATTATTGAACATGCTTTGAATATATATATATGAGCTAAATACGTAGTCTTTTGCCTCTTTTCTTTGGCCAAGTCTTTTTTTTATGAACATGTTAAATTTATGCCAAATAAATAAATAAATTAGTTTCATTCATACTATTTTTTTCTTTTCTAGCTTCATTGCTCTTTTCCATGGCAATATAACTTTGACTACTATTATTCCAAATCTGTCATTGCTAGAGATATCGCAAAAACTATATTTCTAATTTCTGCTTGCAATGTTTCATGGTATTAAAACAAATATTATTTCTAATTTCTGCTTTCAATGCTTCATGATATTAAAACAAATATTTAGTTCAAACGTGTGTATATATATATGTATGTATATGTATGTATGTATGTGGACTGGACATACACATTTTAATTTAAAAGTATTATATATATATACATTTTAATTTAAAAGTATTGGAAATATGTATGGAATTTCTATGGTGAAAAAAAATTTCCTTTTTTGTGACTTAAAAGAAAGAAAAAGAAAAAAAGAGAAGAGATTTTATGGCACTGATTTGATTTGATTTTCATCCATAGTCAAATCCCAGTGATGAAACTTTTTTTCCCTCTTGCAAGATCTCGAAAGATTTCAAGAATTTGGCTTCTTTAAACAATCTAAGAATATTGTAGGTTGAATTAGATTTTTAGCACTAAAAAGAGTTCACATGAACATCACAAACAATTCTACAATTTTTAATGCCTTCAATGTCTGCTTTGTAAATTCCAAAGTTCATAGCCTTCCAATCTATTTTGCATTTATGCTATTGTATCCACATTAACACACGATATGTTTTACACTCTTTTCTAAATTATAGCTTTTTCCAAACATTGTTTAAAACTATGGCATCTTTCCAAACAAAGTCCTTGTCGAACATGAAAGATATTATTTTCATCTTCCATAATACTATGTGACTATGTTATAAAAAAAAATTAAATATTTGTTTCAACTCCATCACCTATGAATCTGACTCTGCAATAGGTATCCAATTACAAAAAAAAAGCATATTTTGCAAGATATTTTGCTTGTCTACCTCCTTAGTGCAACTCATGAAAAAAAAATGCAACATCAAGAAATTTGATTTGCCATTTGATTATGATTGCATATGCACTTGTCAATTTCCCCACTAGCAATGTCGGGGAAATCGCTACCTTGTGGCTCTTGTTACAAAGATAGGTGTTTATATGTTCGAATTTAGGATAGTTGGTTCGCTTTTATCTTATTACAAAGATAGGTGTTTATATGTTAGATTCTCGGATGGACTACCATCTATGTTTAGAATTTGGGTGGACTACCATCTAGGCTTTTCTTAGATTGAGGAGCTTTTTTGTTATTACAAAGATAGGTGTTTATATGTTAGATTTTGGGATGGACTACCATCTACGTTTAGAATTTGGAGTGGACTACCATCTACGCTTTTCTTAGATTGAAGAAGATGAGACAATAAAAAATAACTCGGAGTTGATGCAGGGAGAACTCCAGACAATGTCTAATTTAACTAAAGAAGGTAACAAACTAATGGATTTGGTTTGGATTATAAAAGTACAAAGAGCTTGAGCATTTTGTTTAGATTGAGGAAGATGGGACAATAAAAAATAACTCGGAGTTGATGCAGGGAGAACTCCAAACAATGTCTTATTTAACTAAAGAAGGTAACAAACTAATGGATTTGGTTTGGATTATAAAAGTACAAAGAGCTTGAGCATTTTGTTAGTGAGAGTTTCTTGTAAATTGAATTATGATTTTTTATGATCCGGTGGACTATCATATATACTTTTCCTAGATTGAAGGAGAATAATACAAGTGTATGACATATATTTATTTTATGGTCGTCATTCAAAATTCCAAACAAACAATTATTATTTCAATTATTTAATAATAAAGAGTTATTCAACTCCAACGGGTTTATTTGATAATAAAAAGTAAGCTCAACAACGAAAAGACCGACTTTAACTCCCTAGTTCATTTCAATTGAAATCAATGTGGACAGTACACTTGTCTCATCCTCATACAATCTATGAAAAGCATAAATAATAGTCCACCCCAAATTCTAAGATATAAACAATGCGTAATAATAATAAAGAGTGAGTTCAACCACTAGCTCAAGAGGGAGTTTTTGAGTTCATTTCAATTATTTAATAATAAAGAGTGACTTCAACTAGCTTAAAGTTGAGTTTCCGAGTTTTTTAAGAGTGGAAGGGTGAGTTATTTCAATTATTTAATAATGAGTTAGTTCAACTCCAATTTATATAATTTATTTAATAATAAAAAGTAAGTTCAACAACAAGCTCAAGTGCAGCTCCTGAGTTCATTCATTAGTTATTTAATAATAAAGAGTGAGTTTAATTAATTTATTTCAATTATTTAATAATAAAGAGTTAGTTCAACTCCAAGCTCAAGGGCTAGTTCCCATTTCAATTATTTAATAATAGAGTGAGTTCAACGAGTTCATTTTAATTATTCAATAATAAAGAGTGAGTTCAATTCAATTATTTAATAATAAAGAGTCAATTCAACAAGTTTATTTCATTTATTCCCGAGTTAATTTCAATTATTTAATGATAAAGAATGAGCTCAATGAGTTCATTTCAATTATTTAATCACTACAACAAAAAAGGCCATTGGTGAGGGTCAAAAAAGGTCACCGTAAGCTCAATGGTGAGGGTCAAAAGAGTGTTCATCACCAAAACCTGAACATCACCAAAGTCTTCATCACCAAAAGTATAGGTGATGTGGTGACATTCAAGGTCCATCACAAATAATGATTATAATAATGGATAGGGACCTACACAATTTCATATGAACAACAATGATGTATGGTGATGGACCTTTCATGGCCCTCACAATTGTTATGGTAACATTTGTTGACCGTCACCATTGCATATTTTGGTGAGGGTTGAAAAATGTCACCATGAGCTCATTGGTGATGGTCAAAAGAGTCTCCGTCACCAAAATCTGAACATCACCAAAGGCCGTGTCACCAAAAGTATAGGTGATGTGGTGACATTCAAGGTCCGTCATGAATAATGATTATAATGAGGGATAGTGACTGCCACCATTTTATGAACAACAATGATTTATGGTGATGGACCTTTCATGGCCCTCACTATTGATGCATATATATGGCGATGTTTGTTGACCGTCACCATTTCATATATAAAAAATGACTTTTGATGATGTCTTTTTAACAACTCTCACTATTGTTAATTTTTCGATAAATTCATTCCATTATCATTCATGATCACTAAGAGAATAACATCTACATCATATCAACAACATATCAATCATAAACACAATAATGCAAGCACACAAAGTTTCCTCGGGGAAAACCAAGAAGGTGAAAAACCCTGCAACTTCCTCAGAGATAAGATAAGCCCCAATACAAGATCACAAGGATCAAACCCAATAAGATGTCTCTAGCAGATACTCCTCCTCCTTCACTTGTGCGCCACTTTCTCTCTTAGCTATGCGAGCTTGAGAAGTGACTGAATGAGATAAATGAGAGACACAACCTCTCTATTTATACACTGACTTGACCTACCAATAAATCACTGGGTCCGACTTGCTACTCAAGTCTAATAACCCCACCACAGGACCTAATCAGGGCCGACCCCACATTGGTGGTCTAATAACCTGTTAATACAAATGACGACACTTGTCAATACAAATGACGACACTTCCAAATAGAGGAATGTAACATCTCTAATGGATATACAATAAAGTACAAATGGAATACATAGAAGAATATCTTCCGAAGTTACAAATACATCAACACTCCCTCTTAACTAGGAAGGTATTCTTTCGTCACAGGTCATCAATATATATTGGCGCAAGTCTTCAATTCTAGAGCTAGATCATCATCACTGGATCACGGAACATCATCATCATCACTGCTACTATACTTGACATCTCGATCACTGGGCTATCTCTGAATTCTGCTCGTCATAGGAAGTTCTACAGAGCCAGATCACTAGATCACAGAACATAATCATCATCACTGCTACTATACTCGACATCTCGATCACTGGGATATCTCTGAATTCTGCTCGTCATAGGAAGTTCTACAGAGCCAACCCTTTTTCATGCTGGATGTAGGCCTACCACCTGCAGGTCTTCATCATCACTAGCCATACTGTGGATCCCAGGACTTATTACGTGCGTCAACAAAACCTAGCTCAGACTATAGTATCTTTTACATGTTGACCTTCACAAAACCTTTAAAGAGCATCCCAGGCTGTTACGAGCACACAGCTCTACCTGTCCGGATCTCTATAGAGCATCCCAGGCTGTTACGAGCACATAGCTCTACCTGTCCGGATCTCCAGGATCTTTTCTATGTGAACTTTCGCAAAACCTTTAAAGAGCATCCCAGGCTGTTACGAGCACACAACTCTACTTGTTCAGATCTCTATAGAGCATCCCAGGTTGTTACGAGCACACAGATCTACCTGTCCGGATCTCCATGATCTTTTCTATGCAAAACCGTAGCAAAACCTCGAAAGAGCATCCCAGGCTGTTACGAGCACACAGCTCTACCTGTTCGGATCTCCCAAGATCTTTTCTATGCTACCTATAGAAAAACCTCGAAAGAGCATCCCAAGATGTTACGAGCACACAACTCTACCTTTACGGATCTCTATATCCTAGGCTGTTATGAGCACACATCTCTACCTGTAAGGATCTTGAGGATCTTTTCTCTGCTACCTGCACAACCTATCCACGGCCACAGAGTATCAACTTGATACTCATGATCTTACTGATCATCATCACAGCATCAACCTGATGCATATCATCATGCATGATCCACCTGATCATACAATGTATCTACCTGATACATATACATACATGATCCACCTGATCATACAATGTATCCACCTAATACATATACATACATGATCCACCTGATCATATCCAAAGCAGTAACTAGAGCATTGTCTTGATGTTCATCACATAATGCTTACATCCTCAACCATGGGAAGTATCCTCCTCTCACCATGCTTGGAATGGCTCTTGCAAATGTGTCCCATCACTTCTTCCTCGAAGTATATTCAATCTAAAGAACACCAAGCCTCTCTATGAAGTACTCAAACTTCACTCTGGCTAGTGGTTTCGTCAACACATTTGCAACCTGCTCATCTGGCACAATACAGCTTCACTGCACCTCTTTGCACCATATCCCTAATATAGTGATATTTAATCTCAATGTGCTTCAACCTATCGTGGAACACCGGGTTCTCATATAGCTTCACACAACTCTGGTTGTCACAAAAGATACTAGTAGCATCCAATGGGAGATCAAATAACTCAAGAAATAGCTTCCTCAGCCATACTGCCTCACAACTAGCCAAACAAGCTGCAATATACTCTCATTCAGCTGTACTCAGTGCTACATAGGACTGCTTCCTGCTAAACCAAGAGATCACACCTGATCCCATACTGAAGCAACACCTAGAAGTTCTCTTCCTATATGCAACATTTCTTGCCCAATCTGAATCAACATAACCCTATAGGTTAAACTTTTGATTCACATCATACTTGAGCCCATAATCAACCGTACCTTTCAGGTACCTCGGAATATGCTTTACAACAACCAGGTGAACACCTCTCGGATCCGTCAGGAACTGGCTCAATGTGTTCACTGCAAAGAAAATATCTGGTCTCGTGTTCATCAGGTACATCAAGGACCCAATCATCTGACGATACACAGTGACATCAACCAGCTCAGATAAAGAATCACACAAAAGCTTCAGGTTCGATGCCATAGGTGTGGCCATGGCCTTGCAGTCCATCATCCCAAACCTCTTCGGGATCTCTACTGCATACTTCCCTTGTCCAAGGAAGATTCCATTTGCACTCTGCCACACCTCCATACCTAGAAAATAGTGCATCATCCCCAAGTCCTTCATCTCGAACTCGGAAGCAAGCTTCCTCTTTGTGTCAGCAATCAATCTGTCCTCACCTGTGACAAATAGGTCATCCACATACAATAGTAGTATCACTAGATTGCCTTCCTCAACCTTGTAGTAAAGGTTGGAATCTGCTTTACTCTTGGTAAAGCCCAAACTGGATAGGAAACTGTCCATCCTACCATACCAAGTCCTAGGAGCTTGCTTCAAGCCATACAAGGCTTTCTTCAACCTGCACACATATGACTCCCTGTCATATGTTTCAAAACCGAGTGGCTGCTCCACATACACTTCCTCTTCGACTACACCATTCAAGAAAGCTATCTTGACATCCATTTGGTGTATCTTCCACTTCATCACTGCAGCCAGAGCAAGAACTGTTTTGATGGAAGCGTATCTGGCTACAGGAGCAAAAGTTTCTTCATAATATATTCCCTCTTTCTGGGAGAAGCCACGAGCTGCAAATCTTGCCTTGTATTTCTCTATGCTACCATTTGCAGCATGCTTGATCTTATACATCCACTTGGAAGTTACAACCGACTTCCCTCCTGGTCTTGGGACCACATCGCAAACATCATTCTTCATGATCGACTGGTATTCCTCGATCATGGCATTCTTTCATTACTGCATCCCAGATCTTAGGAACTCTAGATTCTTCAATATCTTCAATGGATAGTTTTCTTGAACTTTGTTGTTGGAACAAATGTTGTAGTCCTTCTTTTGTAGGTGATTTGTACATGATCTTTCCTACAAGTCAAATTCAATTGCATGATTAGAAACTTCTTATATATTTCAGAACAAATTCTTCTCATAAAGACATATGCCATACAGTCATGCAATTATCTTATCAAGTGCTTCAATACAACATTTATCCATATCTAGTAACTTTCTAGATGCCTTCCATCTCTACCAGAACATTGTTAAGAGTGTGCACGACTCCCAACATATCAGCAAAGAGGTTTCATTTTAGATAAGTAGCAATGGAATGTTGTACAGTACCATAGGCCACTTACCCATTACTATATTAGTAGTATCTTGTTCATTAATGCATAATATACATCCTAAATCTAGGAACATAAATATGTACATGAATGAACAACATCATTTAAGTAATAAGAAATAACAATTCAAATACTTGTCTTCATTTGCTTGTAGGGTGGACTCCCTCTCAATCTTTGCTTCCTTGTAGGAACTAATGGAGTGTGCTCCCTCTTGATCTTTGCTTCCTGGATTACCTGTCCTTGAACTTATATTCATCTTGGACCACTATGCATGCTTAAGTGTGCACTAGTGTCATGAATGTGTCATCCTCAAGATCTCATACATAACCATACATCCATTAGTATAATCGCAATACTATCAAAACATTATGATTCTAAATAATCATAAACATGTATGGTCATGATCATTTCAAACACAGATAATTTATCACAAGCATTAGTATTCAAGGTTTCAGGGAGTACTTCTTTTACTCCCTCTCAATCTTTGCTTCCTTGCAGGAACTACTGGAGTGTGCTCCCTCTTGATCTTTGCTTCCTGGATTACCTGTCCTTGAACTTATATTCATCCTGGACCACTATGCATGCTTAAGTGTGCACTAGTGTCATGAATGTGTCATCCTCAAGATCTCATACATAACCATACATCCATTAGTATAATCGCAATACTATCAAAACATTATGATTCTAAATAATCATAAACATGTATGGTCATGATCATTTCAAACACAGATAATTTATCACAAGCATTAGTATTCAAGGTTTCAGGGAGTACTTCTTTTACTCATGCATATTCTTATTTGAACATAGAACTCTTTTGGTTAGTCATATCATCAATCAAGGTAAGAAACATAATATGCATAAACCCTTGATTACTTAAACTTCTAACTTCAAGAATAATCATACAAAAGTATAAGATCCTAACACAAGGTAGGATTCTAACTTGATATAAGAAAACATACCTAGTTATCATATTTGCTAGTTATGTCTAGCAATGTCTTCTTGTTCTCTTCAATGACCTATAAGTCATAAGTTAACCATTGTAGAACAACAAATATACCTTAGAGCTTCTATGTGATCCATGACTATGGATGAGTCTCTGTCTTCATGTCACCATGGTCTTGATATAGAACTTGATTTGTACCTTCATGTTAGCAGATAACATTCTCCTCATACAACACCACAGTGCATTAGTACAATCATAATACAATCATAAGTGTCATAACCCTAATCAATGAATGTCTTCTATCATGCATTCATACTTTTAGGAGGGTGATAAGACAAGTCTAAAATTAAACAAGATTGTTACTAAACTCAATAACATGAAGATAATCATATTATGAACTTAATCATGAACAGATTTCAAAACATACCTGTAATTCATACCTATCAGATTGTGTGTAGTAGTTGTTGTTGTTTTTCCTTTTGTTCTTAGGACAATCTGAGGAAAAGTGTCATCTTCTTGATATGTGCTATGAGAGCTTGATCTTCATTCCCCATGTTTTCTTCTCGAGCGACAATCTGAGCTTCTTCTTGTGAGCATTCTTCCCACAACCTACTGAATGTGATAAGTTTCCTTCTAGCATAAATTCCTTGGATGAAGGAATCCCATGACCTAGGAAGGCCATTAAGAGTGGTCATTACCACTTCTCCATTCTCTATATCTTCTCCCACAGCTTCAAGTTGTTCTTTTATCTAGGAGACCCTTGAGAAATAAGACTGCATAGTCTCCGCATTCTGAATCTTGATATTCTTCAATTGATTCCTCATGGTCATCTTTTGATTTATGTTCTTCCCTTCAAATAGCTTGGTCAAGGAATCAAACATCTCCTTAGGTGTCTTCAGAGATGACACAAGTGGTATGAGATGGTCTTTGATAGAATCAGCAATGATCCCCTCATCCTTGACCAAGTTCTTCTTGTGTAAGGCCTTAGCCTCTTCTCCCTCTGGGACTGGAACCTGTTCACTTATGTAAGTTTCCAACTCATTCTCTTCTAGGATTAATCCAATCCTACACTTCCATGCTCAGAAGTTATCAGCCCCTTCAAGCTTATCCTCAATCTTGGTGTGGTGAGACATATTTAATGAGAAACTCAAATTGAAATAAAAGATTTAGGTCTTACCACTTGATTTGCTGAAAACTGGATCTGGAGTTGGATTAGGGTTTGTTAGAGAAACCCTAAAAGTTCAAACTTCAAATTTCAAACTTATGAAAGAATAGAAAGATGCACCTTGATGAGATGATCAAGCTGGTATACTTAGAATTTGAAAACTGCAAAGTTTCACCCCTCAAAAATGGCTTTTGAAACTTCTGGATTCACGAGACAAGACCTTGAATTAGGGTTTGATTTTCCTGGACCTTCACCCAACCAAAAAAATTGATCTTGGTCTCTAAACTTCTATTTTTTAGAGGAGCTTCCAGCCATGGTCTCATATTTCATAAATTCCAACTTTTGTAGAAACCCTAATTTTTGGCTTCACTAGACACGACCCCAAACTAGGGTTTGATTTTTTCGGAGCTTCACCCAACCAAAAAGTTCGATCCAAAGCTCTAAAATTTGATTTTTCTGAGGCGCATCCAGCCATAGTCTCATATTTCAGAAATTCCACTTTTTGTGGAAACCCTAATTTTTAGGTCAAAAATTGAAAGTGTTTAGAATTGAATTCTGTCTCAATAGAAAGATGCACCCTTGCCAGGGGATTCAATCTAGCCTCCTTCCTTTGATGACATGAGGAGAGAAACTCAAATAGTAAGAAGCCCTAGCTTCCATAGCTGCATAGTGCCTTCTTCTTAGATCAACTCTGATACCATGTTAATTTTTCGATAAATTCATTCCATTATCATTCAATATCACTAAGAGAATAAAATGTACAACATATCAATCATAAAGACAATAATGAAAGCACACAAGAGACACAAAGTTTCCTCGGGGAAAACCAAGAAGGTGAAAAATCCCGCAACTTCCTCATAGATAAGATAAGCCCCAATACAAGATCACAAGGATCAAACCCAATAAGATGTCTCTAGCACATACTCCTCCTTCTTCACTTGTGCGCCACTTTATCTCTTAGCTATGCGAGCTTAAGAAGTGAGTGAATGAGATAAATGAGAGACACAACCTCTCTATTTATACACTGACTTGACCTGCCAATAAATCCCTGGGTCTGACTTGCTACTCAAGTCTAATAACCCCACCACATGACCTAATCAGAGTCGACCCTACACTAGTGGTCTAATAACTTGTCAATACAAATGATGATGATCCAGCTCCAGAATTGAAGACTTGCGCCAATATATATTGATGACCTGTGACGAAAGAACACCTTCCTAGTTAAGAGGGAGTGTTGATGTATTTGTAACTTCAGAAGATAGTCTTCTATGTATTACATTTGTACTTTATTGTATATCCATTAGAGATGTTACATTCCTCTATTTGGAAGTGTCGTCATTTGTATTAATGGGTTATTAGACCATTAGTGTGGGGTCGGCCGTGATTAGGTCATGTGGTGGGGTTATTAGACTTGAGTAGCAAGTCGGCCCTAGTGATTTATTGGCAGGTCAAGTCAGTGTATAAATAGAGAGGTTGTGTCTCTCATTTATCTCAGTCACTCACTTCTCAAGCTCGCATAGCTAAGAGAGAAAGTGGCGCACAAGGAGGAGGAGTATCTGCTAGAGACATCTTATTGGGTTTGATCCTTGTGATCTTGTATTGGGGCTTATCTTATCTCTGAGGAAGTTGCGGGGTTTTTCACCTTCTTGGTTTTCCCCGAGGAATCTTTGGGTCTCTTGTGTGCTTGCATTATTGTGTTTATGATTGATATGCTGTTGATATGTTGTACATGTTATTCTCTTAGTGATCCTGAATGATAATGGAATGAATTTATCAAAAAATTAACAACTATTGACACATATTTAGGAACAGATATTGATCATCACCATTCCCTATGAATATTAGGGCACGATGGAATCGAACCACCAACCTCCTGCTTGAAAAGCAGGTGCCCTTCCATTGAGCTAGCACCCTTCAAAGAATTAGACCTTGAAACTTTGTAAATTCTAAATTCTAGAACTTTCATTAAATTATAGAACTTTGTAAATTCTTGGCGAATATTTTACTAAACAAGTAGGATAAGTAGCATATTTGCTTAGTACCTGCCTATTATGTCTATAAACAATGTAAAAATATAAAAAAATAAATCAACTATTTCTTTAAAAAAAATCAACTATTTTTATAGTCTTAGTAGACAGGGGCTAAGGCACATGGACATTTTCATATATAATTCTTCCAAGTTAAAATCCCTTTCCAATAAAGTGACCGCCCTTTTTGTCTAGTTGATAACTACTCCCTAAGAGTATAGTTAAAATCCTATATAAGCTTATATAAGAGAATCCCAAGTGATATTTATTAATCCTATGAAATCTAGATATTTCCTTGCAAAGTTAGAAAATGTTCCAAACAAAAAATGTACTTGCACAAAATAAGGGATATACAAATTCCAGCAATCTGATTCAACACCTAGTTCATTGTCGTAGCAAGACACAATGCAAAATCATCATGTTTTAAACAGATAACCCCAATATGATTGAGAATGGAGTAGTTGACAATATGATTTAAATCTTTGTTAAACTGGTTAGTCTTGTATCAAAGTCAATATAGTGTTAGGAGCCAGTTGTGTTGCAGTTGCACTAATTCCACTAGTACACTTCTAATTGGATCAAGGAATTTGCCAAATAAGAACCTCACTCTACATAAATTCCAAATCTTGAAATAAGACATGATCTCCTTGCTAAAAACTTAAAAGTCTTAATGAAAAGGTATTTTTTGAATGGGTTTGGTGCACAATCTAGAAATCAATATCTGATTCAGACAACACTCCCAAAGCAATCGAGAATTCTTATGCTAGAAGAAACATATTAAATGGATAAAAAGGGAGCAAACATACAAGGAAAATTCCCTTTTAACAAGTTATTTATAGCATATACTAACACTTAATGCAACATCTCTTTCTATTGTATTGGTATGTTACTTCAATGTTGATAAACTGACAAATTTTTCTTTTACCTTTAGTCCACTACTCTACAAAAGATAGTTTTATAACTAGACTCTTCGTCAAGCTTTTGACGAGTTTCAAACTGGGCTAGCCAACTCAAACCAGGTCCTCTACACATGAATACTTATTTGGATATCTGCAAGTGGAACACATCTACATTAGCCATTTCAGTTACTAGGTCATGCCTCTAGGCCTCTGATTTAATAGTTCCAGAACAATCCATTCAACTAAAATCAGATCCCCTTGGCTCAATTATGTTGGATGGTTTCAAGTGGAACACAACTGAAACATACATTTTTTTATTTAAATATAATAGATGCCCATGTCCTCATGTGCAGATATAAAAAAAAAAATTACATCAATTCTCCATTGTATTGAATATTCAATGCACATTGACAAATTGCCTAGCCGCTTGTATAAAGTTAAGAACAAAAACTCCAAAAAGAAGGTGATTTCCCAGCTACCCACCTTCTGCCATAATATTTGTGGGACTATGCATTCAACACACCTCAAACTATGATCCAAATCATGCTTGGCCTTCTCAAATATTATCAAAACTGAGTCCCTGTAATGGCCTGAAAAAACAAAAAAAACAAATATGTTACAAAAATATTATGGCAAAGTACTTGTCGTTACATCAACTTTAATGTGATAAGGATATACTACCAATACATAATTTTTTCCCAACATGCAAAATAAGACATCATATGGTTTGAACATAATTTCCCAAAAGTAAAAGAGCACCAACAAAGTTTTGTAAGAAAATCAAACACCATTCACTAAAAGCTATGACAAAGAATCACAAATCTCACCATCATAGTTTTAATTTTTTACGAATATTTTGAATGTTGAAACTTAAGATAGTGTCAACATTCATCAAGTTGAAATGGAAAACAGTCAAATCATTGTAAGCTTAAAAGTTAAATGGCAAGGTAAATAAAAAATGCAAATGATCTTAAAAGAAAGTATCTTGGTATCAAGAAAAAAAAAACAAAAAAAACAAAAGAATCATAAACCAAGTTGAAATGACCATATGCAAGGTATCTGACTATTATAGAGTGCTAATATGCAACGGAAATGAAACAAAATATGATGACAAATTCATGGATGAGACACCTCGAGACAATATGAAAGCATAGGAACACTACATGCCATCTGGAGAATTAATGTAACAATGTGGTCTTACAAATTAATGTACATAATCAACTATAACAATAATGTTCCAAGTTATTCATTGCTTTCACAATGAACTGTCCCACATATATAGGAAAAGATAACTTCTCCAACTACCTTACTTCCCAATAGACATCCTACTCCAAATGTCAATGCAATGTCTTTAACTATAATAGCGTTGTTCCAAGTCATGCATTGCTTGCACAACTAACCGTCTTACATATTTAGAAAAACTTATTTCACTAGCTACCTTACCTCCCAATAGAGAACCTACACCAAAGGTCAATGCCCTATCTTCAACTATAAGAGTAATGTTCCAAGTCATGCATTGCAAACTTAGAAAAAATTATTTAACTAGATACCTTACCTCCTAATAGAGACCCTGATCTTCCAGTCTCATAGATGAAGTTGTTTCAATCGTGTTGTACCTCAGGGGGTTCAGGGGCATAGCCCTCGAAGGAAATTTTTGGGCTGTTTTCGCCAACAGATTACGGGACCATGGTTTTGGGTAACCCGTGGTATTTTCCCATTGTATTTCCCCTTTATAAGAAATACATTGTAATACGGCTAGGGTTGATGTATTAAGTATTATGCATTGTAAAGATCTCTCAGATCGTGAAGAGAGATTGTGAGACAATGAAGAGGAAGTGCAGCGGGTGTGCTGCAGGTTGTATCCCTTCGTTTGATGGATGGTATAATAATAAGGACTGGAAATTTCAGTGTGGACGTAGCCCATCTTGGGTGAACCACGATATATTGGTGTCTCTCTTGTAATGTGTCTGTGTGATTATATTTGCATTTTTGTTTATTGTTATTGCTCTGCGATCCTGTTTTTCTAAGAGACCCTACTACAAAGGTTAATCCCGAGTATTCAACTATAAGACTAGTAATGTTCCAAGTCATGCATTGCTTACACAATGAATTGTCCCATATAACACCTATTTCAAGAAATCTAGAAAAATTCTATTACAAGGACTTCTATGACATTGAATTTTTTTGTAAACATTTTATTTATTTCATTTAATTTGTAAAAATTATGCATTAAAGAAATATTCCATTAAAATTGGAAAAACTAATCCTAGAAAGAATGTTTTTATTGATCACAAATTTTATTTACTCCAAGTGTTTTTAATATACAATCATAAAAAATGAAATGTTGTATCATTTATAACTAGTTCGGTATGCCATAAATTAGGAGGAGTATATGAAAATCTGTAATTTGTTGAATCGTGAGAAAAAATATTCATGAAGATATAAAATGTAGGATTAATGAAGTTAAGTTGCACACATAATTGCATGTTTTATTACAAGAATATCTCTATCTATATTTGAAGTGAACAAAGTATCATATTAAATATTTTTATTGTTAAATAACATATTATAATATAGCATGATTGGAAGGAAATCACAATATTAAATTAAAATAAAATAGATTATAAGAAATGTATTGATGTCGAACCAAATAATAACTATAAATTCGTCAAAATTGGGATAGTTGTTAGGTACAACATTATACATACACAATGAAAGTGTGAAGAAATCGAATTAAGAAATCATGGCCGAGAATTACTTTCACCAAAAGGCAAAGAAAATGATAAGATTTTTAAATGTCGAAGAAATAGATGTTGAAACATATTTTTCAAATCTTTTAGTTGAACTTTATATATGACCCCATGCTCTTTTGAATTTATTTATGGCACATATTGAATGAGTCTAAATAGTCCACTTAGTACTCATTATCAATTAATTATATGGTTTTACATTGTATTTTATTCCAAAAATTACATACCACATTTATACATTCATTTAATGCATATAAGAAGATAAAAGATATAACATATCTCGTGCTTTGTTGGCCTGTAAGAGATTATTTCAGTTAATCATAATTGAATTAGTAATACAAACTTACAAAAAAATGAATTGAGAAATCAAATTTCTTATAGTTCAATGTCACTCACTTATGACCAATCACGTACTACCCTTAATACCACTTAGCACTCATTAGCAATAAATTTTGTGTTTTTAAACAATTGCAACTTTAATTATATGGAGCTTTATTTCAAAAATTACATACTGCATTGATAAACTCCTCTTATTAATGAATATACGCAAATAAAAGTCAATAATTTATTTCATGCCTTGTTGGCTTATATGAGATTATTGCAATTATAAACTATTAACTTAAGAATACACATTTACAAAACTTTGTGCGTGCCTTGTTGGATTTTATGAGATGATTTTAATTACAAATATTTGATTTAAGAACGCAAATT
Organism: Larix kaempferi; assembly: GCA_027924585.1. Classification (NCBI taxonomy): domain Eukaryota; kingdom Viridiplantae; phylum Streptophyta; class Pinopsida; order Pinales; family Pinaceae; genus Larix; species Larix kaempferi. Next base: position 622,702 of record BSBM01001515.1, on the reverse strand, counting down.
AAAAAAATATTTTGAATGGGGAAATCAAGTGGTGTATGATGCAAAAAAATGTCAAACTAAAGGCAATCATAAATAATATTAATAATTGTATTTAAATATTATTGTTAATTCTCATCTATCTATAAAAGTTTTAAAAACATACAAATTAATTCATCAAAAAATGTGTCCAACTTGTATTGAAATATTGCAATGTACGCGTTAACAAATTTCTAAAAATTAATATCTTCACCTACTATAAAGAACTCAATGTTCTATTGAACATTCGAATGTAGTTGCGTTTCTCTTTGATACGATGAAGTGTATTAAAAAGGGGGAATAGAATTTGGACAAGCCAAGTATCAGGTTCATGTCCTATATAAGCCTTTGTTAAGATACAATTTGACTAGTATCCGGGGAATTGAGAAGTAAGGTTTGATGTATCTATTAGCAATATATTTGATTCTTCGTACATATTTCCATATTTGGACCACACATCACTTAACATTTTCTCATAAAATTGTATCACACTACATTATTTGAATTTTGTTTGCAAGTGACAATGAGACCTGTCCCATATGAATTCAAAGTCACTTGTATCGGTATTTGAATTTTCAACTACTTGTTGAATGTTTTTACATTGTATTTTATTCCAAAAAATACATATCACATTTATACATTCATTTAATGCATACAAGAAGATAAAAGATAGAGTGTATCTCATGCTTTGTTGGCTTTTATGAGATTATTTCAATTAATCGTGATTGAGTTAATAATACAAACTTACAAAAAAATGAAATGAGAAATCAAATTTCTTATAGTTCAATGTCACTCACTTATGACCAATCTCGTACTACCCTTAATACCACTTAGCACTCATTAGCAATTAATTTTGTGTTTTAAAACAATTGCAACTTCAATTATATGGGGATTTATTTCAAAAATTACATATTGCATTGATAAACTCCTCATATTAATGAATATAGGCTAATAACAGTCAATAATTTATTTCATGTCTTGTTGGCTTATATGAGATTATTGCAATTATAAACTATTAACTTAAGAATACACATTTGCAATAAGTTATAGATTGGGAAATCAAATGCCTATACCTTTCAAAATCATTCATCTATGACTCATCATGCTTTAATCTAAATTCTAGTACACTTAGCACTCATTATCATTGAAGTAATATTTTTTGTAAGAAACGTGCTTTTATATAGATGGAGGTTTAATTCAAATTTTGTGTGTCACTTGTATTAATGCATATAGATCAATAAAACTAAAGAGAACTTCATTCCTTGTTGGCTTTTGCGAGATGATTTAAATTACAAATAATTGATTTAAGAGTATGTAATTTAAAAAATATTTTGAATAGAGAAATCAAGTGTTGTAATGCACTTGTATTAATACATATAGATAAATAAAACTAAAGAGAGTTTCTTGCATGCCTTGTTGGCTTTTATGAGATGATTTAAATTACAAATAGTTGATTTAAGAGCACAAATTTAGAAAATATTTTGAATGGGGAAATCAAGTGTTGTATGATGCAAAAACTTGTCAATCTAAAAGCAATCATAAATAATACTAATAATTGTATTTATATATCATTGTCAATTATCATCTATCTATAAAAGTTATAAAATCATACAAATTAATTCACCAAAAAATGTGTCCAACTTGTATTGAAATATTGCAATGTAATCGTCAACAAATTTCCATAAAATAATATCTTCACTTAATACAAAGAACTCAATGTTCTATTGAACATTTGAATGTAGTTCCATTTCTGTTTGATACGATGAAGTGTCTTTAAAAAGGGGAATAGAACTTGCACAAGCCAAGTATCGTGTTCATGTCCTATATAAGCCTTTATTAAGATACAGTTTGATCGATATCCGAGGAATTGAGAAGTAGGCTTTGATGTATCTATTAGCAATACATTTGGTTCTGTGTACTTATTTCCATATTGGGACCACACGTCGCTTAGCCTTTTCTCATAAAACTGTATCATACTACATGATTTGGATTTTGTTTGCAAGTGACAATGGGACCTATCCCATATGAATTCAAAGTCACTTGTATCAATATTTGATTTTTCAAGTACTTGTTGAATGTACTTGTTAGTAACATTTGATGTCCATATCGCAACATCATAATGTTTTAGGTAGTATTTTAATACTTCTAATTGAAAAGGCCTACAAAAGTAGGATCTATCACCAAGCTCCCAATTTGGTTTTCTTTGAATTTGACAACTCGTTTCATCTTTGAAATACGACGAGAAGAATACTCCTTCCATTTCAAAGATCAACAAGATCTTCCGACTGATATTAACTCCCATCTGCATTGCTGCCACATATATAACATTAACATATTTTCACTTCAAAACTTCATTGCTTAATGGCATCAAAACATATCCAATTTATTTCCACTCCCAAACAAACAACTTAATGAAAAAAATAAAAGTAATTTCCGTGGAATAGTTTTTTTATACAAACACATTCAACTACTACTCAAATCACTAATTTTTAAGAATTGTAATGAGATAAACTACAATTTAAAAATATAATTACAATAGTCGAATTTATTTGAACTAATTATATGTTAATATCTACATACTACCTAAATTTACAGTTTTTAAGTTTAAATCAAGCAAACTATTTATATGTTCATTTTTACATACAACCTCATACGATATTTTAATTTTCAAGAAATTATAAGAAAAATTCATATAAGCACATTGCAATGAAATTCAAATCACAATTTAAAAATATAGTTACAATGGTCCAATTCAAACCAATTATATGTTAATTTATACACACCACCTAGATTTACAATTTTTTAAATTTCAATTAAACAAGCTAATTATAGGTAATTTTTACATACAACCTGATATGATTTTTAATTTTTTTAATTTTTAAGAAATAATAAAATTTCATATGATGACATTGAACTAACATTCAAATCACTGATTTGTAAGAGTTATAATGATCAATTAAGACGCAATTGATAAATAAACTGCAATTGCTCAAACATAGTAATTGTACGTTAATTTATACATACAACCTAATACAATTATTTAATTAATATGGAATACTACATTTTTATGCAAACACATAAGACTATTATTCAAATCACTAACTTTTTATAACTCAATATCTCAATATAAATAAACAAAATAATAATATGTTAATTTATAATAATGACACAACAACAATCCTTATATGAGTATTATGAAATAATATTGACATTAAATTGATAATAAAATAAAACACAGTAATAACACATCACATGTAGAATTAAGTCATAAAATGTACAATAACCAAGAATTTATATTATAAACTTCAAGATTTTGTTTATAGAGGAAATGAATAACAGTCATCTTAATGTACTATTAAAAGTCATTGAAGATTCTTCAAAATATCTCGAACATCGGGTGCCTTGTAGAATTTATTCAATAAGCTCCACAGATCAACGATCAACCATTTATCCTCATTCTTTCCATCAAACGAAGGGGCAATAATCACATTTTCTTTGGGATTTTCTTTCTTTGTCTCCATTGAACAATCCACTAGAATAGTGTTAGTAGCATCATATTGAGAATACATTCTCCACACTTTTTTCAGATGTTTTTTGTATATAACTTGTGTTGAATTATCAATGTCATTTTTTCCCTTTTGTTGTTTGCAATCTGAAGCAGTCCATGTAAACAAAAATTTAGCTTGTAATGTTTCTGAAACCAGCTTTTTCATAACTCTTGTTGTGTTTTGTTTCAAAGATGTCATCCAAATTGCAATGTCAAGAGATTCTTTTCTGGAACACATTTCAAGAAATGTTTTTGCATGTGGATGAAACCAAAATGATTTTTTCTCTATCATGTAATCTGCGGCCCTTCCCATTTTCTCGATAAATTCTTTTTTTGATGCATCACCATCAATGCTCTGATAGAAAATGTTATTCAATTCAAAAATAACTAATTTCTTTTGACTTATAATAGCTGCAAAACAATAATGGATATCATAGTAAATTCATTTTATTCATGCTACATAAATTATTATTAAAAAAAATTGTTGAAGAAATACACTCACTTTGAGTATTTTTTGTACTAGTTATTGATAAGCCACACTTCTCTTGTATTGTCTTCATAGAACCTAGAACCAAAATAACAAACCTTCAATCAAATACCAATAATACTTCTTTAAATCAATTTTTTTTTATAAGACATATTTTTATGTTTAATTGAAAATAAGAGACATGTGAAGTACCTGATATGATATCATGTTCTTGACTATGGTTTTATGTCACATTCCCTTGATCACTGTCTTTTTTCTCCTCATTTGCCACTGTAATAAACATATGAAATGTTATAAAATGTATCAACGAATGAAATTCATTAAATAAATAGGCATAGAATCCAAAGAATCACTAGAGAAAGAACAAAACAAGTACAATACAACAAAAGAAACAAAATAAATTATGTACTTGGTATGGTATTTTCTTCGTCTTGTATTTGCATCTCGAAAACTTCTTCGACATTATGCACACTATGTTGATCATTGCTTTGTTGCAAAGTGTCGTCGTTGTTTTCTTTACAATTTCTGCCATTAGTAGTTATAGTAAACATCTTGTTAATCAAGATTTATAAATAGCATAGAATCCAAAGAATCACTAGAGAAAGAACAAAACAAGTACAATACCTGGATATTCCAACAGCAATATATTAGACATTGGTTTTTGCAATTGCAAGGATTTTTGATTAGTCAGCATGGTAGTCCTTTGTAACTCGTTTTCTACGACACATGCCATTCTTCTTCCATATGTACAGCAAGCCTGCTGTAAATTTGTCCCCGCATAAAGAGAAATAATCAAATTTAGACCACTATGTTGTTGATGCATTTGCAATAATTATTCCTAGAATTCAAAATCTCTCTCCTTTTCATCAGATATGTCTCTAAAACTGTGAGAGTATCTTGAGGCCTCTAAACTTTTTGACTCTTCACTACAGAAATGTATAGTTAAAACTATATCATAACTATAGTTATTTTGTTCTTTATATTCATAAAGACCGGTAGCCATTTTATAGTTGACATTTGAGTCCTTGACAACAATCTCCAGAGCTTGGCGTACATCCTTACAAGACCAAATTTCTACTAAGATAATCATAGTAAAATCATAGTAAAACAATTCAATATAGTGATCCTTAAGGAATGATTCATCTTTCAAAGCCAATGTATCCAACACAACAAAGTCAGTGTATAACATTGGTTGAAACTGACAAGGAAAAGAGTGCAAAAGTGTTTACAAGAGGCTAGGACCCCCATAATGACAACCGAATTCAAAATTGTTCTCAATTTCCTGTATATCTGTAGATGCATCAATTATTATTCTATCAAGGACCACACAGGCTTGTGGAGAAAGGGACTCTATTTTTGTATTTCGTGATCCTTTTACATATTTACACCCTTCCATTGTCTTACAGAAGTTGGCAAATATGATATCAGTAATTCCATAATGCTCAAGAATATTGGATATTGTAAGAATCTTATCATTCAGATTCTTATCATGACTTTTGAAATATGTTACCATTGCCTCCAAAATTGTTCTTTTGGTTTTCAATTGTGAACAATAATCTTTCATTTTTATGGCATTGGTTGGATGGTTCACTGGAATAGAAAACGAGACAGTTCCATCCAATAGTTTATCTGATACAGAACACATTTCTTCAGCGGTTAGTCCCTGAAGGGGACGGAAAGAACTTGATACCAAACTGTTCAGACTATTTGTCTTATAGTTTGGATCCTTAGGTTGGTTTGAAGAACACATTAATGTCCCTAGTTTGTAACAATTAAAAACAACTTCCCATTTATCCCAAGTAGTATCATCAAGATATAACAAGACTTTTTTTTCAGCAAAGTTTGTTAGTGGACAATCGAAGAAAGAGCACAACATTTCATCATCAACCTGTTAAAAAATAACAAATATAAATTAGTAAGAATGTGATATCAAAAATAAAATAGCCATGAATTTAGTTATAACAATATAAACTAAGTGCAAAAAAAAAAAAATTGCATACCTTGTCTTCAGCCGTCTTAGAATTCCCACATTTTGGTTTCTTTAATTTATTTGTGGCAATTAGGAATTGTCTTGCAGATCACACCGAATCAATGAATGGAGTTTTGAAGAACACTGTGTTTGCAGAATTTAACTGGCAGCAAATACGAATCACCACACTGGGAGCAACTAATGGATATAAGAATCGAGCATTACGTTCTTTGTACTTCTGTTTTGCCTCCCTAGATAGACTGAATTTAGGATTTGATAATATTTCTTTTGCTGCTTGAATGGTGTGTTGCCCATCAACTATCCAAAAATTGATGTTCTTGGCATTTATATCCATTTCATTCATGATTTTCACAGGGTTTCCAATCGGATCAGACTCTTTTGTGTCAAATGGAATCAGAAGAGCATTAGGCAATGATGCTTGAAATTTCTGTAGGAATGATTTTACTAATACTCGAACATTTAAATCATCCTGTGATCTCAATTTATATAACTTGGGTGCTTCTACACATCTTCGAACATCCACCTTCATGGTAAAAGAGCTTGAAAATAAATAACTGTCCTTAAAATTTTCATGGATTTCATCGCATTGGTTAGCAAGCTTCTCTATCTGAGAGTCTTCTTTTTGGGATTTTACAAACTCTGTAGTAGGCATGAACTCACTTTCTTTAATGCTCTGTTCTAGCTCAGCTAAATATACCCTTCTCAAAGCAAGCAATTGAGCTTCGAGTTTATCATCTGGTATTTTATCAAGTAGTTTACCTCTTTGTTGCAAATAAAGAAACACGGATGATGTTTTCTTACATCTCACATAGCGATATTTCATAACGTTGGTAATACGTTGTACAAGATCATCACAACTCTTTAGACCAGATTCATTGAAGCTCTCAAAACTGTCCAACTTAAACTGTGACTTTTTTATTGACTCTGGAAATTCTGTATTAGTATCAATCAAATATGGTCTAAATTTTGTGTAATCAACTTGGCAAGAAAATAATTTCACTTCATTTTCTTCAATTACCTCCATTTGAAAATCGATCTGACTATGATTGAGAGCATAGCAACTAACAATTATCCCTAGCCTTTGTATATCATTTCCATCCATGGATCCAAATAGATACATATCTGGAAACATATTAATGGGACTTTAAATCTCAACATACCAATCTTCGACATACTCATATACAACAGATGTTTTGAACTTTTTAATCATTTCAAAATTAGAACCCATTGTTGAATTTATAATCTGAGTTGAATGACGTTTTTGTTTTTTGAATGCTGATTGTGGCATTTTACTTGCTTTGGAGATGACAGCTTCTAAAAACAATAATAAGCAATTATTACTATAAATAAAATGAAATCAAAATCACAAATATTACCATATAGTCTTCTAGTCTAACCATTTAGAAATGAGAGAATAATATTTAAAACCACCATACCACATGGGGGAGACGTTGTTTGTGTGTCACTTGCAATTCGTTTTTTCTTCAAATTATTCCTTGGAATTGTCATTGCACCAGAGTCCATAGATTCTAAAAACAATAATAAATAGTCGACTATAAGTTTAAATTGTTTTAAAAATACATGAAATAATGAGCATTATCAAACAATATTCTATTACATGTCTTTTATTCACATGCACAAGAATAATAAGGGTCATGTGTTATGGAAACATATTAAATACTTAGAGATAAATAAAAATCCATTGCATCTAGCACAAGTAGAGACTCATTAAAAAGAAAAGTTTTCCTTCTCAAAAATGCTAGAAGGAAATGCTTACGCTAGAAAGAAAGCTAGTAGTCGCTAGCTTTCCTTGATCTTTTTCCATGTGCTTATTTCAAAATAGAGCACATGGCACAAGCTCAAGGTATAAGCTAGCAACCACCAATCACCATGGACATGATTTTTCTATTGGAAAGCTAGCGACTGCTAGCTTTCTTTCTAGCATAGGTATGTGTTATTATCCTATAAGTAAATGCTTATGCTAGAAGGAAAGCTGGCAGTCGCTAGCTTTCCTTGATCTTATGCCATGTGCTTATTTGAAAATAGAGTACATGGAACAAGTTCAAGGCTTTCCTTGATCTTGTGCCATGTGCTTATTTGAAAATAGAGTACATGGCACAAGTTCAAGGTATAAGTTAGCAACCACCAATTACCATGCCTAGGGTTTTTCTATTGGAAAGCTAGCGACTGCTAGCTTTCCTTCTACCATAAGCATGTGTGACATGCTAGAAAAAAATGTTTATGCTAGAATGAAGTGTAGCATTCGTTCAAAATAGAGTACATGGCACAAGCTCAAGGTATAAGATAGCAATCACCAATCACCATGGACAGGGTTTTTCTATTGGAAAGCTAGCGACTGTTAGCTTTCCTTCTAGCATAAGCATATGTGTTTATGCTAGAAGGAAATGCTTATGCTAGAAGGAAAGCCAGCAGTCGCTAGCTTTCCTTGATCTTTTTCCATGTGCTTATTTCAAAATAGAGCAAATGGCACAAGCTCAAGGTATAAGCTAGCAACCACCAATCACTATGGACATGATTTTTCTATTGGAAAGCTAGCGACTGCTAGCTTTCCTTCTAGCATAAATATGTGTTCTTATCCTAGAAGAAAATGCTTATGCTAGAAGGAAAGCTAGCAGTCGCTATCCTTCCTTGTTCTTGTGCCATGTGCTTATTTGAAAATAGAGTGCATGGCACAAGCTCAAGGTATAAGCTAGCAACCACCAATCACCATGCCCAAGGTTTTTCTATTGGAAAGCTAGCGACTGCTAGCTTTCCTTCTAACATAAGTATGTGTGTTATTCTAGAAGGAAAGCTAGCATTCGTTCAAAATAGAGCACATGGCACAAGCTCAAGGTATAAGCTAGCAACCACCAATCACCATGGACATGGTTTTTTATTGGAAAGCTAGCAACTGTTAGCTTTCCTTCTAGCATAAGCATGTGTGTTTATACTATAAGGAAATGCTTATGCTAGAAGGAAAGCTAGCAGTCGCTAGCTTTCCTTGATCTTTTGCCATGTGCTTATTTCAAAATACATCACATGGAACAAGCTCAAGGTATAAGCTAGCAACCACCAATCACCATGGACATGATTTTTCTATTGGAAAGCTAGTGACTGTTAGCTTTTCTTTTAGCATAAGTATGTGTTCTTATCCTAGAAGGAAATGCTTATGCTAGAAGGAAATCTAGCAGTCGCTAGCTTTCCTTGATCTTGTGACGTGTGCTTTCCTTGGTCTTGTGACAAAATATGTCTCAGGTACTGTCGGCTTCCACGATAGTCACCTATAAGGAATGACATCCTAAGTTGGTCACTAAGTACCTTCGTCAAGTGGAGAAAGAGCAGTTATCCCTCGAACGATATTGGGTCGTCTCCTTTTCAACAAGTGGTGGTGAGCCCACTTGAGAGAACATACACCCGCAACCTTGGGTTTGACCTCCTATGGCGCAGCACCGCTCTTTCACTTGCCCCGTGTGTCTATACACGACCACTTGATTTATAAGGATTTTTATAGCACCCTAAGGACAACAACTATGTTTTTGGATGCCTAGCCCCCAAATCCTACCTAAACTACAAGATTCTTTTGTGCCCTCCTATGGAGGTATTAAGTGAGTAGATTTAAGCTATTTTTGAACTTAGTGAGTGACGAGAGAGTTTCTTGTGTGTGTGTGTGTGCATCAAAGAAAGTGACGGTTTTAAGCGCACATGAGATATTGCATATAAATGAAAAGGATTTTCTTTTAAAATGAAAATAATGCAACTCAACCTAATAGAAAAACAACTAAATAAACCATGTAAACCATGAAAAAAAACTAAATAAAATAAATTGTAAAAATAAAAAAAATCTATAAACAAAATTGTAAAAGTAAAAAACAATCTATAAACTTACCAAGATTTTCAACCTCTTTTTAATCTAGTCTTCTTCTTTACTTTTTGTTTGGCTAAGACTAAAGCTAATGCCAATGCCAATGCCATTTTTTCCCATAACTTCATCTTCATCTTAGTTGGTCTTGCTTCTTTGATAGACAATAATCTAGAAGCTATGAAGCCAAGACTACTTGAATGGAAATTGTACAATATATTGAAACTATCTGTAAGTTACAAACTTATATCAAACAATTAAATATAAAAAAACACTAGCTATTTAGCTATTTTTATATACAAGTAATGCTGTATATTACATCTTATATACATTCATAGAGTTGATAACTATTTTTATGTACAAGTAATGCCATATACTTATATACATTCATAGAGTTGATAGCTATTTTTATGTACAAGTAATGCCATATATTACATCCTACATACATTCATAGAGTTGATTATGCCATGGAGGTTTAAAAAATGAAATTTAGAAATACAACATTCAAATAAATGATTGGCAATTATTTAAAATAGTTATTTAGGTTTAAATAGAATGATTTTTATTTTGAAAAATTTTTATTGTAATTTTTCAAAATCTAGATTATAGTTGTTAAGTGAAATTTTTGGATGTTTCGAAATTTTAAAAAAATGCTGAATCTATTTATACCATTAAAATACAGATTAAAATAAAGCTAATTCTAAATTTACAACATCAAAAATTATAAATTTCAAAAAAAATATAAAACCATATTTGAAAATAAAGGACAATTTTTTTTCAAGCGAAAAAAACCTGTCCTTGTTATTCAATAGAATCAAAGGCCATTAGTACATACAGCTGCTTCAGCATGACATTTCATAACAACTCATCCAGAGTTCCAGACAGGGGGAAAGGCACATAATACCAAAAAATAACCCATCAGAAAACTGTCTCATCATGTGATGTGGACTGTCCACAAAATCACATCTACCGAGAGCCAATCACACTCTGATTTGTGTTCAAAGGAGACGCACTATAATTTGCAAATGGGACATCTACATGAAAGGGAAAAAAGATGCCCTTCAGATACACAAAGACTTCAAGTCCAACAGAAAAAAACTTTCAAAATCATGCTCAAAAGAGCTGGAAGAATTCCTTAGAAACCAGGTGATTCTCTATATATTCCATCAAAACACCTTTCCCTTGGGGAAAGGAGAGCGCCTTTTTTGAAAGTCAGTCAGTAGTCTGGTTGTGCTCTCGGTAGATGTGAGAAAATGACAGGTCCTGGAAGCTAGTGGCTCCTTCTTACCAACACAAGACCAGACATAAAATCATAACCCAGACTCCTTCTTACAATAATGGACAGAATGATTCCAAAAATTTAAAGCTTACCCAATATATGTTCACTGCATCAATTGTATTCTGTTTCGGGGTCAAGCTCAATACTTGCTTCTTGTGTTATACCCAGTCCCCTGTTCCATACCAACAAAAAAGATAACCTATAAACCAATTATCCCAAATGTGATTTGTGTTGAATTCAATTTTGGGATTAAGTTGAGTCCACCATCATGGTGGACAGTATTGAGGAGAAGATCTTGCAGACAAGGAATTTAAATGCACGTCTATGAAATGTCTTGTCTTAGTACATATGTTTACGCTTGAGGAACGATTAACATGCATTGACAGTGTTGGATTCTTTCCTTGGCATACAACTCAATTCATGATATCTATGGTAACAAAACCACTTTGGGGGTGTCCCCATTTTCCACTAGTTTCCCCTCTGGTAACCATGCAACCTTATTTGCAAACATGTTTTCTCAACTATTGTTTCTCCATCAAGTATGAAACAATTGGAAGAATTCAAAGGAATCAATCATACTCTAGATTCTCATTTTCATACGCTCAAGAACTACATCTTTGAGTTGAGGATTTCTTCTTATTAGTCCTATAATTAAAGATGAATATTTAATGATAGTAGCAAACGTATTTAAGGGTAAACAAGGGAGTCTCATACACCAACAAGATAGCTAACCGACATATATGAGGTAACTTGTATCCTTTTAAACCTAAATTAAACCCACCCAATTCTTTGGATTAAAAAAGGATCTGATATATGACCTGACATGTAACGTATTTAAAAAAAATTAACCCCAGCAGATTATCTATAAATACTGTTTAAATTTATTGGTTTCAAACACGTTGAGACACGTTGAACTTCTTCCGAAGCTCTATCATTTTCTGAGCGTGTTGTTATCTCAATAACATTCTTACTGTACTCAGTTTTAAGGGGACGGGAAAAATGGCAGCAGAGAACTCCATAGTGTTGCACGCTCTTTCAGATTTGTCACAGGTAAACACTTTATATTTTGTTTATCATCTAAAGCAATCCTTCCGCTATGTAAACGACGCAAAGGTCAAGGTAAATTACCATGAATTTTGCAATGGCTTTATAGAAGCTCTCCGAAGGGATGTACTCCCAAGCTTTATGATAGCATGTTTGATATAGGTAATTCAAGGTTCCAAAAAAATAAAAGACAATAACCTACAGAATTAAGAAGAGGTTCTATCAGTAGCCTTATTAAATGATGAATATCATCTTTTGGAATAGTATGGATATGGGAAGAAGGAAAAAAAATGAATCCCTAAAATACCTCATTAGGATGGGAAAACCAAATGTCCTATTGATTCAAAAGACAAAACAAGAAGAACATGAGGTCCTAAAAAAGATGGAAATATTATGGAAAAGAAATCAAGGTGTTGCAGTCAGTTCTATAGGGGCCTCAAGAGGAATGGAAACCCTTTGGGATGCCTTAGTTTCAAAATTGTCACTCCTAAACAACCACAATCTCCAAGGGTTTAGTGAGTATTCATAATTTCATAAGTGAAATGACATTCTTAAATGTTTAACTAGGATAATTTTTATAGGAACCTATACATGCATTGCAAAAAGAGCATATTTAAGTAATATATATGACAATTGATTGTAACTTTTCTAACTTAAATACATCTTTAAATTCAACTAAATCCTAACAATTCTTTTATTTAATAAGCATCCATACCTTCAACTGACACTTAACTCTTCTTTTAATTAATATGCATCCATGCTAATACAAACTAATACTTTTTACACATTCATACCTTCCATAATATAAATACTAAAACACATTCATGAACCATTATCGACCTTCACATATTACAACTCTAAAATTTCCACTATAATGCATTATAATGCTAGTTAATCAATGACTGGACATACACATATCGATCACGAAATCACAAGGAGTAATTACATTGTACCGATACATGGTCGAACTAGATGCAGGAGGTTGACTTATTGAATATTGACTTTGTTGACAGATCTCCCAAGAGAGAATCACGCATAAGTTGGCTCATAAGGGATCATTAAATTAGTTTTGCTTACACCGAGGACATCTACATGGGTTAGATTCATCCACGGTGATAGGTGGTAGACTGTTATCCAGATTGATTAAAACCACAGAGATACAGTTCCAGTTCATATAGTGAATTTATGAAAGTCTCAATAATTGTTCAACAAAGTTTTCATCAATTTCCCAAAATCGAAATGTCATTAAAATTTAAAACCACACGCCAAGATCCAAGAGATCCAAGTGCAAAATGCTTGGGTTTTGGAAATCGTACGCCAAGATGGATTCAAATGCTATATGAAATTGAAACTAAAACACTAATTCTGGAGTTTAATGCTATGAACTTTTAAATTCTTAAGCGCCAAGGATTAGCTCATGTAGATCTCTATCAAAGAAGATCTTAGCTAATTGCAGAAATAGAGCGCAAAGATTAAAATATAAGTGTAAGATGGGTTCAATTCAGGGGTTCCGAGTTTTGAAAACAACTAAGATCGGCTGCGGAATTTGGAAACACCCAAAAAATAAAACAATTATGGGATTGGCGACAGGGTCTAACTCATTTAAATGAAATCTGGAATTAATATAGAGGAAAACAATGGGAATTTCTGTCAATAAATGAGGAAACGCAGAGAGAAAAGTATTATTTGATGCAGATCTAAATACTATGTGTTTCGAATTCAAATGCCAAGATTTAGATTTGGAAGCTTTTGAGTTTAGAATCAATGCCATGATCTGAAACGCAGGATTTTAAGAACAAAATTTAAAACTACTGTAGAGTCTGGAAACCCACGCTGAAATGGATAAAAGTAGGGTTTAAGAACCAATTAAAATTTACTGTGGGATCAATATAAAGTCTCAGAATGGGCCCTTCCTCCAGATAAGGCAACAGGGTCATAAATCAATTAACTGAAATCTTGAGTTAACGCCAAGAATGGCAAATGCGGATTTCTATGAACAATAGAGAAATAGCAGTTATAACTCCACCTGGACAGTGCCTACCTTTCGGTAATCAACGCATACCAAATAATGAGAAGGAAAAAATTCCAATGTAAAACTGGGGATCAATTCATACTTTCCGTTCTAGAAATGTTAAGGAATATAAATCGATACACAAAGGTTTAAAATAGTAATTCGATTTGTGATTGCAAGCTGGAAATGCCAATAAATATGAGAAGTAGGAAGCTATTCACATTTCACATTACAAATTTCATAATACAATTAAATTTTGACATGAAGCAGAGCATAATTTGAAAGGTCAGAGTTTCAATTTATGAAATCGACTACAGGGCTCTCTCTTAACCTGGGCATTTGGCAGATTCGTTCACTCCTAAACCCTTGGAGCGTCCCTTGAGCAATAGTCAGGTACACTAAATATAAATCCATGCTACGGTATAACAACCACTACAAAGTATAAGAACCAGTACAAACCTCTAAAAACTGATAAAGTTTGAAATAAGAACATACAAACTACAAAACGTTGCTACGAAATTTATATGGGAATGTTTAGATCAAGATTTTCAAGCATACAACAGACTCGCAGATATCTCCAGTAACTGAAATATGCAACCTCTTATAACTTGAAGAAGGCACAAAAATACCCATACCCCATGGGCCTTGTACAAAATCCAGATACTAAACTAAATGGACGAGAATGATAGGAATTTGTAGGACGAGGAGTACCTGAAGTTCTAATTTACAGGAGGACGATTCAGCCTCTCCAGCTGCTCGCAATAGGATTCAGGTTCTAATTTGCAGAGGACAAGAACAATGTTTCAGCAGCTCCAGCTATAGGAATTTGCAGGACGAGAATGAGGACCAGGTCTCTTGGCATTTTGCAATGGACTGCACTGCCTTGAATGTAGGTAGATGGGCGTTGAATGCAGGTAGATGGGCGTTGAACCTTGAGGATATGGCGGCAGCGAGACTGTGTACGATGAGATCTCCAGGATATGGCTGCAGCTGGCTCATGATCAACCTACAGGTTCGATGGGACTGTCAAAAATTCGAGGTTTTCAATTTTAAAATTTTCATTCAATTATTTCAAATCACATGTGGAGGAAGGTAGGCCAGGGTTTGTACAAGTGGAGGAAGGTAGGCCATCAATTACGCCTGTTCTAAAGTTCATTCTAGCTGTTGAAATTCAGAAATTTGTGGGCAATGTGGAGAAAACATTTAAATTATGATTTTACTGCTAAGATTTTTTTATAGTTAGGATATGTAGAAGCTAGAAGATGTCTCAAGCTAATTATTATCACAAATTATTTCTCTCATAATATGGAGGTAAAGAAGATTGTGGAGGACCACTATTTGATGCCTAGAAGTTGTTAGGTGAAATCTATGTTTTGAAATGCATGCATCACATAAAATGATTTGTTAGGTTTAAATCCATGGTTGCTCGTATTAATAGTTCAATGG
Organism: Larix kaempferi; assembly: GCA_027924585.1. NCBI lineage: Eukaryota > Viridiplantae > Streptophyta > Pinopsida > Pinales > Pinaceae > Larix > Larix kaempferi. Next base: position 607,024 of record BSBM01001515.1, on the reverse strand, counting down.
AGGTATTTTTTTAGCTAATCAACAATGTTTTTAATTGGGAAAACCCTTTATCATACTTAGGCATAGAATGCATTGTTGTGATAAGTGAACAAGAGGTTGATTGTTTTTATTTTTCAATGTAATGCAAGATGAATAACTTCTATGTTTTTCCTCATTCAATTGGATTTTGATCAAGTATATGGTGTGGAACCTATCTTTTAAAATGACAAATGAATTAAATTTGTGAATAACACATTAATTTAATACTATTCTCACGATAAGGTTGAAAAGTCAACATGAGGACAAAGACAAAACTTGTGAAAGGATGGATAGTCAAAGGTAGTTCAAGAGTTGGGAAGTTGGAAGGCCAAGAGTCTTAAGGTAAACTATTAATTCTAACCCTTGCATTCAAACAAAGGGCTTTATTTTTTGCATTGTAGTCTATCTTGATATGTTAATAAAGACTTTGTTATTAGAAAATGTGTTTATGCACTTGTAGAACTATGAATGATTGTGGACTATTTTCTCGTTTCTTGTTTCTCTTGGTATTTGTGGGCATGAAAATTATAGATCATGGACTATTATATCATTCGTAATGTTTATTTCCACTTATATTTTCTTATATAACAACTTATGGGAAGCACATATTATCTCGACAACTTGTAAACTATTCTTAGTTACTTTGGAGCCTCTGATTTTAGATATGTTTTAGTTGGTGGACTACTCAATTCAGGTTTAATTTATAAGGGTTGTCCATGAAAACTCAATTATTTACCCAAAAGAAATGAAATAACATTTTAAGGGATTGGAAGTGACTTATTTCGTTGGCCCTTAGCTACCTGAAACTTCCAAAGGTTTTATAGTTGGAACAAAGGGCCCACCCCCCTTAAGACGTACATTTTAAGGCTTTATTGGAAGTACCCAAAATGCGTGAGAGAGAAAAACATTCATTTTTTCCTCACTTGGGTCAAATCATACCTTAGAAGTACCCCTTTCTCTTCAAATAGAAACCACCTACAACTATACACCCCTATTGTTGTACATTTAAACCATGTTTCATTTCAACTTGGTTACTAACTAATTTTGTGATGAGGAAGTTCTCTTAGAAATTGGATTGTTTCACTTTATGTGATCCAAACCGGATCATATAAAAATTTCCATCTACTTCGGTGCTTTCTAGGTGGAACAATTGGATGACTTGGCTTATAGAGCCCATTTTAGGGGTAGGTCTTACTTTGCATATTTGGGGTATAGAAACTTCTAGGCTCATTTGAGGTCTTAAATTATGCTTTTGGGGGTAAAATTTTTGGGATCATAGATCCCAACCCCATCAACATTGTTCTACACTTTGATGCCTTTCCAACGATTCAAGGATTGGCTCAATCAAAGTTTGTATGAGGAAGTTATGCCTCTTGTAAATGGACTTCATTAGCTAACCACCATGGTGCCAAGTAGATTCCATGTCAACTCTCACTATCCGCACATCTAAGCAAGTATTCAAAATTTCTCATTAGTGTTCGAGCTCCCTTAGATGTACGGATATGGGTCTCCTTACTCTCTTTTCGGCTGCAATGGATCTTATTAGAGTTGGGCACTTCCGATCCTTGGCCTTGAAACCCAGGAATTCCTCAGTGGATATTTAAAGGTCCAAGACCACGGAGAGGTGAAGCGGACAATGGTACCGGTTCGATCGATCCAAGCGGTTCAATTCAACTGAGGTTGGGGCCTAAGGCACACGTAGGGCGTGCCCCTCCTCTGGAAGCTCCAGAGGGGGGCGCACTTTCCGGAGAAAGCAACTCGTGCATAATTCTCGAAGTTCCCTCTGCAACAAGGTACGGATCCGCAGCGCAGGAGGCATGCCACAGCATGTGGAGGTGGTTTTCCTGCGGCTGGCCTCATGGGAGGTGCCTGTGCGAAGTCTAAGCTTCTGCTGGGACTTAGACGTGTGACAGTCAGCCTAGTCTGCGGAAGACAGCGGTGCGGTGCGGGCAGGACTGCAGACGGACATCGGTCTTGTGGGGACTCTCTTGGGCATGGTTAGCCGAGAGAGAGTGTGCCCAGTTGGTTGGCAGATGTTGCGGAAGGACAGCGATATCGTTGCAGGCAAGGTTGCGGACGGACGGCAGCATGCCGAAGTGGTTTCCCAGACTGGGACGGATGATAGGAAGCCGGGAGACTTGCGACGAAGTGCAAGAGAGACAGAGTGCGGATGCAGACCGTGGATGCTACTGCGGTAGAGCCTAGACACTGGCCGATTGCCCATCAGTTGATGTTGTATCTTGAGCTGCCCAGTGTGGCAGGCTCACGGATGAGGTGACAGGATGTGGCAGCCCTCCGATGCTATATGTAAAGTCTCTTTGAACCACGAATATTGCAAAAGGGGTGTTAGGCACGTCCGAGTTTGGAGTGCCACCCTCCTATGCATTTCTCTCTTGCTCTTGTGTTTGGCATGCATTTACTGTAGGAAGTGCACATCAAGAAAAAAAGGCTAAGTAAGGAACTGTTAAAGAGATGAGGCGTGGGTAATCCACGGGTTAGTTGTGGCCTGCCGGGCTGGTTTCGCCCCAGGAAGTGCCGCATGGGGTATGTGTCGCAGCCACAATTTTTGGCTCGTCTCAAGCGACTAATTGTGGTGTGCGGCACTGCCCGGGAACGTCTTGAGGGTGATACCAGCTCAAACGTTGCACCGACAGACTACGCCAAAACCCGCGGAAGCTTTTCAGCTTGACACTTTACTCATTTAACTCATAAGCACGTTTACGACAGCATCAACACTTAACCAATTATTAGCGAATGCAATACGCAAGTAAAACACGACGCGGGAATAAGTTGGGGTTTCCAAACTGGCCAACCCGTTTATCGTTTGTATAATCAATTGTTTACAGCAAGTGGAGTTGCCCTAAAACTCGGCAGAGCTCCGGCGTGTGCCAAACCAGCAACACGCCTTAAAACAGATATAGAAATTACAGAATGACAGAGTTGCCCCCTGCTCGAGCGTCCCAACTCCATGAGACCGTCGCTTCTGCAACCCACCTATGCTGCCAAACTGTCTCACCGTGCAGCCGGAACGAGTGTAGAACCTGCCAGGTCCAGCCTCTTCTGCAAACCTTCTGCAACCAGATTCTGCTGGAATGGACCGTGCGCGAAAACAGAGCTTGGACTGCCTCCCTAGCTCTGTGTCTCCTTGCCTTGTATGACGTTCCTTGCCTGAAAGCCCCCTCCTTCGTTTTGGACTTAAGCCTATATACATGGTGCCATGTGGGAGGGTGCGGCCCCACCCTGGGCGCACCCTTGCTTGGCGCCCAGGTCAACCTCCCGTCGACGTGCCATTTGAAATGGTCTTGGTCCAAGTCCCCCGAAATCCGCACGTTTCGGTCCATTTTGTTGGGCGTCGTCCCTTGGCTCCCGACCCGAGTTCTCCACTGTGGCTCCCAACCCGAGCTCCTTTCTTGGCTTCCAACCCGAGCTCGTTTCTTGGCTGCGAACCTGAGTTCGTTCTTTCGCTGGCGTCCGGTCCACCTTCCCTTCCGCCCATCGCTTTGGCTTGTTGCGTCAAGTGCCGGTCCGTTTGGGCGCTGCTCCGCGGAGTGTGTGGGCGCTTGGCCAATGCGCCACTACTCCAACACTTGAGTGTGTCCAACGGTCCAAGGGTGCGCCCCATTTCTTGCCAGCGTGCAACCGCTCCCCACTCTCGAGCTTGCCATGCGTCGAAGTGTTGTGTGGGCGTCTTCGGTGGGAGTACGCCCAGGCTAGGTCCACGCACCCCACTCATCGTTCCATCTCTGGGTAGCTTTCCTTCCTCGCTAAGTCTCCTTGCAGCTGATCATCGCTTTTCCCAACCGGGTGCCCAAGCCAGCCTCTTGGGCGGGAGTGCAAGACTCCCATGCAAGCATGGGTGTTGTGCGAAAAACGTGGCTGTGACACTATGTGTCAAAGCCACACTTTTTCGCTAGTCACCAGCGTCCAAATGTGGTGTGCGGCACTGCTTGGGAAAGACTTGAGGGCGTGGCCAACTCAAGCGTCACACCAGCAGACTACGCCTAACCTGCGGAAAAGTTTCAACTTAACACTTGCAACCTCGTTTACTTGTTTATAACAGTTAACATGTTCCTACCGCATCCACACTCAGCCAATTTTACATATGCATGAACATCAAGTAAATAACACACACAAGTATAAGTTGGGGTTGCCAAACCATCAACTCTTGAGCTTTGTATAATCAATCATTTACAACAGGTGGAGTTTCCCTAGTAGAGCTCCGGCGTGTGCCCAACAAGCAGCACGCCTTACAATAGATATACAAAATACAAAGAGAGAGTTAGCCCTTCCAACAGGCATCTAACTCCTGAAACTGCCCGCTGCTGCTGTGGAACTGTCTCACTGTGCAACCGCACTGTGTGCGAACCCGCCAAATTCTGCGCTATAGCAGCACCTTGCTACGGCCGGACTTCGCTGGAAGAGACTGTGGGGAAGGACAGAGCTCAGATAGCCTCCCTAGCTCCGAACTTCTCCCTTAGCCGAATTTCCAACTTAGTTGCAGCTACCTTCTTGGCTTCTTGCCTTAGCCTTTTTATATGATGCCGTGTGGGAGGGTGCGACCCCACCTTGGGCACACCCTTGCTTGGCACCCACGTCAACTTTGCACCGACGTACCATCAAATGGCCTCCGGTCCGCGATCCGCGCGTCATCGATCCAAGCATTCCGCAATCCGCGCGCCTTCGGTCCACTTCCACGGTCTGCACGTCTTTGACCCGTCCCGACTTCGCGACCGGATCCCATCCCGAGTTCGCATGCTTCCATCCCGAGCTCGCGGGCTTCTGGCGGGGCTTTCATCCCGATTTCAAACGGGATTCGAACCCGAGCTCATTTGCCTCCCAACCCGAGCTTGTTTTCCCGGGCTTCCGACAGGAGCTCGTTTCCTGGGCTTCCAACATGAGCTTGTTTCCTGGGCTCCCAACCCGAGCTCAATGCCCAGCTAACATTTGTGGTGAAGTGTTGCAACACTTGGGCGTTTGCTTCTTGGAGTGTATGTGGGCACTTGGTCCATCGTGCCACTGCTCCCACGCCCGTTTGGTCCAAGGGTGCGCCCGACGCCCATTCGTCTTGCCGACTTGTTGTTTTGCAACCGCGCCCCACTCTCGGGCTTGCCATGCGCTGATGGGTGAGTGTGGCGTCGTTTGTGGGAGCGTGTGTCATGACCCAAAAGTTTCGAATAACTTGGGGTTCCTCCAGCTTAGCGAAGTGGGTCCTTGGACCGTTGCGGATGGGCACTTGGTCGAGAAAATGACTAAGTGTGGGAAAAGCACCCACGTGATGGGCATTCCGCAAGGGTCATGGACCACTTGGTGTGTCAGCTTGGATAGACGTGACGTGCGTTTTATGGGCACCCAAGTGTATAAAAGGCTAAGGAAGCCGAGCCAAGAAGGGAGCGAACGCCGAGGAGAAAAATGATTTTGGAAAAACGCGGAGGCACCCTGCTAGGCAGTGCGGCATGCAGGCTTGGTAGGTGCACGACAGTTTAGCCAAGTTCGCTAAAAAACACAGATGTGCGGATGCGGAGACGGAGGTCAGCAGGAAGTGGAAATTCGGCTAAGTGCTGGGAGTAACAGTGCGAAAGGCACAGTCCATTTGGGAGGCGTCCGTCCGAGGGTTTCATCCACAGTAGTAGCGTAGATCCGCACTTGGCTCCAGCAGGCGTTTAGTTTTGACGCGCTCCGCAGATGAGCGTTCTGGGTTGACGTTCCGCAGAAGTGCGCTAATGACAGCGCCCACCAGCCGAGGCATTCGGCAGATGGTTGCGGATGCGAGTTAAGTAGAGACGTTTGGTTTAAACTTGTTGGGGTTTCAATAGGTTAGGAAGTGCGCCCAGGTGGTGGGGAACTTCCGCATGTCTTGGCAGTTTTGACAGTGCGCCCGGTCTGCGGAGTGTTGCGACGCGTTCTGCAGGTGTGCATCTAGAATGGTGCACAAGGCAGTTTTTGGTCCGTGGCTAGTTGTGACATGGTCCGTTGAGGTGCGTCTAGGAAGATGACGCCCAGAAGTGCACTCGGTCCACGTTCGGCAGGGGACGATTCCGCAGTGTTCAGGAGTGTGCCCAGCGGTGCGTTCAGACAGGTGCATCCGCAGTATGCCCAGATTGGTGTGATTGATGTTCGTCCGCAGAGAGGCGTTTGGGTTGCGTTTGGCACATGCACCCAACAGAGCGTCCAGGCAGATGGCGTTCAGAAGTGCGCCTAGGATGGGTTGTTGTTGCGGATACTTGACTTTGCATTTGGTTGTGCGATCGAGGCGGTGGCAACCAGCGAACGGATGGCAGTTGGACATCTCAGTAGCAGGCCTAAGTAGGCAAGTCGAAGAGCTTCGCTGATGAAGACTTTGGTACGTTCAGGCAGATGCTTGGAAGAGGCTTTGCACAAAGTTAGCTGGGCCAGTATGCAACAGTTCGGGTTCGAAGCTCCGCGTCGTTGACGTGGATGGGGTAGAAACCCGGTTAACTTCGTAACAATGGGTCAGATGCCATCGGAATCTTGGCCAGAAGGACGCCTGTGGGTGGCAAATGGCTAGCCTGGCAGAAGTCAAGTGAAGTTTGGTTCGGTGGGAAGCTCTTCGGCCACTTCACTGCCTGCGCGCATTCTACGAGCGTCGTGCCACCTGTACGCGCTCTCTGGCCGCCGTACTATCTCCTCTTGGCCTTTGGTCATCATGTCGCCTGCGCGCACTCCTCTGAGGACACGTCGCGCGTGTGCTCTTCGGTTGTTGCGCCACCCGTGCACGCGCGACCTTCCACCGCGAGCGTTCTCTTCACAGCGTGCACCCGACCTTCGGGGGCAACTCTCCCCGTGGCTTAGACATTTTTTTCCCCGGCGGCATGCACCGGGAAACCCCAACTTTCCCCGTGACTTGGCGCAATATTTTTTCCCCCCCACGGCGTGCGCCGGGAAACCCCAACTTTCCTCGCGACTTGGCCCAATTTTTTTCCCCTGTGGCGTGCGCTGGGACACCCCAACTTTCCTCGCGACTTAGCCCATGTCTTTCTCCCCGTGGCGTGCGCCGGGAAACCCCAAATTTCCTTGCGACTTAGCGCATTTTTTTTTCCCCGCGGCGTGCGCCGGGAAACCCCAACTTTCCCCGCGACTTAGCCCATTTTTTTTTCCCCGTGGCATGCGCCGGGAAACCCTAACTTTCCCCGCGACTTTGCCATTTTTTTTTTTCCCCACGGTGTGCACCAGGAAACCCCAACTTTCCCCGTGACTTAGCCCATTTTTTTTGCCCCACGGCGTGCGCCGAGAAACCCCAACTTTCCCCGTGACTTAGCCCATTTTTTTTTTCTCCGCGGCATGCGCCGGGAAACCCCAACTTTCCCCGCGACTTAGCCCATTTTTTTTTTCTCGCGACGTGCGCCGGGAAACCCCAACTTTCCCTGCGACTTTGCCATTTTTTTTTTTCCCCGCGGCATGTGCCAGGAAACCCCAACTTTCCCCGTGACTTAGCCCATTTTTTTTGCTCCGCGGCATGCGCCGAGAAACCCCAACTTTCCCCGCGACTTAGCCCATTTTTTTTTCCCCACGGCGTGCGCTGGGAAACCCCAACTTCCCCCGCGACTTTGCCATTTTTTTCCCCGTGGCATGCGCCGGGAAACCCTAACTTCCCCCGTGACTTAGCCAATTTTTGTTTTTCCCTTCCACGTGCCGGGAAACCCCAACTTCCCCCGCGACTTAGCCAATTTTTTTTTTCCCTTCCGCGTGCCGGGAAGGGAAAAAAAGAGAGTAAGGAGATCCATATCCGTACATCTAAGGGAGCTCAAACACCAATGAGAAATTTTGAATACTTTCCCATGCACACTTGCAGGAGCCAACGACACGAACTTTCGTTGCTCCGTTTGGTTTTTTGCTCCCGGACCAAGATTGACCTAGTGTCCTTGAACGTCATTTTCATGCGACCTAGGGCTTGACATATCTCGGCAACCGGAGGTCGGATCAACGAACTGTCGAATCCGTTGGTCTCCTGGCATGCCATTACCCCTAGGGGGCCCTCTCTCTCGTGTCCTCGTGGCCCAATGACTCTGTTGTACAGTCATTTCCTAAACTAGTTTTTTGCCCAGTGCACCTGAATGCAAATCTGGCATTGGTGGGTCAACTCTGCAAAACCCTATACCGAGCAAGTGTTGGTGGTCTACCCATGTCGGCATTGCCCATACACACTTGCAGGAGCCGACGGCACGCACTTTCGTTGCTCCGTTTGGTTTTTTTCTCCCGGACCAAGATTGACCTAGTGTCCTTGAACGACATTTTCATGCGACCTAGGGCTTGACATATCTCGGCAATCGGAGGTCGGATCGACAAACCGTCGAATCCGTTGGTCTCTTGGCATGCCATTACCCCTAGGGGCCCCTCTCTCTCGTGTCCTCGTGGCCCAATGAATCCGTTGTACAGTCATTTCCTAAACTAGTTTTTTGCCCAGTGCACCTCAATGCAAATCTGGCATTGGTGGGTCAACTCTGCAAAACCCTAGACCGAGCAAGTGTTTAGGGTTGTCCTAGCAAGTGTTGATTTGTAGGATTTTGTTTAAGGGACTAGAGGTTTAGTCTTGTAGAAGATAGGTTTTGGTAATTCTACTAGGCTAGGAGTGGATAGAGGTAGGAGATAATGTCCAAGTGATGATAAGTAGGCCAAAGGAATAGTAGAATATAATTTCTTCCATGTATGTATAGTTAAATTCTGAATGAGAAAGGCATATTCATCAAGTTATTGTGTCACGTGTGTATTACTCTTTTATAATTTGTGTATATTATACTTGAGTTTGATGAATATGATGGACTATGCATGAAATCATCTTAAGAAGATAGTCAATGGCATGAGTACAACTGTAAATAGAACTGGGCAAAGTTATCCATGACATGATATTCTCTAGTGCAATATTGTAATGTGACTAAGAGAGATTGTTGTTTACTTAGATATGTGAACATCATGGCTTATTTAACCCTTAAGAGTATATATTGATGGTTTATGATTTATCAACACATGATCATGATGATAATGGAGTGTTTCCATCATGATTTTATACTTATGATGATCGTTTGTTATTGCAGTTTCAATCATGTATAAGTGCTTGCAACACATGTTGTGAAGATGTACATGTTCAATTTGGCATTAATGATTAATTGTAAATTATATCATATGGATTATAGTTTTACCTACAAGAATTCTGGTACCATTATGAAGTTAACCGGCTAGTTGACTATTGTAATGGATCCAAGGATCCATAACATCAAGGTACTAACTTTTTTAACATGGTGAATATGATACCGATTTTACGAAAAGTATGATGATTACAAGATGAAATACTTGACTAAGACATAGACAACTTATGGACATTTCCCCAAATGCAAGCACTAGCATAGAGAGAGGTGGATATGGATATTGGGTGTAGACTTAGGATGGTTGAAGTGTAATATGGATATTTTACACCCTTGATGTGAGGAACACAAATACAAGGTACTGCTAGTTAGAATCAATGAAACATGTGAAAAATACTAGATCAAAATCAATTGTTTACATGCTTATAGATAAGTGGATGCTCTTTTCCCTAATGAAAATCATAGGAATTGTGGTTCTTCTAAAGAGTAACCACTACCATCCATATGTGTTATATACAATAACCACAACCATATACCAAAAGGAATAAATTAGGGAAGAGAGCTTGGGAATGAGAAATCCATGATGAAAGATGATGTAAGAAAACCTTTCTACAATATGCATGCACTATTGATCTCAACCTTGTCACCTCCCTGGCCAATAACTGAAAGATCCATGGCTAAGAGATGGAAATAGAGAAGAGTGATATCAAGCAGCCAAGCATTAGGAGAATTCAAAGAAATAAATAGTATTATGAAGCTCACATATTTATTGTTGAGAGGCAGTTTCTTCTTACTTCTTTATATGCATAGGAATATTGAGTGTAAGCCCAAGGATCACTCAATCCATATCTCCAAGAACACAAGAGACTGTAGATCACCATCAACAAAGGATTAAATCATGTGGCAAATGATAAAGGGCCAAGAGCTCTAGTGAAGGAGATACAATAGATGGAAATCATGTATTCACACTAATGTAATGTTTCCTTTTTCACATCAATAATATTGAAATTATTCCCTACCCCACAAATACTTGTCATTTATCATGTGTTTAATGGTGTTATTTGGAATACGATTGCTTTACCTAAAGTAGTTTAAATTCACATAATTTCTTGTTACTAATATGAAAATAGGTTTGAGAAAGGTTGTTTGAAATGTGTGTAGATACATGTACATCATCTTGGTGATAAGGAAAAGTACATCATCTAATGTAATGTTTCCTTTTTCACATCAATAATATTGAAATTATTCCCTACCCCACAAATACTTGTCATTTATCATGTGTTTAATGGTGTTATTTGGAATACGATTGCTTTACCTAAATTAGTTTAAATTCACATAATTTCTTGTTACTAATATGAAAATAGGTTTGAGAAAGGTTGTTTGAAATGTGCGTAGATACATGTACATCATCTTGGTGATAAGGAAAAGTACATCATCTAATGTATGTCATATACCAAGTCCATGCATATAATTCATAATATATATATCTTGTCCCTTCAATGTTCAGACACGGTGTTCAAAAAAGCGAATTTGAATTTCAAATCTCAAATGCCCACGCTCCACGAAAGTTACCAAAGGACGGTTCCTCACCAATTTCCTCCATTCTTCGCCATGGCAGAAGATCCATCAAGGATACCTCAGAAAACTCACCGTCGGGACTCGGTAGTTCAAATCTTGTGCATTGGAGGAGCGCCTTCAGGGCTTGCAAGTTTCTTAGAAGGAAATGGGTGAAAGGATGCTGTTCTCTCCATACTAAGGCTATGATGAAGGCGGTGAGCATTTTGCAACAGTTCATAAGATTTTTGGGGCGAGCATTGTCTGGAAATATTTTCTATATATTCTCATAATCTAGCGCTGCCAAACAGTTGTCACACATCCTACAAGGCACATGATCAACTACGAGATCCACTATGCCTGCTTAGGGCACATTTCCTCTTTGCACCAACTGGTATATAAACTAAATAGCCTCAGTGTATGCATTATTTGTTGTTATTTCCATAAATTGCTTCTGTTGGTATCTCCAGCTCTCAAGATATGTGTAATGAATTTTTTACAGGAGTTGGCAGGCCGAAATAACCTTCACGAGCGTGGGTGGCCAGCAGCATTTAATTCGGTGTTTCATCCATCTCCATGAATCATCCTGATAGAACCACATTAGTTCCAGGTACATCTCTCTGCCATGTCATCCTATCTCCTAGTACTACAAGGCATTCTTGTCTCATCAAATTCTCTGGCATTTTCTTAACAAAATTTCAGTCCCTAAACCAAATACTATCCAATTTCTGGTCTAGTCGGGTTTAGTGCGTGGAATGTTCATAGAAACAACTGCAACATCTCATGGGAAATACCTGCGCACTTTTCCATCCTACTTTCCCTTATATATTAACTCTAGCTAGCACATGAATTCATTCAAATTTTATTATTCAGTGTAATTCTTTGAATTTGGAGCAAACGAAGATTTCATTTTGTTGGCTCATCAATTTATTAGATCATCCGGATAAAATCAAGGAACGCAGATGATAAGTCTGTTCTGGTGGACTAACAATTGACGCTTTCACTTGAATAGGGCTGGAATAATTCTCTCTGGTCAGAACCCAACACGATGTACCCATTGAGTTCTAAATCTGTCAATGCTATTTATCCGCCGTGAATTGTAAACATTAGGTTGAAAGAAAGAACACTATTTGAATATAAGTGTTTGAATTGTTCCAATTTCCTTAATGAAATCTAATAGTTGAAAGGATAAAATATTTAACAACCGACACTGTAAATGTTATAGACTCTGACCCCTTCGTTTTCCTGTCAGCCTTCGAATAATGGAAACAAGAAGTACCCATTGATTATTATTAATTCTCTGGATCTTCGACAACTTCAACAATATTCAACATTCCACGGAAAGCGGATCAGGTCGATCCATTTTTTATTATTTAATGTTTTTTGTTATTTATTTTGAATGGAATTGTTAATTATGTTGGATGGAATAACGGTTAAATGAAGACAATAAATAAACTAGATTTGTTGTATGAGTTTTGGAGAATTTTACTAGTTTAAACTTCAAAACTGCTATAGTATATAAATGTATGCATGTTTATTTATAAGATTGAGCGGGCGTCCCTGGAGGGGTGTTACACTTGACATAACGTCCTAGCAAAAAGGCACAAAAAACATGCATAAAGAAGATTATATAAAGTTGTGGCCACTACCCATTTTTTTGTGCATCCTAATGTCGATCTTTTGGTCCCAGAGAGTTCGAAATGTCCACAATTGAAAGGGTAAGCTAATGCACTAATTTTTTCTCCACCGCTGTTGTCCTTGCATAGTCTAAATTCCTGAACTATTATACTAGAAATAGATCTTGGTGGGCCTCCAAGGTGAGCGTTAACCGCTCCAACTAGGAATCTTGAATATGGAATTGTTCCTCTAAGTCATCCACCCTCACCTCCAGCTGAGCAACATGTGATGATACCTGCTCCATGGAAATAGGCCCATCCATTCATGAATTTAAATTTCACATCATATCCTTTCAACATGTGCATGTCGTTTTTAACCTCATGCATATCCATCTCCCATCAAGTTTTCTTGTCGCATGATTTGGAATCCAAGGAACATAGTCCTCGGCTCCCTAAATAGGGAAGCAGGGGACAACCAAGTGCACCCCCAACTAGTGTTTTCAAAAAAGCAAAGCTTCTAGGAAGACTGCAATCTTAGCCTGAAGCATAGAGTAACCAATCAATGCCGAAAATTTTCCCATCCCCATGCCTCCCAACTACTAGCTTGACACCGAACAATGACACATGTGACCAAAATTATCCCACAGGCAGAGGAGGAAGTACCATTGAAGCATTCCCAATCTGTATTTTTATGTAAGAAAATCCCCTAGACAAACCACAGTTGAAAAATTGTTAATTTCCACACCTCCCAACTACCAACCAGACGCTAAATAACGCCTTCTGCAATATGAATTATCTCATAGACATGGAAATAAATACCATAGAACGCCATAATACGAAGCTGTTGAGCCACAATAAACATAAGCAGGTCATCTCTAGAGAGATCTCCCATATGGGGAGTAAAGTGAGTCTGATTCCTCGTACATGGAGTAATTATACAGATTCTGGTGTAACACATGCAATGTGAATTGTGATGTTCCATGCATTAATCCAATAAACCTAAGGGAGCCACCTTCAGTGTGGGTGGCCCCCATTTTTTCCCACGAGGTCCCTTTCAAGATTGATTGCCTGATTTGTAAGAGAATAAACCCTGGAATTGTTAAGGCATCGAATATGCATGAAATTCAGCTCTTTAATTTGAATTGGGAGATCAAACTCTCAATCTTGCTTGAGATATAACAAGAAGAGAGCCACCCATTATAATTACTTTTTGTAGTCCCAAGGAGATAATGATTTCCAAACCCATAAATAAGGCGTACCGCTCTACCTGATTGTTTGTTTTCAATCCCATACCCCAAGAGTAGATTTCTATGATGCTTCCATTGAGATCCAATAGAATCCCTCCACAACTACCACCCCTTGAAATTGGAATTTTAATATTATCGATTTAAATGTATGTAATTAAATGATATAATATAAATTATATTAGTTTTTATCAGTTCTAATGTAATTGGATATGGATCAATGCATTTTTTTAATAGTAATTGTTATTATTTGTATTAAAAATTTGTTGCAATTAATTTGTACAATAAGGTAATACAAAGAAAAATTAAAAGGTGTGATACCTGTCTTTCAAAGTGAATTGAAATTTCGAAATTGGTGTCTATCATCTGAGCTTTCTTACTTTCCTATAAATACAACTAATTTAGAGTTGATAGCATAATTCGTAACACATCTATCAAAAAACTACTTTGCAGTACATAATAAAACTTGAACTTGATTAAACTTGTCATGTGCTCACTAGCCTCTTTGTAGTATTGAGGCCATCAGGTGCCTCAATTTCATCATAAAATTTTACTTCTATTATCCAATTCAAATTCATTAGCTTTTATAGAATTTAACATTGAAAGAAAAAATACAATATCCCAACTATTTAATTTCCCGATATGGACCAAATTATCCAAAAAGCATAAAAATAGAAAGAAAAAGTAATGCCACACCTTGAGAATGAAATAAAGAGAATGAATAAGAAGGCTCTTTGAGGATGAAACCTCCCTTTACAATATATCATTGTCTTGTATGGGACTGGATTGCACTAGTAGAGGATTCTAAGGAGAAGAAGATAAAGAAAGTGGGATCCTTGCAGCTAAGTGTGGGAGAACTGAAAAGGTAGACAAAATAGTATAAGAACAATGAACCTATAAATTATATGCATTTGACCAAAATAATTAAATCGCATAAATATAATTACCATTTTCATATGCTCAAAGACACCATAAATGCTACCCAACCTAGACCAAAGAATATTGGCCAAAAAAAATTTGGCCAAGGGGCTACGTTAAAGTGAAAGGGAGATATAATGTAAGTACTAAGATTTAAAAGGTATTTTTATTGAATTTTCAATTGTACTTTAAAATCTTTTCTTACTAAAATGATTTATGTTATGGTATGTAGTTGCAAAATTTGGAAACATGCCTACCACCGACGAGCTAAAATCTTCCTTGAACAGAGGTAATAAATCCCCGGTTGAAATGAAAAAGGGCAATACAAATAATACTTCTACTATCAACAAGGAGGTATATAAATTCAGTACATTTTGAATAGTTAATTATAAAGTACAAGTTGAAATTATTTGGTTCTACAATAACTGCAGATGTTATTCCAGAAAACAATGAAGATTTAAGTATTCCTCAAGAGCTAGTTTTATATACCAAAGGTTAACCCTACTGCACCTGTAGGTACCATGAATGAATTGATTAGAAATCTATATTTTTTGGGTTTATGTATAGTATGAATGAGGTTATTTCTAAATGGTTTTCTTTAATCGTAGCTAATGTGGATCCTAGTAATAGGATGCCTACTTGGAGATGTATATTGTGGTCTAATCTCAATCCGGTACTAGAATCAATAGGTCGAGAAGAGAATGAGGAAGAGGATGCCAATGTCATAATTGTGGACTTTCTAAAAAAAGAAAAAACCTATAAGGAAGTAGGGTAGTAATGATTGGCCACTTTGTATGGGAGACAAAATTTGTTGTATAGTAATGTATTATATGTATTGTTGTTAGAGGACCTTGATTCACATATCCTAATATTGATATTAATTAAATGCTGATATTTATATTATGTAACTATGTTTTACATTTAGAGTGTTTTGCAATCATATTTTATATGCATTATTCTATTCACTTTATTTTATATGTTTATCTTTTTATTTTCTTTGTATCCAGAAGAATCAACAATTGGTCCAGTGCTCATACTTGCATGACATGGGTTCAATTCCCATTTGCTACCACTATAACCTCCAGGTGTACCCACACGACCCTCAAGCATGGAGCACGAGTAAGATGGGGTTTTAACTTTTGGCATCGCAAGGAGTGCCTTAACAGTACACTCTATCGCTAATCGGTCTACACCCTGTGTGTATATGTTTATCTAAAATTATTACAAGTAATTTGTTAGCATTCAAACATTCTACATAAAGTGTTAGATTGCAAGATTAACATTTATTAGGTATTATATATAAAAAATTTATGCACATTGATTTGATCATGGTGAAGAATTAATCGTTAGGTGTAGGTATTTCTTATGTATGAGAAAAATCATTTTGTAATAAGATTTTGTGTTCATTTTCTTTGATTTGTTCATGTTGGCATATGAATCATTGGGTGTAGGTCTCTCAAAGTAATAACAATTATGTCCACAGTGAAGAATAATGCATGTGGACGTATGATATAATATGGATTCATGTCTATGAAGTGAGGAAAATGAATATTGTTTAAGAACATATGGAAACATGCATCAAGTTCTTAAGTGCTTACAGAAATACAAATTTGCTAGGAATTAAATTTTCTAGGAATTTGCACATTCTAGTTATGTATGAGAAACTCATTCTACATAATAATATTTTATGTTTGCTTTCTATTTTATTAAGAAGTTGACTATTTGAAGATGTATCATATTGTATCTTCTTGTTCTTAGGGTTAATAGAACTTTAAATCAGTGTCACGTTGTATGTTGCGGTGTTTCCTTCAAGTATGTTTAAGTAGATAGATTGGGTATGGGGAATTGAGAGTGATGTGTGGGGGGGAAGATCCACAAGATCCACAGAATATTGTTGAAGTTGTCAACCTGAAACAAGAAGTACCCATTGAAGTTGTCGAAGAAAATGCGACCTTCGTTTTCCTGCATTTCCCGCATACCTTCAAAATTCGAATTTTCATTTCCCCCCAAACATTCAAAATTCGAATTCGAATTTTCAATTTCCCTGCTTCAGAACATTCAAAATTCGAGGTGAATGTTCTGAATCGTTATCACCAAGTAACTTCAACTCCATGAGGTTTCAAATTTTCAATTTCCCCGCTTTAGAACATTCAAAATTTGAGGTGAATGTTTTGAATCGTTATCACCAACTAACTTCAGCTCCATGAGGTTTTGGAGGTGAAAGATCCATTTCGGGACTTCGCAGCCACCTAGATGAAGAATTTCAAGGCGTTTCATGACACCAATGTCTTTGGGAAGACTGAGAAGGCTGCAGGGATCAATATATTTGAAGGAGAGGTCTTGAATCTTTGTCATAGCCCCAAAAGTCCCATCCTCTAGGTGAACAACACCTTTCAACGACTGTAGACATATGAGTTTCGATATTCCAGCAGGCAGCGACTTCAAATTTTTGCATCCCTTCACATTCAGATATACCATAGACTTATGTTCACCTATGCCCGAATGCAGCTCACATAGATGTTTGCACCCACTAACATCAAGAAACAGGAGGCTTCGTACATGAGCCAATGATTTAGGTAACTTCTCTATCTCTGTCTGGGATAAATTCAAGAATCTCAAATGTTTCAAATTCCCTACACTTTCCGGCAATGAAACTCAATGTTCCTATTGCGAGAGGGTAACATGTAGAGACGAGTATCTAAGTGTGGAGGTACAACAACATTATTATTTGTTGAGCTATCTCAGTTCTTTTAGCGCCGTGGAGAAACTGAGTGGGAAAAGCAAGTGCTGGTGTGACAACTGCTGCCATTTGCAAGATGCCAAGAAGAAGTTGAAGGTCAAATCTGCACCTCAAGTTCTCACTTGCCAGCTAAAAGGTTTCAAATACACAGTACATGAAGGTGAAATGGAGGGATTCAAGAAGTTGTTCTATCATGTTGCATTCGCTAATTAACAATTGTGGAGATGGAGAAGCAGATGATTTTTTGTATTCTTCATTTGATGTTGTGGTGCATGTGGGATGCACGGTTAATGATGGGAATTACATTTCTATAGTGAAGAGAGGTGACCAATGGCTCATGTTTTATGATGAGAAGGTGGAAAACATCACGGCCACTGCTTCAAAGCAGCTTGTAGAGGATCCATGTGGTCGAGAAAGAGTGAAGGTAGAAGCCAAACTTCCAGCCACACCCCCAGAAATATCCTGTGATTTAGCACCTAAAACATAGCGGTTTGCTCTAGTAAAATATTATATGGACATGTTGAAGTAGAGTGTTATGAGAATCTATATTTGAATTCAACATGGACTCAAGCAATGGATGGTACTCTAGGCATTGCAAGGTATTTTCCTCATTACAATGTAAAAATGAATAATTATGGAAAACAAGGTTTAGTAATGACCACAACCGAAGCGACACAACTTTTCACTCCCTGCAAACTCTCGGTGGAGGATTTATCAAATCAACAACAACAATTAGCGCCTTTGGGATCAGTTTGGAATTGTGAAGGAACTTGGGATGAAATAAATTTAAGCACCTGGGCCAACAGTAGGATAAAGGAATTTCTCATTGATTTAGGTTCTTTAGAATTCGATATTTGTAAAGATAATATTTTGAAGGTCTCAAGCGGCGTAGGTGAAGTATTGATGGTGACAGTGCGCAACAAGAAGCGAATTTGTGACTCTTACTCGATGGACTTGAAGTTTCAATGGGATTGGTTAATTGAAGAAAAAATGAAGCAAATTTTGGGCACTTTAAATATTCCATAGGCTTCTTCTGGTGATTTGAAAGATATGTAGTTGAACGTGGCTTTGAATATAGACCAACGAATCCCATACTCGAAAAGAAGTACACTTATTCAATATCTTATGTCCTTCTTGTCTCCCATTCACGATCTTGAATCTTTGGATTTTTTTCAATCTTCAAGCCAAGAGACAATTAGTATGGCTGATAAATATTTAATGCAGTTAGGTGTAATGATTTGTGGCCAGGAAGTTCTGAAATTAACTGAATTATGTTTGAAACTTGTGAAGTTGGTTATCCAACCTTGATTAGGAACGATTACTTTGGACAATTTTTATCAGGGTTTATGTAAGGAGGGCCTTGTACTTGGAGCTTTGACGGAAATTACAAGAAGGATATTTTTTAAGGTTGGTACAGAGGTAGAAAAATCAAAGTCTGTTTGTTTAAAACTTTGTTTCTTCCATCTCGATGGAGACCTTTTTACTCTTCTCTCAGTTTACAAGAAGTGGGAGGATAAACAAAAATTCAGAAGGAAGAAATGGTGCTGGGAAAATAACATTAATGCCAAATCCATGGTAAGATGTAAATATGATATCATAAAAACTTCAAGTTGTCTCTTGAAGGGGTTCCGTGGAAAGAATAATTACAATTTGCATTCCCTTGTTTCTACAATTCAACAAACTTGCAACATCTACCGGCTTGGTATAGAGGTAGACCATCATAAAAGAGAAATCCAATTTTTTTAGATATAGAGAAAATACACCAGGAATTTGAGAGGATGGAAGATGTATTGAACTATGAAATGCAGATGGGTGCTAAAATAATCACTGACACAAAGCGCATTGAACTATACATTGTGTTTGGACATAATTCTCATGTAACAAGAGAAAAGATTGGCATTCTATGTAATGGGAAGTTTTATTATGAGGTGAATGTGGAAGAAGACGCTGAGTTTTTAAAGCTTGTCATCTATAAACACTTATTCTCTCATGTTGGCATGTCCAAAAGTTATTCATCTAACAAGTTAAATGATGGTCTCTATGGGATAGGCTATTATGAATCTTTAGGAAATGTGAACTTAACGAGATGCTTATTATTTTTCTATTGGAAAGCTAGCGACTGCTAGCTTTCCTTGTAGCATAAGCATGTGTGCAGTCGTTAGAAGAAAAATTCTTATGCTACAAGTAAAGCTAGCAGTCGCTAGCTTTCCTTGATCTTTTGTCATGTGTTTATTTCAAAATAGAGCACATGGCACAAGCTCAAGGTATAAGCTAGCAACCACCAATCACCATGGACAAGATTTTTCTATTGGAAAGCTAGCAACTGCTAGCTTTCTTTCTAGCATAAGTATGTGTTATTATCCTAGAAGGAAATGCTTATGCTAGAAGGAAAGCTAGCAGTCGCTAGCTTTCCTTGATCTTGTGCCATGTGCTTATTTGAAAATAGAGTACATGATACAAGTTCAAAGTATAAGCTAGCAACCACCAATCACCAAGCCCAGGGTTTTTCTATTGGAAAGCTAGCGACTGCTAGCTTTCCTTCTAACATAAGCATTTGTGTCATGCTAAAAGGAAATGAATTTGCTAGAAGGAAAGGTATCATTTGTTAAAAATAGAGTACATGGCACAATCTCAAGGTATAAGATAACAACCACCAATCCCCATGGACAGGGTTTTTGTATTGGAAAGCTAGCGACTGTTAGTTTTCCTTCTTGCATAAGCATGTGTGTTTATGATAGAAGGAAATTCTTATGCTACAAGGAAAGCTAGCAGTCGCTAACTTTCTTTGATCTGTTTCCACGTTATTATTTCAAAATAGAGCACATGGCACAAGCTCAAAGTATAATCTAGCAACCACCAATCACCATGGACAGGATTTTTCTATTGGAAAGCTAGCGACTGCGAGCTTTCCTTCTAGCATAAGTATGTGTTATTATCCTAGAAGGAAATGCTTATGCTAGGAGGAAAGCTAGCAGTCGCTAGCTTTCCTTGATCTTGTGCCATGTGTTTATTTCAAAATAGAGCACATGGCGCAAGCTGAAGGTATAAGCTAGCAACCACCAATCACCACGGACAATGTTATCAATTGGAAAGCTAACGACTGCTAGCTTTCCTTCATGGCTAGAGTTTTTCTATTAGAAAGCTAGCAATTGTTATCTTTCCTTCTAGCATAAGCACATGTGTGCTTATGCTAGAAGGAAATACTTATGCTAGAAAGAAAGCTAGCAGTCGCTAGCTTTCCTTTATCTTGTGCCATGTGCTTCTTTCAAAATAGAGCACATGGCACAAGCTCAATGTATAAGCTAGCAACCACCAATCACCATGGCTAGGGTTTTTCTATTGGAAATCTAGCGACTGATAACTTTCTTTCTAGCATAAGAATGTGTGGTTATGCCAGAAGGAAATGCTTATGCTAGCTTTTTTTGATCTTGTTCCGTGTTCTTCTTTCAAAATAGAGCACATGGCACAAGATCAACGTATAACCTATCAACCACCAATCACCATGCCTAGGGTTTTTTTATTGGAAAGCTAGCGATTGCTAGCTTTCCAATAACATAAGCATGTGTTCTTATTCTATGTAATGGGATGTTTTATTATGAGGTGAATGTGGAAGAAGACGCTGAGTTTTTAAAGCTTGTCATTTATAAACACTTATTCTCTCATGTTGACATGTCCAAAAGTTATTCATCTGACAAGTTAAATGATGGTCTCTATGGGATAGGCTATTATGAATCTTTAGGAAATGTGAACTTAAAGAGATTCTTATTATTTTTCTATTGGAAATCTAGCGACTGCTAGCTTTCCTTGTAGCATAAGCATGTGTGCAGTCGCTAGAAGAAAAATTCTTATGCTACAAGTAAAGCTAGCAGTCGCTGGCTTTCCTTGATCTTTTGTCATGTGTTTATTTCAAAATAGAGCACATGGCACAAGCTCAAGGTATAAGCTAGCAACCACCAATCACCATGGACAAGATTTTTCTATTGGAAAGCTAGCGACTGCTACGTTTCTTTCTAGCATAAGTATGTGTTATTATCCTAGAAGGAAATGCTTATGCTAGAAGGAAAGCTAGCAGTCGCTAGCTTTCCTTGATCTTGTGCCATGTACTTATTTGAAAATAGAGTACATGATACAAGTTCAAAGTATAAGCTAGCAACCACCAATCACCATGCCCAGGGTTTTTCTATTGGAAAGCTAGCGACTGCTAGCTTTATTTCTAACATAAGCATGTGTGTCATGCTAAAAGGAAATGCATTTTCTAGAAGGAAAGGTAGCATTCGTTAAAAATAGAGTACATGGCACAAGCTCAAGGTATAAGCTAACAACCACCAATCACCATGGACAAGGTTTTTGTATTGGAAAGCCAGCGACTGTTAGATTTCCTTCTTGCACAAGCATGTGTGTTTATGATAGAAGGAAATTCTTATGCTACAAGGAAAGCTAACAGTCGCCAGCTTTCTTTGATCTGTTGCCATGTTCTTATTTCAAAATAGAGCACATGACACAAGCTCAAAGTATAATCTAGCAACCACCAATCACCATGGACAGGATTTTTCTATTGGAAAGCTAGCGACTGCTAGCTTTCCTTCTAGCATAAGTATGTGTTATTATCTTAGAAGGAAATGCTTATGCTAGGAGGAAAGCTAGCAGTCGCTAGCTTTCCTTGATCTTGTGACATGTGTTTATTTCAAAATAGAGCACATGGCGCAAGCTGAAGGTATAAGCTAGCAACCACCAATCACCATGGACAGTGTTATCAATTGGAAAGCTAACGACTGCTAGCTTTACTTCATGGCTAGAGTTTTTCTATTAGAAAGCTAGCAATTGTTATCTTTCCTTCTAGCATAAGCACATGTGTGCTTATGCTTATGCTAGAAGGAAATGCTTATGCTAGAAAGAAAGCTAGCAGTCGCTAGCTTTCCTTTATCTTGTGCTATGTGCTTCTTTCAAAATAGAGAACATGGCACAAGCTCAAGGTATAAGCTAGCAACCACCAATCACGATGGATAGGGTTTTTCTTTTGGAAAGCTATCGACTGACAACTTTCCTTCTAGCATAAGAATGTGTGGTTATGCCAGAAGGAAATGCTTATGCTAGCTTTCCTTGATCTTGTTCCGTGTTCTTCTTTCAAAATAGAGCACATGGCACAAGATCAACGTATAACCTATCAACCACCAATCACCATGCCCAAGGTTTTTTTATTGGAAAGCTAGCGATTGCTAGCTTTCCAATAACATAAGCATGTGTGCTTATTCTATGTAATGGGAAGTTTTATTATGAGATGAATGTGGAAGAAGAAGCTGAGTTTTTAAAGCTTGTCATTTATAAACACTTATTCTCTCATGTTGACATGTCCAAAAGTTATTCATCTAACGAGTTAAATGATGGTCTCTATGGGATAGGCTATTATGAATCTTTAGGAAATGTGAACTTAAAGAGTTTCTTATTATTTTTCTATTGGAAAGCTAGCGTATGCTAGCTTTCCTTGTAGCATAAGCATGTGTGCAGTTGCTAGAAGAAAAATTCTTATGCTACAAGTAAAGCTAGTAGTCGCTTATGCCAGAAGGAAATGCTTATGCTAGCTTTCCTTGATCTTGTTCCGTGTTCTTCTTTCAAAATAGAGCACATGGCACAATATCAACGTATAACCTATCAACCACTAATCACCATGCCCAGGGTTTTTTTATTGGAAAGCTAGTGATTTCTAGCTTTCTAATAACATAAGCATGTGTGCTTATGCTAGAAGGAAATGATTATTCTAGAAGGAAAGATAGCAGTCGCTAGATTTCCTTGATCCTGTGCCACGTGCTGATTTCAAAATAGAGTACATGACACAAGCTCTAGGTATAAGCTAGCAACCAACAATCACCATGCCCAAGGTTTTTCTATTGGAAAGCTAGCGACTACTAGCTTTCCTTCTGGCATAAGCATGTGTGCTTATGCTAGAAGGAAATGCTTATGTTATAAGGAAAGCGAGCAGTCGCTAGCTTTCCTTGATCTTGTGCCATGTGCTTATTTCAAAATAGAGGACATGGCACAAGATTACGGTATAAGTTAGCAACCACCAATTACCATGCCTAGGGTTTTTCTATTGGAAAGCTAGCAATTGATAACTTTCCTTCTAGCATAAGCATGTGTGCTTATGCTAGAAGGAAATGCTTATGTTAGAAAGAAAGCTAGCAGTTGCTAGCTTTTTTTGATCTTGTGCCATGTGTTTCTTTCAAAATAGAGCACATGGCATAAGCTCAAGGTATAAGCTAGCAACCACCAATCACCATGCCCAGGGTTTATCTATTAGAAAGCTAGCGACTACTAGCTTTCATTCTAGCATAAATATGTGTGCTTATGCTATAAGGAAATGCTTAGGCTAGAACGAAAGCTAGGAGTCACTAGCTTTCCTTGATTTTGTGCCATGTGCTTATTTCAAAATAGAGTACATGGCACAAGACCAAGGTATAACCTAGCAACCACCAATCACCATGCCCAGGGTTTTTCTTCTGGAAAGCTAATGAGTGCTAGCTTTTCTTCTAGCATAAGCATGTGTGCTTATGCTAGAAGGAAATGCTTATGCTAGAAGGAAAGCTTGTAGTCGCTATGTATTAGTAGTCGCTAAGCTAGGAGTCACTTAGAATTCAAAAAACTTCTACTATGTATTAATATACTAATAGTGGCATCAAGTAGCATTGCTTGGGATTTTGTATTACTCTAGTTCCATATAGATGTTATTCTTCACTAATCTACAATATAGGTTTAGATGACACCAAATAACTATTTTCGGGAGTACTTAAAATATGTATGACTCCAATCAAGGATATTTGAATTTACTTTGAACAATTGATACAAAAAATAAATCTCAGTGAGCCATGATTATACAAACTTGCATGATCAATCATGGTTGGATTCCAACCTACTTAATAACTACCTTCAATACTATTACAAGTTCCATGATTATACAAACTTGCATGATCGATCATGGCTGGATTCCAACCTACTTAATAACTACCTTCAATACTATTACAAGTTCTTAAGTATGGAAAATTTTTAGACATTTTTACAAGTTTTTCTAAGAATAGTTTTGTGTTTGTATTAAGATTATATACATTGATAACCAGTCTTGTTTTGATTACGCTTTGTAGCTCCATCATAATTTATATGTAAAGTCCCTTTTGGCGGTGGGGACTAAATGGTGGGGAACAATGTTTAATTTGCACAACAAAATGATGCCATTCCCTTTTTAGCTATTACAAGTACATTATTTTTTTGTAGATTGTGTTTTGCCTAAAATATAAGAGCACACTTTACATGGTTTAACCTTAACTACAAATTATAATTCAATTGCGTGTTACAGAATTTGTAGGAGCGACAATGGAAAGTATAATTTTCACAAAAGGGGACTATGTTGACCTCCTGGTTAATGGTCAAGTTATTGGGCTAGGAAAGGTTGAATCTACAGAAGTTGGAACTTATTATGGTGGAGGAAGGGTTGTTGCAGGTTATGTTATGGTTTTGATAATTGATGTCACTCAACCACATTTGATTGTGGAATATGTTGATGAAGGGGACACACATCCATGGAGGACTACAGATTTGAGGCACACCATAGGTAAATCAAATACCAAAGCATGTGTTAAGAATTATTCATAGTTTATTGAATGTTTTTTTGAGAAAATACTAAGTTTGTTATGTTTGGTGTACAGGTGCAAATGTTTGTTCAACATTTTCTATTGGAGACAAAGTAGATCTTTTACAACATGGAGTGAAGGTGGGTGAGGGCTCCATATTCGATACAGAGCTTGGGAATAAGGTTCATGGAAAGATTGTAAAGAAAGGATGCATAGTGGTTAGAATTGAGAAGGTGTTAAAAAATGATGCTCCTTTACCACATCCAACTGGATTTGAGGAAACACTAGGGGGTGCAATAGAATCTTATGAGATTTGGCCAGAAATAGATTTGAAACCTCATTGTGAAGATCAACCCATAAATATTCCACAAGATAGGGATGCATTCACATGTACAAGGGTTTCTCTTACACATGGATGCATAGGAACAATTATGTGCATTGCCAAAGGAATGATAGTTAATGTCCATGAGGATGACATGGTTGTGGGTGAAACACTAGGTGAAGATAACTTTGGTGTTTTTGTGGAAGAGATACATGGGTATTGTGAAAGATGCAAGATTGGGGATAAGTCTATACATGGATTGGTTAGATGGCCAATACATAAATTGGTGGACAACATAGGTGAGATGTTAAGGGTCAAGACAAAGTACAAAGAGCCACCCATGGAAATGCTGATATGGGATGTTATAGAGGATACAAGTCCTTTATACCAATGGGATGGGGATCTTTATAATAAAAAAGATCAAGATGTCAATGTTCTTAATGCATCGAGGCCATATAAAAAGATTAAACGAGCTATGACAAGAGAAAAAGTTGCAAAACGTCAAACCAAGATAGATAAAGAGAAAGAAGTCCAACTTTTGGCTGTAGATGAATGTTGTAAACAAGATTGTCTTCAACATGTGGATAGGAATGCCATTGCAAATGCTATAAGGGATATGGAATGCAAAGAAAAAAATGGTATCAGGGAATTTGTATTGAATTCACTTGTTTCAAACACTATCATGTCAAAGAGCCATGGCCATGGCCTACCTCCTATTATTAGAAAAGTAAAGGACATGAGATTTGATGGTAATGTTATTTGTAAGAAAGCATGGTACAAGATACATAAGATTCCTCAAAGCACCTTCTATAGCTACCAACATAATTTTGAACAAGGACATATGGAATCCATTCATGGTAACACCAATACATGTAAAGCACGTGCACATACTGTGGCGGCCATAGAAATACTGCATAAAATTGTAATGGACAATTCAGATTTTTTGCCAAACCAAACACGTCAAGTCGAAGCAGATGGAACTTCTTCTCCTCTAAGATTGTTGCCTTCAACTTACACACAAAGCTCTTTGTTAAAAGAGATCAATGTGGGTTTGGAAAAGCTCAATTGTCCATTAATATCACAACCAACAATGAGCAAGATTTGGAACACTCATTTTCGAGACGTGGCATTCTCAAAGAACACCAACTTCAGTAAATGTGGTGAATGTATTGTGTTGAAAGCACAAATGAAGTCAGCAACTACAAAAGAGTTGGAAGAAACGGTACGCGCTAGATTGAACAAACATAACAAGATCGTTATGTGCGGAAGACATTGCTACTATGCCCACAGAATCATGTCAGAGAGGTTTCCAAAGGAGTATTTGAGTATTATCCATGATAAAATGGATAAAAGAAAGACTTCAATTCCAAGGCTACGCGTCAAATCAAAATCTATTGTAGGAATAAACTTGGGTTTGTCATTGATAGGTATGCTAACACATGGGCATAAGACAGGAGGTTTTGGTCATTTCTCCCTACCATTTGTACATATGGGATCACAATTTACCATTACATCACTTGCTAAGTGCTTAAGGGACCTTGAAGACCCACATCTTGATATGTATGGTGATCTTCTTTATGAGAGTGGAAGTTCAAGAAACCCACTTTCAAATGCATTACTTGACACCTCTATTTACTCAAAATTTAGAGTGTACAAGGATGAATTTTTATCTCATGGAAGATTAGAAAATCAAGATATCGATTTTAAACCTCTTCCTCCACATTTATTATTACAATTGGATAATGCAGCAAGTGATAATAAAAATCGTTATCTTTTCATGTTTCTATCACTTCTCACTGCACTTGGTGTCTTCATCACTATTGAGGTTGGGTTCTTTCTCGTGGGACACACCCATGAAGACATAGGCGGGACCTATGGGAGAATGTCTTCCAGCTTGAAAAGTAAAGATATATATTGTCTACCTGAGATGATGGATACATATCGCAAAATTGAAGAAAAAAGAGTGTTTGCACCTAAACTGATTGATAAGGTGTATGACTTCAAAAGCTTCCTTAATGGATACATCAAGGAAGGAAAAAATGCACTAGTTGGACATCTTAATGTTCAGTACTTCCAATTTCTTGTACTCAATGATGTTCCGGTATTAAGGTATAAAGAATCCATAAGAGATGTTTAGTGGTCAGAACCAGTTGAGTTATGGAATACGGACGATGAAGGTCGATCTAAACTGCCCATAGGGAAGCCATCTTTCTTACATCCCAAAGAGAATGAAATCTATTTAAAAGAACTAAAAGAAGGAATAACATCTTACATAAAAATGTGGAAAGACACAATGGGTGGTGAGGATTTTCCAATTGTTACACCATAATGGAAAAATAAGGTAGAGTATTGGGAAAGAGTTCTTGATACTTTATATGAAGATTACAATGATCATACAATAGTGGATGCAAGTGATTCATCTTCTGAGGATTTCTGGCCCAAGACAAGGCAAACTCCAGATGTTGGTCATAATGCGCTTCATGCAATCTCAAATATTATGGATGGGGATTTTGATACTATGACAGGTGAACCCGTGTATGTTGGACCCAAGTGCAATAAGCCAAATACAACATTCAACCCTATTAATGATGTTGAGAAAGGAAAGATGTTGCTAGTTAGATCAGGAAACGAGGATGAAGGGGAGATGATTTGGATGGCAAAAGCCACCTCAAATATATTTCAAGATGATGAAAGTGATACTCTTCATGTTAAAGTTGATTGGTGGAAGCCCGGTTCAGGGAAATACAATGGAAAAGTATTAGAAGAATATTGGGTACCAAATCCTGATGGCATAGAGCTTGGATCTATTCCAATTGGTACCATAGTTTGGGCATGGATGGCTAAGAAAGAACATTGCAAGAAGGCCAAGATAAATAAACATGGTGTACAAGCTGTCCTTGACCTACTTGAACGAATAACATGAGATTAGGTGGAGATGATTCATGGATGTAATTTTGTTCTTTGGAGGACCAATTAATATATGAAGAAACATTTTTCAATTTTTTTTGTATATTGAATATTCTCTTCAAATTTATTTGAGGAGTTTTATATTATTTGGTACAAATATGAAAATTTTGTTTAAATTGCAATGTATTCATGTGACGATACTTCATGCAAATTACATGACACCATGAAATATTAAACTTTCAATGATTTGTTTATATTAACATAACTTCTCCCATAACTTGGATAATCAAGTCCATAATGCACTTAAAATCAATATATTCTAGTTTTGGCCTATTAAAACTATATTGGAGTTAATTTGGCATATTAAAACTATATTGGAGTTAATTAGCATTGTTTTCAATGTAATACATTCAAACACCAAACAATATCTAACATGGAAATTACAAATTCCAATGCTTTTTCTAGATCGACATAACTTCTCACTCCATCAAACTTGGATAATCAAGTTTAATAATACATTTAAAAGCATTATCTTCTAGATACGATCTATTAAAACGATAATGTTGGGCTAGCTAATTCGTATTCTTTTCAATATAATACATTCAAACACTTCATGAATATATATTATAATAAAATAAATTAAACTGTACTACTTTGTTTCTATTCCAATTCATAACAAAATTATTTATTTTGATCATTAAAAAACATGCCTAGACTTATAAAATATTTTCTTTTGACATCTGTAAAATGTTTCCAATAAAAATTACCAATAAAAGTTCATAATAATTTGATTTTGATTGTTAAATGACACACAAATACTTATAAAATATTTTGATTGTTAAATGCACTACCAATAAAAATTCATAATAATTTGATTTTGATTGTTAAATGACACACAGATACTTATAAAAAAAATTGATTGTTAAATGCACTTTTAATAAGTTTAGTGGGTTTTCACTTTTGTATTTGTAAGAAACAAAAATGTACTTCAATGTTTCTATTCTAATTCATTGATTTCAAATGTACCACACTTCTCGATCCATCAAACTTGGTTAATGGAGTCCAGTAAAGCACTTACAAGCAACATATTATAGACTGTCTATAAAAACTTTATTATGGGAATAGCTAATTAATGTTTTTTAATGTAATATGTTCAAACATTTCAAAAATAAATACTGGACATACAACATATTATAGACTTTGTCTATAAAAACTTTACTATGGGAGTAGCTAGTTAATGTTTTTTCAATGTAATATGTTCAAACATTTCAAAAATAAATACTGGACACTTGCAATAACTAGAATGGGTTTTTCCTCTTTCTTCATGTATTTGAAAAAAAACCAATTGTACTATAAAATTTATATTCTAATTAATAATTTTTTTTGACCTTAATTGGTATACTTAGACTTTATCCAATACAAGATTTTCTCTTATTGGCTCTAAAATAGTGCCAACCACATATCATAATATATAGTATTGAATAATGAATATTTCTTTAAATGTTAGATGATTATATTTATATTATAAAAAGGAATCTAGGCTTAACCAATCAACATAATCCAAAGTAATAATTGATAGTTAACAATGTCCAAAACATGTAGAAACTTGTGGGCTCATAATAATCCCATAAAATGAAGGGAAAAAGTGAAGTGCCTAAGTACCTATTGTGCTATATACTTGACAAAAATGTCCTAAGGCATACAATAGACAATACATATAAAGGGAAGAAAATAAAATAGAGTATGACCTAATTTTCCATGTTGTTGCTCGTAGATATGTTATTAATTATTTTTCTAGTCAATATTCTAAAGATTATTAAGGGTAGTGTCATCATCCACAAGTACAATATTACAATGACTATAGGAGCTAATACGTCTTCATGGTATTAGAGGTTTCACCTAATTCCTAGACATTTCTAGTTCTCGTTGTCTCTTGAAGTTGAGCAAAACCCCCCATGTTCTAGCCACCCATTATCAAGATTGAGAATTACTAAGTTATTATTCCAATACCTAAATTTGTTATAGTAACAAACACATTGACTGTTATGTCATTAAATAGCTTTCTAGGTCACTTTAAAATGGCGACAATCTCTTACTAATATGGTAATTCAACACATGCACAATATATGCTTTATCAAATTATGAATAAAATGGTTAATACTTTCAACATACAAATAATGCCATTAGATAAATTAATAGGTAAGAAATATTAATACAAATTACAAATTATAATAATAAAATAATGTAAAGAATCTAAGTTTAAGCATAGGAAGATATGCTTCAACTTAATATAAATTTGATTTTATATAGCTTATAATGATAATATTGTAAAAAAAATGGTGAATATATAGATTGAAATGAGTGAATTAAGTAATTTTTAGGTTTTTCATTTTTTGAAAACTCAATCTTGTTGAAGTTCTAAATTCTAGATCCGTACTCGACAATACATATAAAGGGAAGAAAATAAAATAGAGTATGACCTAGTTTTCCATGTTGTTGCTTGTGTATATGTTACTAATTGTTTTTCTAGTCAATATTCTAAATATGATTAGGGGTAGTGTCCTCATCCACATGTTCAATATTACAGTGACTATATGAGCTAATAATTTTTCATGGTATTAGAGGTTTCAGCCAATTCCTAGGCATTTCCAGTTCTTGTTGTTTCTTGAAGTTGAGAAAAAATCCCCATGTTCTAGCCACCCATTATCAAGATTGGGAATTAATAAGTTACTATGCCAATACATAAATTTGTTACAGTAACAAACACATTGACTGCTATATCATTAAATAACTTTGTAGGTCACTCTAAAATAAAGACAATCTCTTACTAATATGGTAATTCAACACATGCACAATATATGCTTTATCAAATTATAAATAAAATGGTTAATAATTTCAA
Source organism: Larix kaempferi (assembly GCA_027924585.1). NCBI lineage: Eukaryota > Viridiplantae > Streptophyta > Pinopsida > Pinales > Pinaceae > Larix > Larix kaempferi. Next base: position 576,089 of record BSBM01001515.1, on the reverse strand, counting down.
CATACAAATAATTCCATTAGATAACTTAATAGGTAAGAAATTTCTTGCAACATCTATTGTTCATGAGATGAGGTAAACCTTGATCAACTCAAATATTAATACAAATTAAAAAATTATAATAATAAAATAATGTAAGGAATCTAAGTTTAATATTAGGAAGATATGCTTCAACTTTATATAAATTTGATTTTATATAGCTTATATTGATAATATTATAAAAAAATGGTGAATATAAAGATTGAAATGAGTGAATTAAGTAATTTTTTGAAAACTCAATCTTGTTGAAGTTCTAAATTCTAGATCCCTTGTATAATTCCAAATTTAATGAAATATGTGTTATATATTTAGGAAAGAAAGGTTGTTTCGCTAGCTACCATACCTCCCAATCTAAAACATAATCAAAGGGTTAATGCCATGTCTTCATCATTACCCTAGAAGACAAGGACCTCAACATAACTCCACAAAACATATATGAACACCAACCCAAGACAAGTAACTTTAATGCCCTAAAGTCTATTATCAGCAAAATAACAAGTTACAATAGATATGATTGTGCCCAATATATCATCTACTCCCTCAACTGAGCTATACTTTCAAACTAACCCCAAGTATCAAGCTTGAGAAATAAAATAGTACAATATAAAACATGGACGAGTTAAATCATATACAATAAAAAAATAATAATGCAAAATAATAGGTGATGTGATCAACGCACATGCCACCATGATCTCCCATGTAATGTAGTCCATACTCAAGCTAACACACTAAGACATCTAATATAAAAGTTATAACACGTGAAATTAAAATATGCATGTAATAAGCATAAGTTACAACCACATGAATCAATAAAGTGCAAAAAAAAAAAGACAACATGAACATGAATACATGATCATTTTAGAATCATTATGATAAACAAGGACATTGATAGTAATGGACTAGAAATTCTACGGGTCATTGGAAAACAAGCCCTTCTTGAGTCATATAGTATTCTAATTCATTCACCCTCCCTTAATGGCCATATCACATACAAACATTGTGCCCAAAATCACAAACTTATTTGGACTAAGCGCATTCAAAAATTTGTAAGAAGCATACCCCTTAGTCGTCCAATTATACAACTCAATATCCTCACTCTTTACCAGCCATTGCATGTGATGATGATAAATATCACCATGCTAGAAATTCTCCATTTTGCTGACCATATTCTCACATTCCAATGTCCTTTGTATGTACCACGTGCTCCACTCAACTACACTCAACATATTTTAATATTTGCCACGAAGTGAGAGGTAAAATTGATCGCATGACATGTATATGATAGCTGGCATAGTTGATGTAAGGAACACCAATTTCTCGACCACATGTCTAACCATTACTCATTAGCCAAATTAGCATCAATGTTGGCTAAAAATTTCAACTCTACTATTGCAGATGCAAAAGCTGATTTGCACTCCAACATGTGAATATTTTCAACATCTACGTAGAAAAGTATCACTTTTCAAAAACTAGACCTTTGAGCCTCCATTAACTTGTTGATTTCCATGTCCAAATATTCTTCTTATTTACAATATACAACTCACATTGCAACCCCTATTATCAATTTTCAGACCATCCACTTGTTACATCCAGCCAACAAATCCACCATCCAAATTATATGACCATGGATGTAACTAACCTACATATATCCAAAATTGTTTTAGGAGCAAACTTTCCTTCAATCTTTGTGAGTATTTTGTTTCACTCATATTTTCCTTCTTCCCAACTTCATGTCTACAAAGGATATGCTTCCTTAAAAGTGCTTGAGAGTTAGTGGTTACAAATTCATTTCTAGGATATACAAATGGAAATTAAGTTATTTGACTCATTGGTTAAGCCTACAATCTGAAGTGTTTGATAAACTTGTGCAATGCTGACAAAATATTAAAAAAAGGAACAAGGTACAATGAACACTGCCATCTTCTAGAATATCCAAACTACTACAAAGATACAATCATGTTTGTGTAGGGTGGTAGTCAAAACAATAACAAAATCCATGGAGATGGACTCCCAAGGAATGAAGGTAACAAAGGAATTTTGATACAAATAAAGCTTCTTATTTGCAAGTTTGCTTTGACTACAATGTGAACACCTAACCTAGTATTCATGCACTAAATACCAATACCTCCATAATTTCATTGTAGTTGTAGACATCAATAGTTATGAGTTTTCTTAAGATTCCATCACTAATTAATAAAAGAAAAAAATAGAAATCTTGTCCAAATCATCAGATTTTGCAATACAATTCCACATGTCCCTCCTAAAAGACATAGACTATCCAAGAAGCATTATGGATGTACTGCTAAAGATTGAAAGGCCAATGTGGCTGTATTTCACCTTCAAGAGCACAAATGTGTACTGATTCTCTTTTGCTTGCTTTTGAAGAAATCTCAACTGATTGAGCAGTGATGCAGTTGCCAATACTATGGACCAATAATGGAGGCAAGTGCTTAATAGGCTTGTAGCAGGTGTAGATTAGACAATGGAGGTATCATTGCAAGAATGGTCCACACTTCAGGATTCAACTACCAATGAATACATCATAGGTTCACTCGAGAATGTGTTCCCTTATTCCACAATACTCAAACATGTCATTCAATACCTCAATAAAGATACATAAGAGGATACAACAATGGATATTGATGTTGTAAAATCCGTTCCATAACAATGTATTTTGACATCATCTGAATTGAGCATGTCAAGATGGGATGGAAAAGTTCCAATTGAGTGCTTTGTCAAGCCTCAATCAGTGGAATGGTGGAATCATTACAACACTCAATGTGTAGGACAACTTGAAATTGAAGAGTCTTTGTTCATAAGTAAATTCTCCTAAAAATGATACAATCAACTAGGGTAGGAGTGGATATAAATTATCCCCAACGATGTACTATCTCATGTTAAAACCCCCAAAGGGTACTGGAGGACCATTAAGTCTTGCACCTTCCTCACATAATCTATACTAATAAAAGCAATAATTTTTTAATGTACCCACATCATTAAGAGACCCAGGCCAACCCATGTAAATGTCAAGGGAGTGCAAATTACTATCTACAAAGGCATGGAAAAACATGTTGTAATTGTGCTCAGAGTTGCACCAATAAATGGATGACTCATTGTATTGAAGCTCAAGTTTTACATGGGTTGCATTTATTGCCCCACAACAATTTGGAAAGCCCTATTTAAGGAAAAATCCCTCCTTAATATTCTCAAGAGAAGTTGCACCTATTGGCCAATATATAAAATTTGATGCCTTCTTTTGCATTCAGAATATAAATTTCTTGACCACTTTGACCATTGTTAGAATGTGCTTTTGAAAAATTGAGGAACACATGGTGACTTCTACAAACTAAAATTAAAAAACCAAATATGTAGATTAATGTTAGAAGGACAACAATGTTTTGGTCTATTGATGTAAGTAGCAATTATGTTTAGAAGCAAGTAATTTTGGGCTACAGATATTTCTTGTTGATCAAAAGTCATGAATTGAACATCTCATGAAACAAACTAAGAAGTTATACATGCATGATGCAAATTTCAAACATGAATGATACCAACAGAAAGTCACATCACATTGACATCTCAACTCTCATTTGTATGAATTACCAATCCTCTAACCCTTTTGAAATCTTCCAAACATTTTTGAGCTTCATGAACTGCCACCTTGAAATTTGGAAACCATTTTTCCATAGCTATTCTCTCCTGTTCAACAGCTACATAAAGAAAAATGATGCAGTCTTGAAAAAACTTACATGTTATATATTGGTTCACTTCCAAATAACTAGCCCACTAGTAGTTTCATTTAAAAAAACTATCAGATAGCCTTATTACTCGATCTACCTAAACAAATGATCTCTTATAAAGCTTCAGAAACAAATCATATAACATATCAAATGCAGAGATTCATTTTCAGATTTGATCAAATACTATTAGCTACTCACCTTTCATATTTTGGTTGTGAGTTGTATGCATTGCTCAATAAGTCACAATCACTGCCAACTAAATTCTTAAGCATATGAACTTGATTGATCGTCTTCAACAAATCCTCCAAAATAATAGCCTCCGATCCATAAAGCTTCAAGCGAAACTCCAAGGATTCCAGCACTGACGCTAAGCCAACATCCGATCCTTCCAATCTTGCTAACGACAATTACATATCATCATAGACACTGCAAAATTACTAAATTATAGAGTAAATGTTTCAAGGTATCTTCTTAAATTGTTCCCCATATTTTAACATGTCAAAACCAAAACCCTATTTCAACCTAACCTCCCTCTCACTATCTTTCTTTCAACCTAAACAGTTAACATTGTCAAGACAACACAATTAGGTCTTTATAAAACTGTTTTCTAATTAATATATTGCCATCCAAATGAAGGATTTTGAGAGAAACAATATTATTTATAAAGAGATTGATCAATGATACATTCGATGTTGAAGAGAGCAATGAGAGATTGTCCTTATAGACACAAAGATAATTGGGATGGTCATTATAATAAATGCATGAGTATAGCAAGGTTGAAATATAGAGAAATAATGACATAATATTTAAGGAAATTTTCGAAATTGATAGTAATAAAGCCACAAGGGGCGAACCTTAACTTTTACATTAAACTGATAGTATTATTTGGTATAGAGAAATATAACCACACCACGATGCTCCCAATGCTACTGAAACAATATTTGAGGATATATGAGGCATTATAGAGTAACACCTATGACCTCCTATTGTTATGTCCACACATAAGAAAGAATTTACCATAATTCAAGTAGAGAGAATATGCCAACACATTGGTACTTTTTGGATGCCCCCATCTATCTCTGGCATATCGAAAGGTAGGTTGAGTAGGATGAAAATATCTCTGAGCTAGCTGAAAGTGTCTCCATCAAGTGTCTATGCTCCAACCATAGATCTCATCTGTGGAACCACTCCATGTGATGGGAGATAAAATAGAAAATGATGATCATGTCACCCCATACATGTCAATATATAACATGCAATAAGTTCATCTTGTGTATATTAATGAAGTTTTCAGCTGTCCACAATTTGTGTAAATTGCAAATTTGATTTTCAGCCATGTATGTTCTTCATGAATTATAATTTACATATATATATGTCTCGCTGATTTGACATAAGTAAAGGGAAATTTTTTTAAGTGATTTGACATCATAATTGAAGAAGTTAAGAATGTTTCACAGCTGTTATTATTACTGTAAAAATGAGTTTTTAGATCTAGTTTATGCATGATAAGATTGCCTTGCAGACTGAAACTTATCATGTCACATTGGAATCTTTTCTTCTTGGATTTCCAAGAAGATTGAGTTGTTAAGGATTGAAATATCATTTACTTTATGCTGTTGTTTTGTTCTATATTTTATTATAGTGCTAAGGATGAGAATTCACATGGTGAGGGTCCAAGAAACCTCTGGTTAAGAGGTGAAATTTCTGAATTCTGAATTCCAAGATATTTCTACACATGTTATAGACATGTTTTGGGTATGTTCAACACACCTATCTCATCCATATTCTAAATTGTTACAAGTTTGTAGGCCTCCACCAATGGGTCAACGGTAACCTAACACATCTTAGGAAATTATTGCTTGGATGAGAATGACATTTATTTAAGATACCAAAACCATCACCATGTGCATCCAAGCAGGCATTAACATCATATATCTTGAAAATTCCAGTCGACTCCTAAAGGTGCAACATTATTTCAAATGTAGACGGTGTTAAGGGGATATGCATTTCCCCCTCTTCATTCAACTTCACTAGTCAGTATTTGGATATAAACTCCCAGTAGAGCAGTAAAAAACCTCTCTAAATTAAAAAAATTTGGCATACCTTTTTGTTCACCAACACCAAAACCCAAGATTTGTTCTCCATCCTCTTGTACTCACACATTTATGAATACCATTTATATGCAGCCGACCAAAAAAAATATCTATTATTGTACACCAATGAGTTGACATTATCTCCACAAAAGGGTTTACCTTGCCTTCTAGGAGCCATATATCATGTGGTATTTCTTCCTACCTCTAATACAAACCCTATGTACTTAGCCAACTTCTTTATTATTTTTTATCATGACACATGCTGAAATCATTACATCTCAAGATATGTGCTCAGATTTTGTGACAAAATATTATTTTTATTTTATCTACCATCGTACCTCATTTATTAATAATGACATGTCATCAATGATCATATGATGCAATCACTTGTACATTTGAATCTTATGTAAGGTACATGTGGATATGGAAGGTGGAGAAGTGGAATGGATTAGCAAGCACCTCTACATCTACATGCTAAAAAGAAATGCAGAGAGTTGTAATGTGGATATGAAGGAATGGAAAATGGAGTAACATGCTTACACATCCATGTGCAAGAGTGATGCAGAGTGAATTCAAGTTTACGGGCCTTCCTCTCATTGCCCTGCATCCACAAACTAAATGCAATGCAAAGTGAAAAAGAAGGATAAAGTGGGGGGATACACAATGGGGAATGTAAATATCTCTGCGTCAGCATGCTAGAAGCAATGTGGATATGCAGAGTGAGAAGCAAACAACTCAACACCCAAAAGCATATTAATCTACATCAAACACTTAATCAATTTTTCAACCTCTCCATAGAATGAAAGAACCTCTTTGAAATAATTTAAGGACTTCACCTATAATCTTGGGTTTCAAAAGGGATTTTTCAGAAAAGAAAAGGATACTTGGAGTACTCCTAAATGGATAGGGCTTATATCAATGGGTAACATAGATATGTGAATGAAATATCATCAATGGCATTGTTACACATAGGTTAAGGATAATTCCTAGTTTGTCCCAAAATATTACATGCCTTTTCCACGCATTGTTCCCAAAATATCTTGCACCTCCACAACTTGATTACCCATAGTTCAATCCTGCATTTATGACCCAATCCTAACAAATGTATAACTATCCCATTTTATCATATAGGATTTCTAGGTGGATGTACAACTAACATATAACTAGTCCTTAGTGCTTCAATCAACCTATGCATTTAGATGCATTGCACAACTCTATGTTTCCAAGGAAACAAAGTCATTTATGAGGATAAAATTACACATTATAGATGATTCCATTTATTGGTACAATATTAGAAAAATATATAGTATAGTATCATAACTATATTAAAACAATGTGTGACATGCATGCTTAGAGATTTCTACCAATATCTACCCGCTAATTAAAGACAATAAACACATGTTCTCTCACAATCCAACAAAAGAGAATTAAAGTTGGAAAATTGATAAATAATTAGAGTAGGAATCAAACATGCTTAAAATCAAGCTTTCACAAACAAACAAAAGGGAAGTGAATAGGTCAAACTTTGGTGCAATAATAGTCATTGCCATTCATTGTAGGTTTCCCATCAAAATCTTACGAACAAACAAAAGAAAGTATGATCAAGTAGTCCTAACTTCCCCTTGTGACAAATTTCCTTCATACTCATATAATAAGAAGTTGTTCTCACCAATCCTATATGTGATGCTCTTGACGTAAGAACTAAATCACCATATGAATTTTTTGTTTGTACAACAATAATTTCCTTTTCCATAGCATATCCAACCTGCTATGTGAGAAATAAATTCATGTACATAAAATGAATTAATAACAAAAATGTCATTAAGATTTGCTAGCAATAGCTATAGGTGACATTAATTTCCAAAATTTCTAATTCAAATATATAACTAGAGCTGCTAGAAAACACATTTAACTTGAAATGTAGTTGGAGGACAAATAAGAAATAAGATATATCACTAATGGTCATACTCAACAGAAGACAATGTAGATAGCGTAACCAAATAGAAAGAACAGTTTCTTCTAAATTATAAATTCTTGAGATGGGACATTAACGAGTTTGAGATGAAAAGATCTCTCATTTTAGAAAAATAGGTATGCACAGATCCTCTCAAGAAAGGAAGAGTAAAAATTATTTACAAATCCGACAACAAAAACTTGCAATTTTGGATGGCATCTTGTGGGGAAAGAAAATCAATGCATCACAAATCGAATCACAAGGGAAATGGGAAAAAGAAGATGAAGGAAACCTTACCAAGTCAGCAGTGAAATCTAGGTTATGTGTATCATCTTCAGGAAAAATCTGCTTCACTTTCCCAACTTGATCAACACCTACATCTGTCGCCTTTATGAATATTCCTCCTCCAAGCTGAGCAAAAATTGCTACAAACGAGGCCCCAAATACATAACCAACTAAAAGAAGTAGTTTTTGCACACTTAGTTTGTATTATGGACATACTCAAATTGGAAAAAGCCTGTAAAACACTAGCGAATGTATTTGAGTTTGTTTTCAAACTTGTTGCTTTTGTTTTCAAACTTGTTGCTTGCATTTGTTGAAATAGAGTTATAGCCTCCTCCAAATACCCATCTTGATTGCATCCAGCTATTAACGTTGTCTAAGAAATCAATGCTAGATTTGATGAGAATCTATCTATGTACTCAGGTGCCAACATCTTAAAGAATGTCTTCTCATTGTTGTTAGACATGTTCTCTCTTGCGAACTGGTTAATAGCTAATACAACCATTATCTCTCTCATGTCTAGAGGTAGCAAAACATATTTCTCTTTCTTTTTCAAATGCACACATAACCCATCAAAATGCCCGCCATCATTACTGTCCAGGAAATAACATTTCACTGGCGCATTTTTCCAAACACACTGCATGCATTCTCTATGCTGCCAAATTTCCAAGCATGTCTACAAGGGAATTATCAACAAATAAATAAGACTGAATAAGCCCACTCTTAGTGATCTGTGCATGGATCTCCATGCCCTGTTTCAGAGCTACTCCCCATATGCAATACTCGATCATCGAAAATGGCCCTTAGGAGAGGAGGCCAAAAGGGCCATAAGAGTTCATTGTCATGTTTAAGATATTCGCTGTCGTTTAGGCAAGAAGAGAAGATTTATACTTCACTTTGTTAGGCACTTTACTCCTTACTACTCACCCATTACAACAGGAAATGGGATTGGCTCAAAAGTTGGATCTATTGAAGGATATCATGACTGCACATGTAAATCAATCCACTCGTTAGACAAGAGGAATCACCGAGATCCCCAATATACACTACTCTCCCCTAATTAGCGATGAGGGACAAGATGACTCTATTGCACCCTGCAATGAAAGATGAATTTACACATGATGGATCGGTATGGTCTCATCCATGATCCAAGGGTTGATTAACTGGATCGGTATTGGCCGGACTCGCCCTTATGAATGAGGAATAAATTTGTGTAGTGTTTGTTCATTTGACCAAAATAAAAATTTGAATGTTTTTGGAAGATGGAATTTTATGGATCCCATGCAAAGTCAGGGTTAGGTGCTGGTGTGATTATCGAGAGGCACTTGCAACCAAACTTGATTTGCAAAACTATGGTGCAGGCATTAGAGTTGGGTCTCGTACCTGTAAGTCGCATTTGTTGAAAAATCTCCAGCGCCTCTTCACCACGCTATTTTGTACATGTCCTAAAATCATGGATGTCCAAGAGAACATAGGGGAATTGTATGAAAGAGCTTCCAGGGCTTCTGCCATAAATATCCATCAATCAATTTTAACAAAGTTTGGGACTTTTGTTTTTTGAATTTATTGTAATGGTGTTTTTAGCCAGATCACAGTTCAATGTTATTATGGAAGCTTTATGGATTATTGTAATTTTTGCTTCGTATTAATATGTTTTACCTCCTCAACCACCTTAGAACACTTAATAATAATTCATATGCCACTTGCCATCAAGTATTCAATCACTTAAATAGCAATGCCCAATGTATGTGTAGCAATTGGCTATAATTCCACCACTACAATGGTTCATTGAACAATGAAAATACATAAACAAGCTGGAGGCTATAGATGGACATCACTCGTTATCCATAGAGGAAAATGTTATGGCATAGTACTGTGTATTTTGACTTTGGATCATGGCCTAGACTATGAGAACCATCTTTAGTTTGAAAACCTCAACAATGATGATGAGGATGAGGATCATGATGATGAGACGATGACGATGATGATGATGATGACAAGGATGATGATAAAAAGGATGAGGATGATGATGACAATGACGAGGATGAAGAGGATGAGGATGGAAAATGTTGCATGCACTCCCTTTGCAACATTGATGCCAAGTGTAGTACTAAAGTGGAGAGACAATATAATGACAAAAATGATAGAGACGGAGATGATCGAGACATAGCCCACAAACCTTCAACCTTTCTCACACCAAACTCGTGCACATGAGTGACACATCTAACTATGCACCTAGATCATGCACATAAGTTACATATCTAAATTGCAGAAGTGACACACAAGAGACGCACTTAACCCATGCACTTAAGGACCAAACATAATGGATGTACTTAATTCACATAGATTAGTTATGTAAAAAAGAGATGTCTATGTCAATCACTAAGAGACAAAATTGTGTGTCTATTATATCATTAGAAATATTTCAAAGAAAATTAAATGATGGAAACGTATATTATCTAAAGCATAGGTTCCTAGTCACAAATTGTAATCCCTAAAATCAAACGTCCTCATGCCCATCCCAACTAATCATGATTATATATTTGACACTATGAACGCTATTGGTAAATCATTAGAAGGAAAAAACATGTGTATCTATATAATTGGAAAGTTTTGAAGAGTACTAAATGGTGGAATTCTAAACTATGCAATCTATACATATCTAATGACAAATTTTGATTCTTGAAAACACATCGCCACATTACCATCCCAATTTTTTTTGTTGATGTACTCTAAATTGAAAAAGTTTTTGTTGGACATTCTTCTCCATTTGATCCTCTAAAACCCCTGAACACTTGGTCTCCTCTTGGAAATGGAAAACCAATGGTAACTCACAATGCTTAGGAGTGGTCGAATAGAGCTCGCATGAGTCTCAATCACAAAGAGGATATTTGATGAAATGAGATAATCATAAATAACCCTAAGGGATCCAAATACTTTTTCTTGCTGGACATGTGTTATTGTAGTTTCCATTGTCAAACTTTAGATTCTCAAGGTGTATTTTAGCTATTGGTGACTTTTTTAATCTTTCAAGGACACCCAAGATGATATATCTATAAGAAAATTTGAGATAGAAGGATTTCATGAATATAACCACAATGTTGGAGTTCAGGGAATGTACATATATTCAATAGCTTTATTAACAAGAGCATTAGGTTGGGTACAATGAATATGACAGGACAATTAATAAGCTCACCCATAGTCCTTACAAGAAACAATTTGTTTTAACTTGGGGAGGGACATGCCAACTAACCATAACACTGAAATTGATGACAACTATATAAGAAAATAAGTTGATAAGGATAAAGAAAGTCTCCAAACTCAATAATTGCACAATAAGAATGACTGGCACTCCAACTATATGGACCAACAACCCCATAGAAAATTTTGTGATACTAGCCTAGGTCAACATGCATGGACCAACAACCCCATAGCAAATTAATATGGCATTAGACCTTAAATTTAGTTAACATGCCATGGTCTAGGCCACAAGAACCATCCTCATTGTTACAAATATTGAAATGACCACCATATCACGCTTGTAAGGTAAAGTAATTATATGTGGGGCCCTACACATGGACCATGAGTCATACAGTGAAGTTAACCATTGACCATTGTATAAATTCATGATAACCATCCTCAATGTGCCATACTCAAAATGGCCATCATATCATGATCACATTACAAAGATCCCTTTGCAGTACCTCTGTGGTGTCCAAGGGACACAAGGATGTCTCACAAGCCCCATAGACAAATATTATGGTATAATACCATACATTCTAGAATTGAACCACAACATGGGCACCAAGAACCATATATAGTGTTCTAAACTTCAAAATGAGCACCATATCCCATTTCTAGGTCAAAGATTCCCTATGGATGGATAATATTGTGGTTTGGGACCACACACATAGACCATGAGCTCCATAGTAAAAGGCTACAGTGTAAGGTTCTATATTTTTCATTATACCATGGAATGGTCCTCAAGATCCATCCCTATTGTGCCCCTACTCAATGTGGTGGCCATATCTCACATGTAGGCTAAGGATTCCCTACAAAAGCCCTATGCAATGATGTGGGTTACTATGAAAAGAACATGAGCCCTGCAGACAAATTTTCTATCCCAACAACATGGGTTTTGACATCAAACCATGGATTAGTGACCAAGAAGCATCCATGATGTGACAAAACTCAAAATGGACACCATATCCCTGTCATAGGAAAAATATGGGCTAGGGCCTAATGAATGGCTTACATAGAACCCAAAATCCACATGTTATGGACTAAAACCTGGAAGACGACTAAATATTCTTGGTGTACTAAATATTCAAATGTAACACCACATATTACTTACATGCCAAATATTTCCTATGTACGGCCTATGTTGTGACTTAAGGCCCCACACATGGCATGTAAGGATTAGAGATAAATTACATGGACTTAGAACCTAGGTTTTTGCACCAAACTATTTTATTTGCCTCGAAGTCTTGCAAACTCCGAAAGGTATCTCCCTTTCCCAGTCTAAGTATGCTTGTGATATTCTTCGCTACTTTCACATGGGATATTGTAAACCAGCTCCCTCTCCCTTCCAGCCTGGAGTCAAACTTTCTACCACTTGTTCAACACTTGAAGTAGATGCTACTTTGTATAGTCATCTTGTTGGCAGCCCCTGTTGGGTATAGTATGCACTATCTAATTCAACACTTAAATTGTCAACCCGAGGAGGGAGCTTATGAGATGTAATCACTATATGTGCAGGATTGAAGGCTTGAACTAACCTAAGCTGACTAAAGATGCAAATCAGATATGAAGAACTTAACTTTGGAAGAAGTTTGAAAGGCGGTTAAGGAGGAAAATACAGAAGGAGGAAAGAATGATAGAACTTAATTAAGAACTCTATGAAACAAGGTTTAAATTACATCTAAGACTGTTAATTAGAAGCAAGAAGAATTAAGGTTGAAAGGCAGAAGAAACTAGATTCTGAAAAAGGCCTAAAATAGTCCAGAAAGAGTAAAGGTCCGAATGACGATCCAAATGCCGGTCTGAATGGTGGTCCGAATGACAGTCCGAATGGAAGAAAAACGAATTAAACTAAGGAAAAGGAAGAATTTTGGATGATTTAATTACCAGCTGGCTTTATGCATATGATCCTATAGTGCAAAAGAAGCAATAGAGAGATTATTTAGAGGATAAGTTAATGAGAAATGATCTACCCTAATCATTACCTAAGAGGAGGAATTATTTCTATGAGATGTAGGAAGAAGGTTGAGATGGAAGAAAAGAGAGTTAACCTACAACAATAGGAAGCAAAACTAACAGAGGAGAAGAGAAAGAAACTAATGCTAACTATGGAGGAAATTTGCAGCAATATCTAACTATGATGATGGAAGGAGAGTGAAAGCAAACTACAAAAACATTGAACTCGGTCGACCATTTCCTAATTATGAAGAAGAGATGATGTTAGTAGCAATCATACAGTTTATAGGAAACATTTGGCAAACTAATCAAACTTAAAACGTGAACTAATTAACTTATCTAGTTGCAGAAAAGACTGAAATCAAACTAAGAAACGCTATGCATGACCGGTCGTTCTAGATTATGAAAATGCAATGTTGCATGAAAACAAAAGAAAATTGTATTTTATAAACAACAAAATAATTACAACTACTGAACAATTAGAAATCTATTTATTCTCTGATCTTAAGTAAACTTAATGACTTAACATTTTAAGAACGAATTACCTATTGATAAAAGAAAGCAGTGCTATGATATTTTTAACAAAAGAAATCTCAAAACAATTAACTAGCAATGCTAGGTGATTAATCGTCCAACTTCTATTCTATTTCAGAACTCCAAAACTTGTAAATGAATCTACCTATTGAGTATTTAATAATACAAGACTACTCCTAATGAAACAAGAATTATCTTTATTCTATAAAAAAGAAAGCATTTGAAATCATGCACACTTAAGAGGCTTCTACGACATTGCATTTAGAACCATGATTGAAATAATTATTGAGATACTAATTACATTCTGGAAATACAAACTTAAATGAACAGTAATAAATCTATCTGAGCTAATTAGCTTCTAAAAACTTCAATGATGGAAACAACTACTGATTAATAAACTAATCCTATTCTTGATGAGAAATTGAATAAGGAAAAGGTACATATAAACTAACAAAGCTTTGTAACTATACTACTATATTATCACACTCACGCCCTTTGAATGGCAAATGAAAACATACCTTGAATTATAACTATCACTAGTTTATGCGGTGAACACAATTCAAATTAACTATTTCTTATGATCATAATAAATAATGAAAATCTAATTAAATAACCTATGTCATGGTTACCAAACACATCCTAACTAATTTCAATCAAAAGAAACTAATGTAATCTATACTTGAGAAATCCACGCTTGAAAGGGAAACACACGATGCATCTAAGAACCGAGACCTCACTTACAAAAAAAGGAAACATAGACAATATAATGTTATCATTGAACAGAGGAATGATGAAAATGTTTACACAACAAATGATAAAAGAGAAATACAGTAACTTATCTGGACGATGGGAACAAAAACGAAATACACAACACAACACAATCCACTGTAGCTGAGGGTCCCTCTCAGGTAGCAGTGGCAACAGCCTTATGAATTACTCACTCACAAAAACCAGAACTAGAACAGGAACAAAGCAACATTTTTGTATTATAAAAAATGGATTTGTACAATATAGTCCTTTTCCATACCTCTAGGGTCTAATTTACACATGAAAAACCCAATGGGAGAGGATAGAATTGAATCCCCAAACTCCTGAGCTGTCAAAACAAATTCTAAATTTAGAAAAAGGGCCATCCACGTTTTCTGGGCAAGTTGGTTTCAAGGAACCACAATTTTCTCCCAAATGGTTGTGAATTTTGGTGAAATTCCACCAAGTGACCCTAATGGCCCTATTCTGCACAAAACCCATGTGCCGTAATTTTGAAATTCATCTTCGTTTTCTCGCAGATCGAGCCCGGAATTTGCTATCAGTTGAAAACACATTTTTGACAGAATTTATGATTTTGCAAGCTGCTCACATCTGGAAGGTTCTGGGTGAGATCTGATAGGTGGAGAAGCATGAGAGGACCATCACGAACAAAACCTACGTTTTATGTTTTTTCCATTAATGCCTCTGACTATTCCAATCAACGATTTTGTGGACTGAATGAGTGTCCGAATGGCCCATAACGGAAATTTAATTAATAAATCCGGATTCTGAGCGGATTTCCTACTGGGTTGTTGCATGAGTTTATTGCTGGATGTGTTTGCTGGCTTCAAACTGTGGCTGCATTTTATTGGTTGGGTTGGAAGTATCATAATCCCCTTCACAAGAGCCCTCTCCATTTCTTCGTGCATGAGTTTTACCCTTTGCATCCTGTACATATTGTTCATGACCTGCATAAAACATAAAACGATTAAACTAAAACCAAAACATGTAATGGCAAACAAAATTTATTTGATTATTATAAGTGGTTGCTTTATGGTCAATGCACGTTCCATTTCCATATAGGTTTCATAATATTTCATGCTTCATTATTTTGTCATTATTTTATTTCACTTGAATTCCATATTTCATGTTTCATTAATTTGCTATTATTTTAATCCACTTGAATAACTAACTTGTTCATCTTCCATGATTAATATCAAGTGTATCTATAGATACTTTGAATTTAAAAAGATAAAATAATAATGATATTTAAATGTATTCCTTTTTTAATTAATTCAATTTAAGACATTACAAATTATTGAGACAAAACCTTAATACTAACCCATGATTCTAGTTATGTATATGCAGGTATTACGGAATCAGCGAGGACCAGAAGACAGAGGCAAGTCAAACTTAATAAACCAATAAGAAACACGTCATTAAACCCAGTGTGGAACTTCGGACCGAAAGAAGGGTTGAATGAAAGGTCATATGAAGTACCGAACATCTATCATTTGCACAATATTGCATTTAATGCATTTAAAAATAACATATTAGGATCACTTTTCAGTTACGAGATTTAATGAATAAAATAAAGTAAAAGATAGCCTTATTGAACATAAATGTATTAAATCATGGTAGATAAGATGAGAAATTAATGTAAATAACATTATTATAACAGACAATTCCGGAGCCGAACAACCCCTTGTACTTAACTCACACCCATCCTAACCTTTCCTTTGATGTTGGTCTTGTTGCCCGATATATGCAATGCCCTCATGAAAGTCATCAGAAAGCAACAAAAAGAATCCTTCGGTATGTTCGAGGTACAGTTCAGTTCATGATACATTATAGTTCGGGGGGGACTCCTTCTTTAGTTGGTTACACTAATTCTGATTGGGCTGGTGACCCTAATGATTGAAAGTCTATTGCAAGATATGTATTCACCTTGGGTTCATGACCTATTTCTTGGGCTTCTAAGAAACAAAGTGCAATTTATCTTTCTTCATCCGAAGCCGAGTACCGTGCACCTGTTCATGCTAGTCAGGAATCCATGTGGCTTCGATAGATCCTTTCAGAGTTTGGGTTCCACCAACATCATCCGACCACACTATGGTGTGACAATCTGAGTTCCATTTAGTTAGCCAAAGATCCAGTCCAACATAAACGCAGGAAACACATTGAACTTCACATGCACTTCATTAGAAAGCTCCTCTAGGATCATGTTCTTGAAGTGCGCTATTGTCAAACAAATGATCAAGTTGCAGACATTTTCACCAAGTCTCTTACTGAAGTGAAGTTTTCCAAACTTAAAAATATGCTAGGAGTACAAGAAGTTGTCATTAAGGGGGGATAGGCTTTAATGCCTCCCTCCTTCTCCTAATTTTGTGTCACCTTTGTAAATCCTTCAATCCTATCCCAATTTGTTCTTAAGGCGGTATGTTAGGATATTTTTGACACTCATGAGTTAGTTAAGTTCATCGTAGTCTAATATATCCGTTAGGTATGCATTTGTATATATGTAATCCAACGGTCACAATATAAAGTGATCTGAAGGTTCAAATTCTCTCTATCTTAACAACACTTGATCCGTGGCTTAACACTCAATTGGTCCATGATCTCTATTTAAAGAGCATGGAGGGTCACTTATCGAATTATCGATTATTGAGAGAAGCTCATGTAATATTTTTTCTTCTACATAATAAATTGCTCCATAGAATATATTTGGCCGGGGATGTGGACTATTTCCCTCTAGTGGGTTTTAACCACGTCAAAACACTGTTGTACCGATCTATGGTCCTTTTGTGTGAGCGGTGTCCTTGGTGTTCGGTTTGTGTGGATATACTTGTTATTCAAACAAGTTTGACTAAGTCCATAATTAATTGATCAAATTGACGAGAGAGGTTCATTAAGAATTTTTTAAGCACATACTTGTGGATTTGGTTGTTGTGTTTGATATGCATGTTAGTATAAAGGTATTGGTGCTAGATGCACATTTCAATGGTGAATATTCAACACAAATTAAATTTGGCAAGTAATGGTGTGTTATAAAAACACTGATATTCTTTGTCACACACTTGTGATGTCGTGACCTAGTCGCATAGGCATAAATTTCAATCATGTGATATGCATTTCATAACATAGTGCAATGTTTCTTGTTGTAGACATGACATATTGATGTAGTTGAGGATCTCAATAGTTTGTGCATGGCAAGCCGATATTCAAGACGAATCATATTCCTTGTTTTTCTCTTCCACTTTGGGAATTTGTGTACTTTGTTCAATATAGACAATATGAATTGACTAGAAGAAAAAACGTTTGTATCCCTTAACTAGATGATAAATTCCATATCATGAGATTGTGAATACTTAATAGTCGGTTGCTTGAATATTTGTCTCAACTTCAAGTTGTCCATACATTGTCATACATTTTCATAAACTTAATGGGAATTTGGAGTTGATTCATTGCTAATATAGACATGCTAATGTTTGTGTGAATGAATATAATATTTTTTGTCTGGGTTCACTAATATTTAATTTGAACAAGATAGTGAATAATCAATCTATTTTTGGGTGTATGTTATGATCCCTACTCATCGGTTGGCTCAACAAGAACAAATATGTGTGTCTTACGAAAATGCAACATGGATTTTTCCATATTAGTCAATTACAATAGAGATAAATATAGTTCCACTAAATGTGCATGTATTTATTTTCACTTGTCCACACATTTGTTAGTGGAATGCAAAAATCCACTAGGGTTGTCTCAAGTGGTTTAATTTGGCATGCTGAAGTCATATTAGCCAAAGAGGTCACAATGTCAAATCCACCTTAGCCCCTCAAGGTTAGGCATACATGTTGTATATCAATAACATTTACTCTAGGTGCCATTCATGAAATGTGAGAGAGTGCCTGAAGAGTTTCCCTAAGGATTTTTTTCATGGAAAGATGGTATTGAGATGCATTCTACTAACTATGAAAGAACAAGCACTAACAACTAGAAAATCCCAAGCATGTGTGATGATGAGGTAAAAGGACCCAACCATCTAATATTTAGTACTACTTTTGGCATTGGAGCTCATAAAATAATCAATGCCTCATAATAGTTTTCCTTGATCATTTTGTGATCCCAAAAGAAAGAGAAATTAGCACCTTTTAACTATCACCAAGACCATGGGAACTCATAAAACATGCTTCTGGTTTGATAGGAGAGGTCAAATTAATAAAAGACGTTGGATGAGCTATCATAGTACTATTATCATGAGTTGTTATGAGAACCTCATCAAATGCATCCAAGCCATTCGATTGAACATGCATGGAATCAACCTGAGAGATAAAGTTGTTATGCCAAATGAGGCTTTATTAAGGACTTCATTCTTTGAAAATGAATAAATTAAGGGGAAAATTTAAGAGTTGTTGGATAGATGCCACATACACCTAGAAAGGTGCTACAGAAAAGAACCCAAAAAACTACCCAACTTTCACGATGGAATCCTGAGAGGGTGACAAGGAGGACTAGGGTGGCCAACCCAATGCATTGCATAGCGTTTTCAGCCATCCACTAAACACTCCTCGATGATTATGCATTGTGGAAGAAAGGGACTTGTGAGAGATTTTATTGGAGAGTCGATTTCCAATTATCCATGATCAAGGAAACAACATCGTGCAAATGAAACGACGAGGCATCACCTCCCTCAATGATGTCGGTCACATGGGTCATAGTCGTCTCCCACCCCACATCTTAGTGGGATCCAACCTCCTACACCCATTGACCGAGGTAGCCGCATTGTGTGGATGGAATGGCGAGGCACCACCACCCACAACAAAGTCGGACGCATGGGTCGTGCAACTATCCCCTATCCCACAAAGGGGTGTCGTCTGATAATTACTTGTTAATGATCCCACCGTAGATCCACCTATGGTAACATTGTTATGAATTCTCCTTCCTTTAAATGATAAGGTTCATTGAACTTCTCATGACGTCGAAGGTAGCGAGCCACCTTTGTTAACATGATCCAAACCCTTCACTAGATCATTCAATCGGTAGGAGCAATGAGCGATGTGTACAAAGGGTAGGAACATAGTCAACATGAGTTGATGACACACACTTACTAGGAATTCCTTGTTGAATACCAATAATTGCAATGGTCTAAGAAGATTTCACAATCCTCTCAAACCAAGGAGAAAAAACCATTGGTTGCATCAGTGTAGCATGCGTGCAACCCATAACATCTAACGGCATCACATGCATGTTATTGTCTCAAAATTCCACGGCCTAAATGTCCATAGTCCCTCTAAGAAGCTATCCATGAATGGGAACCTTTACGTAGCTAGTTAGCAAGTTAGTCTCGCTCATTATTGGAATTAACCGGCTTGATTATGTTTTAAATAATATGGTTCCTACATATACTAGTGGAACTTCATCTAAAGGGAAATTGTTAGTGATAAACCTAAGAGGCTTGAGTCATGTGTTGACTCAAAGGACAACTAAGTAATTCTCATTACTTGAGGGAATTTATACCCCCACGCCACTGATAAAATTGAAGAAACAAAGAAAAGAATTGAAGACACAATAGGTAAACATCATTTTGATGGAAATTATTATGTTTATCAAAATGGAAGGCATTTACTTGTCAACATAAGTGAGAAAGAAACTAATAAAAGTATAGTGTCTAATGAACAAAGAATGGATAGTGTCACATGTAGTGAAGTTGTCAAAAACCTCAACATTGACATCATTTCTGACAAAGTAAGTGAGATTAATTTTGAGCTAATTGTCAAGTTACAAGGAAAATAAGTAGGAGATGGACTTATAAGCTTCAGATTCTCAAAAAATCCTAACAAACAATTCAAAAGTTATTCGCATTTTTTCTTATGAGAATGTATTGGATGGTGCAAGCATGGTAGCTAAATTGTAGAAAATTATTGAATGTAAAAGTAGTGGAAGCAATAGGTGTTTGTAACAACCCAAAATCCTTGTCACGTTTTAGAGGAAATGGGGTGAAATTTTTGTTTTTATTTAACATACTTTCGATATTTGTACAATCATCAATTCACCTAACTTAAGTGAATAACATCTATATAATTAGGTATGTATCTTTAATGCAATATTGAAAATCCCTTCCAAGCGTAGAGGCATGCAAACCAAGTTTCTCGTTATAATATTATAAAGTAGGTTTTAAGAAGAAAATCACTTTCAACTTCTTGTACAAACTTAGGTAATAAATACCACACAAAGCTTCGAACTTGGTAAAACATAGAAGAGCACTCCTTGTACACAATAAGCTAGTTCCATAACTTCGATGTTAGCTTTAACAAAGTTCTCTTAACAAGAGTCATCTAACATCAGAAGCATGCATATGTACCATACATCTCACATAGATATGGACAAAGATATACACTTATATTTCCATATAATGACATGTAATACCTGTTCAACATTATATCAATAACAAATGATATAGCATGGTGCAAATACTTGTAGAGTGATAAATCAGTTCGATACTCAATCATACTTGGTAATTATAATATTAAGTGCAATGATATACAGACATACATTCATGTGCTATATTCCATTCTTTGCAAAGGTCCTTATTCAATAGGTTATATACTTATTCAACCTTTAGAAAACTTGTCAACACATCTTTACTATAGAATGGAAAGCCTTTTCGAACATAGAAGCATTCAAACCAAATAATACTCAACATCGTGATGCCATAGTTTTCCTTAACAAGAATTCAACTAACCATTAGTTGTAAATGTACTATTAATATCACCATAAGTTAATGAAGACAAATATATACACCTGTATATCAATATGAGGACATGTCAAAATTTTTTCTCTTACACCCATTAAATATTATGTCACCCATAGATTATGTCGAAAGGTGTAATCATAACTTTAAGAAGATTTGGCTAGGTTATGTTGACTGTTCTCCTCTACATCATTCACAAAATGTATACAAACATATTCTTTTTTCACACATACTCTTACATAGATCACTATTGATGCAAACTTATCTAAGATAATGTCTTATTCTTTGTCCGCATAAGATTTTTCACATGTATTCAAGTGCACAAGAAGCTTATCCATTCTTCTATTGCATCCTCAATCATATGCTCACCCATTTAAACATAATTTCTAATACATGCTCTCAACATCAAAGACATGAAAATTGTGAAACCTTAAGCATGTGTATGATACTATTCTTCCATAGGGTTAGTATCATATTGAAATCTCTTTTTCAACTAATTGTAGTCTCTTTCCTTTGGCCATATACCAATAAACTTTACATAAAGACATGAAGAAGTAAACATAAAAGATTATATTCGTCACTTACATTAATAGAATACCATTAAAGATACAATTAATTGAGTCAATATATATATATATCAAACAAGTATAATGACTTTACAAGCATACTTTTCTTACCAATTTGGTAGAACTGAAAAAGGGTGGTTCTTCCCATCTTTTTCTTCCTGTATTCATCATACTTAAAACATTTATTAGTACTATAAAATATATTCTAAAAACTCTAGGTGTCTTTCCATTATTCCTGTGATATATTTAACTGATTACATTTATAAATACTTATTTAGGGGAAATTGTTTGGGGAAATGCAATGCTCCACCCAACCGTAGGCTCTTCGATAGCTTCTACTTAGTCCGTCTGAAGGCCACCCCTGAGCTAGCATGGTGATCCACAAATAGGATAGGGAGTTTTTAAGTCTTGATGACTAGACCCAACCACACACATCCCTAAAGGTTACATCAATGTTCCTACAAATCAAAAGGTAGTGCTCCTACCTGGACACTTCTCGTGTCCTAACCTCTTGCATAGTTGTGGTGTTGTTCTCTACTGGCCCAAGTCTGTAATTTAGACTTTAAATTATATGCCCCATGGCATATGCAAGTGTTTACCGATTTCTATTCATAGCAGTCATCCCATATGTAATATAACCAATGCAAACATAATCAATGCATTTGACATGCAACCAATGCATTCAACATCAAACAGAATTGCAATTCCACTAGCATCATAACTATATATGTAAACTTAATCAATGCATACAATGCATTCGACATGCAACATCTAGATGTAATGTGATACCAACATTAATTATATATATGTAAACTTAGTCAATGCATTTGACATCAAACGGGATTTGCAATTCCACTAGCATCATAAGTATATATGTAAACTTAATCAATGCATACAATACATTCGACATGCAACATATAGATGTAACGTGATACCAATTAATGATATATATGTAAACTTAGTCAATGCATATACAATCACTGCATTTGACATAAAACAAAATTTGCAATTCTACTAGCATCATAAGTATATATGTAAACTTAATCAATGCATACAATACATTTGACATGCAACATATAGATGTAATGTGATACCAACATTAATGATATATATGTAAACTTAGTCAATGGATATACAATCAATGCATTTGACATCAAACAGGATCTGCAATTCCATTAGCATGATAAGTATATATGTAAATTTAATCAATGCATACAATACATTTGACATGCAACACATAGATGTAATGTGATACCAATATTAATGATATATATGTAAACTTAGTCAATGCATATACAATCAATGCATTTGACATCAAACGGGATTTGCAATTCCACTAGCATCATAAGTATATATGTAAACAAAATCAACATGAAAACAATGGATTCTAATCATTTAAATACAGAGTATGTCTCTAGCTTGTAACTGCGCAGTAACAAAATAAATACAGAGCATATTAATGGCAGCATACAGAACCATGGTTCCTGTGGAAACCAACTAATAAAATACCAATATTGTAGCACTCATACAAAGATTCCAACCAAGTATTCATAAGTTCGATGACAATGCAAGGAAATTACATCACTCTACAGCATTCACGCTGTCACTGAGCTATCACAGGCAACAAATAAAAGATTACAGATATGCCAAACCGTTTCCATCAAACTCAATGAAGAAATACAGACTACAAAATGGTTTTAGCAAATACCGGGAAGTAGGAAGAGCCCCAAAATCATTTTCATCCAAAGCAATGCATAATACAGACTACAATTTTTTTTTAGCAAATACCAAGAAATGGGAAAGATCCCCAAAATCATTTTTATCTAATGCAATGCATAATATAGACTACAAAACATTTTTAGCAAATACTAGGAAATGAACAGAGCCCTAAAATCGTTTTTATCCAATGCAATGCATTACAGAGCTTCCAAAATCATTTTCAATCAAACCCATGAACCATACAGAGATTCAAAGGTGTTTTCAACAATACAATGAACATTATAGAGCTTCCAAAATCGTTTTTAACTCAATGAATACATACAGAGATTCCGCAAAACGTTTTATTCAAACCCACTGCATCATACAAGGATCCAAATCATTTTTCAACTCAATGAATACATACAGAGCTTCCCCAAAATGTTTTATTCAAACCCACTACATCATACAGAGCTTCAAAATGTTTTCTATCCAACCAATGCATAAATGCAGAGAACAATACAGGATCCAAAACGTTTTTCTCAAATCGCAGAGAACAAATGCATATATAGAGCTCCAAAATGTTTTCTATCCAACCAATGCATAAATAAAAAGAACAATATAGGATCCAAAAAGTTTTTCTCAAATCGCAGACATCAAATGCATATACAGAGCTCCAACATTTGCGTGTACAGGAAATGCAAGGATTGGGTCTTCCCCATCCACACACAACAAGCAAAGAGACTCCCAAATAATTTTCAATCAATACAATGAACAAGAAAAATGGGTTTTGGCTTCCTCTGCTTGCCCCCAAAAGCTTCCACACATCCATCCAAAACTAGGTTAAAAGCAAAATAATCATGTACATTTTTTCTATATAAACATACATCTATCTATTAGATCTGCATTTCTGTAGAAGCATGAGGAAAAATAAAATATATGCATTTCTTATTTAATTATAAAATATAGATAAAATGTATGCATTTTTGTCTCATAAAACACACACATTTCATTTACCCTATGTCTATATTTTGCAATGCAATTATATTGAAAACACAAACACACACACATTGATAAAATATATGCATTTCTACATATATATAAAGGCATACACATGAATAAAATATTTATTTCTATATACTTATATAAAAGCATCAACATATAAATAAAAATATATACCTTTCCACATAGAATACAAAAGCATAAATATGAAGATAACATATATGTATGTCCATAATTTATACTATCTCATTTAAAAACACACACACACACACACATATATATATATATAAATTAGGTAATACATATGCCTATGTATTCTGATAACAATAGTTATCCTACTTTACTTAAAAGCCACATAAACATATATCGTAATTAAAATATATACCTACACTAATTAATACATCTACAAATGTATTAATTACCGTTTTTGAGACTTTAGAATTTTGAACCCGCTTAAAGGATACTCCTTTAAATACTAGGTATAACTGTATAAAGAAATATATCATAGATAAATCTAACTTAAATCGGGTTCAGAAGCTAAATCAAAGCCAAAGAACACCATGCCTTTAACACCTTAAAAACTCTCCCCCTTGTGGTTCACCATGCCCCTTTTCCACTCTAGGTTTCATTGCGGGAACTAGTTTAGGTTTTAGATAGTGTAGTCATGTAAGATAAACAAAAATTGAGTAAATAAAACTTTTACCATAGATGAAAACATTTCAAAACTCTCCCTCTTGGAAGAACACCGTCCTTGGTGTTGTGCCACTTTTCGCACTACTTCACCTATTCATCCTCCTTCCCTACATTTCTACTGTATGCAAACACATTCTCTTTCCAATACATGTTAACGACACAATAATCTTATAACAAAAACATCATAAAGATATGGTTTTTATACATGCAATACTTATCTTCCATATTGCTCTACTCCCTATCTTGGGAAATTACAAATACTTTGCAATTTTGGTACCAGTTCTACCTGGTTCAAATGTTAGTTTCATAATATAAAACATAAAATTTCGGAGCCACTTGCTCCCATGCATAGTCACTTATTGTTTTACTGTGCTTGTTTATTTCACCTGCAATGTCTTGCTAACATCCCGCATATTAGTTTTCAATAAACCAACACAAAGTTTCACAATATGCTTATTGAAGTTACACAACTTCGGCCTGCATATGTATTCACCATAATACATCATGCCCTTTTCAAAAAGTTTTAGTAGCCAACACTATGAGTCACACACCGAATGGTGCACGAGTACGTAGACACTGATTTCATATTCAAACAAGTAAATAATTAATTAGATGAAGACATAACGACACTCTAGGTGCCTACCACACATCCAATGAAAAATAAAAGGGAAATCACACATCTCGTGTTTTTCAGTACCCTACGTACTATTCCGATTCAAAACACTTCCACAGGAATTTTCTTGTTGTAAGTCTTTTCATTTCATAAACTTAGAATGACCACATTGTAACAGATATTTTTCATTGTCTATAATTATTTGAAGCCATTAAAGTCATCTATATGCATACTACATAAAGTGGCTACATCGATGTTCTTTTAATAAAATCATAAACTGGATTTCGTAAGCAAACATTACTCAGAATTTATACATTCTTTCATAGATGTAATTCTATATGTATAAAATTTTTCAAACATGTCATATTGAGATACTATACTTGACAGTAGCCTTTAATTGAATAGCAACTTTATTAAAAAATTCTCATTATTTCAATTG
This sequence comes from Larix kaempferi, assembly GCA_027924585.1. Classification (NCBI taxonomy): domain Eukaryota; kingdom Viridiplantae; phylum Streptophyta; class Pinopsida; order Pinales; family Pinaceae; genus Larix; species Larix kaempferi. The sequence continues at coordinate 549,745 of BSBM01001515.1, read as the reverse complement.
AAAACATAACTGTATTATTATCACAAATACATAAATTCAAATACACACATGTTTTTTGCACTTTTATTTTATTGCGTACCTGTGGTATAACCATACCATTGTAGCATCTTTCACATGCATCAGCATATGGTCTTCAAGTTTTTCCATTCAAGCCCTCTCGTTTGAATTCCAAAAATTTCTTTTTCCCCTCAAGCCCTCTCGCTTGAGTCCAGGTGTTGTTCAGGATTATTAACTTATAGTGAGGAGCAGACACTACCAACTTGGGTGGGGTGATAGGTAAATACATTCATTGCATTGCATTTAGTTACTTCAAATGAAAGAGATCGAGATATCGAAAGATGTACCTTTTATCAATGGTTGGTCCTATATTTTTCTTGGTCTTCTACTTGTTCTTCTGCTATGATGAAACTGCAACACAAAGTAAACCTTCCTCAGTGTATCTTGACTATAATAAATATGATGAAATTGAAAGCAATTAAATATCAACTATAATCAGCTATTAAACCAAATGAACATACAATCCAATAGACATTCGATTTGGGATAGGAAGGGTATTTCCACCTTTTTATTGTCAAAGAAACATGAATCACTGCAAATATACCCGATCTATCAAGATGCTTCTACAACTGAGTCCTGGGCTCCCTCTCTTCACAATGACTTGGGAATTCCTCCAGCGTAACAACAGTCAAAGCATTCCTTCTAGGTCCCTCTTTCATATATCCTCCTTGTATTTATGGGATAAGGTAGGCAATTAAATTTGAGAGGTGGTTGAATTGGGAGGATGGGGAAGTTGTAGAACCAACTTCAACTAATCCCAATTCGTAATCTTAATATATTTTTTGACTTCATATTAAGATGTGCGTGGGTTTCATACAACCAAAGTAGCGCACAATATGCAACTTTTGTGATTTACAACAAGCGTTTGCAAATTTCAGGATATGTGCGTGGGTTTCCAGTTATAAGAGTAGCGCACATCCACGGAAATATGCAGAAAAAAAAAAAAATATTTTCAGCTGAAGATGTAATATCTCAGTATCAAATCATCCAAGGTCAACTTAGCTCTTCCATCCATAGTGTCCTTTTGTGTGATCACGGACGGAGAAGTGCAGATTTGACCTATAACAGATGCCCCTTAATGTGTGAAGTCAAAGGGAAACGATGGCCGAAATACATTATAATTCCAAGTCAGAGGAGCAGCAAGAAACCACAGAACCAAGTCACAAAAGTACCTAAAACAACGATTAAGGTCAGCGAGCAATTACATGTTGAGATATTGTAACTTCAAAGAATATTATATTTGTACTTTATTATTCTGGAGATGTTTCATTCCTCCGTGAAGATCTTATTGTATATTCGGAGATGCTTATTCCTCCGTCGGAATATGGTAACTCGGGTTATTAGACTTCCCTAGTGGGGGTCGGCCCTGTATGTGTCATGTGGGTCAAAGGGTTATTAGACCACCCTAGAGGGGTCGGCCCAGTCAATTGTAGTGGGGTATTTAACCCATTGGTTAAATACGAGCCTACGTGTACTTGTGTAAAAGATATGTCAGAGTAGTGTATAAATAGAGGAGGTGTGTTCCTCATTTGACACACACACTCACTTGAGAGAGAGGCGCACTTGTGGAGGAGAGGTCTGCTATGGTGGAGGAGTAGATCATGTCTTTGGTTTGCATCTTTGTATATTGTTGGTCATCTATATTGAGGAAGCTTTACTGGGTTTTCTACCCCATGAGGGTTTCCCAGGATAAATCTGTGTCTCTTGTGTTTATGCTATGCTTGTTGTTTCTTCAGTGATCCTGTATATGCTATTATTGTGAAATGGAATGTAATGCTGCTATTTTCTATCTTAGCATATTAAATCTTAACATGGTATCAGAGCTAACCTGAAGGAAGGCAACGTATGGCACTTATGACACTTGCTTTACTTACGACAATTTGAAGGTTAGGGTTTTACATAGCAAAAACCAGTCATCGTGGAACTTTTGCTATAAATCCATTTATGCGAAGTTTCAGGGTCTGAAAAGTTTACAGGTCGAAGATAACATCCCCAGTTACCTTGTATCCAAAGGGAACCCTCATATTCGTTGTACTTTATGAGTTATGATCAGTACAAGTTAGGGTTTCTGCCTCTTCCAGATCTCAGTCAAAATCAGGTAACCTTGGAAAAAAGGTCATAACTTGGGCTAGGAAGCTCCAAATGAAATTTCGTAAAAAGTGACAAGTAGTACAAAGACTGTACTATCTCAAGAAACATTTTTAGAGGCCGAAGGTGACCCAGTGACATGTGGCATGCCGTACAAGTTTGCTCTCCTGTTTTATCCCGTAAACAAGTAACGTTGCGACACTTGGAATAACTCTCTCTCAGAGAGTCCAATTGAGGTCAGACCTGTCAAGATAGAAATATAACAGGGCAAGCTATCTCAATAAAAGATTTCAGAGGCCGAATTTCAAACAGTGACACGTGGCATGCCGTACAAGTTCGCTCTCCTTTTTTATCCCATAAACAGGTCACGTTGCGACACTTGGCATAACTCTCTCTTAGAAAATCCAATTGAGGTCAGACCTGTCAGGATGCAAAAATGACAGGTCAGGCTACTGCAGAAAACTTTTTCAGACCCTGTGGAGCAAAAATTTTAGAGTTATAGCAGAAACAATCAGGTGCATATTTATGTCAAAACGGAATAATTTTTGGGGCACCTTTATTCATGGCTTCCAGAATTTAGGGTTTCGGAGAAAGTTAGAATTTTTGGAATCGAAGTCCACGGCTGAATGCTACTCAGGAAAATCGAAATTTAGAGACCAAGATCGAATTTTTTGGTTGGGTAGAAGACCGGGCTTGATCAAACCCTAGTTCGAGATTTTGATCAGAAAGATGGAAAATTAGGGCTTCAACAAAAGTTGGAATTTTTTTAAGTCTGTAACCACAGCTGGAAGCTCCTCAGAAAAATAAGAGTTTAGAGCCTTGGATCGAACCTTTTGATTGATCAGAAGGGTGGGCTTCATCAAACCCTAGTTCGGGTTCCTGTCGAGAAGATCTAGAAGTTTCGAAGGCAATTTTGAGGGGTCAAATTTTGGAGATTTCAAAAGTGAAGTATGCTAGTTTGATAAGCTCAACAAGACACATCCTTCCATCCATTCAGAAGCATGAAAGTCAAAGATTGAATTTTTAGGGTTTCTCTAGCAAGCCCTAATCAAGCTCCAAATCAAGTTTCAGGGGGAGTTGAGGCTAAGGCCTTACATAAGAAGACTACAAGAAGTCTCGACAGGTATGACTTAAGGAGGTTCAGGTATGTCTTGAAATATGATTCTTGATTAAGTTCATAATGTGTTTGTCTTCATATTATTTATTAGTACAATCTTGATTATTGTTAGAATTGTCTTATCACCCTAGTAACAGTATGAATGCATGTGAATGATCGAAGACATTCATTGATTAGGGCTATATGATTGTACTAATGCATTATGGTGTTGTGTGAGGTTGATGTTGTCTGCTAAGAAGATACAGGTACATCACAAAAGACAAATCAAGTTCCATGACCATGACAACATGAAGACAAAGACTCATCCATAATATTTGTTCTACTTATGAGGTATGTATGACTTTGTTATATTATGCTTAACCTATGAGACATGCAGGTTCTAGCTCAGGATCTCTAAATCATTGAAGAGATTGTTTAGGTATGTTGTACATAACTAATCCAGATATGTTTTCTTATGTCAAGTTAGAATCTTACCTTGTGTTAGGATCCCTTATATAAGTATACTTGGTATGATTGGTTATGCTTATTCATAAAGTTAGTAATCAAGGGTTTATGCATATTATGTCTCTTGTCTTGATGATTTAATTAACTGGAAGAGTACTATGATCAAACAAGAATATGCATGAGTAAAAGAAGACTTCCTTGAAACCCTGAATACTAATGATCATGACTATACATATTCAAGATTATTTAGAATTAGAATGTTTGGAGAATATACTAATGAACGTATGTTTGTGTATGAGATCATGAGGATGACACTAGTGCACACTTGAGCATGCACAGTGGTACAGAATGAATACAAGTTCAAAAGACATATAGAATATCAAGCGGGAGGCAACCACACAAACATAAAAGATAAGTATTTGAGTTGTTATTTGAAATAGTAAATGATATTGCTTGTATGCATATTTGTATTCCTAGAATATATCATGCTGAGTGTAAACATTCATAGAGCATTGAACAATATACTACTAATATGCATATGATTGGTCAGTTGGACAAACATTCCGTTGTTGCTTGTCTAGAATGAAACCTCAATGCTGACATGCTGAGAGCTGTGCACACTCTCGATAGTATGTTCTGGTAGAGATGGAAGGCATCTAGATAGCCACTGTATGCATACAGGATATGGGAAAGTGTTGTGCCAAAGTATTGGTCAAAATAGTTGTATAACTATGTAAATGATATCTGTATGCATAATAGGTTATCATGTCAATATGATTTGATGATTATGAAGTATTACTAATCATGTACTTAATTTTGATTTGTAGGAAAGATCATGATGAATGATGAACACTGAACAAGCGATGGATGTTAAACAAAAAAAAAAGATTTTCAAATCAAACACACTATAGAAGGCTTGTGGCTAGAAGATTCTCTTAGAAAGAAGAAGAGAATCATGATGAGATGTTTGCTCCAAGTGGCTAGATAAGACCATTCTCTTAATGGTGTAATTAAAGAAGAATTGTGAATCAGGTTCTGTATGGGTTCCCAGGATCGATAGTAATTGATGAGAATACATGTGAGGATTGCATCATCCTTGAACACAAGTTCTAAAGTGAGCCGTAGACAAGTGTCTCCGAGAAAGAAGAGGGATTGTATCATCCTTGAACACTTGTTCTAAAGAGAGCCGTAGATGTATGTCTTCGAAAATGAAGTTCTTGGTGAACATGTGAGGGGATTGGATCATCCCTGGACTTCAGTCTGAAAGAAGAGCTGTAGACGTATGTCTTCGAGAATGAAGTTCTTGGTGAACATGTGAGGGGATTGGATCACCCCTGGACTTCAGTCCGAAAGAAGAGCCGTAGACGTATGTCTTCGTGAATGAAGTTCTTGGTGAACATGTGAGGGGATTGGATCATCCCTGGACTTTAGTCCGAAAGAAGAGTCGTAGACGTATGTCTTCGTGAATGAAGTTCTTGGTGAACATGTGAGGGGATTGGATCATCCTTGGACTTCAGTCCGAAAGAAGAGCCGTAAACGTATGTCTTCGAGAATGAAGTCCTTGGTGGACAGTTGAGGATTAAGTCATCCTTGGACGTAGTCCTAAATGTATGGTTGAGGATTAAGTCATCCTTGGACGTGGTCCTAAATGTACAGTGGAGGATTAAGTCATCCTTGGACGTGGTCCTAAATGTACGGTTGATGATTAAGTCATCCTTGGACGTAGTCCTAAATGTACGGTTGAGGATTAAGTCATTCTTGGACGTGGTCCTAAATGTATGGTGGAGGATTAAGTCATCCTTGGACGTGGTCCTAAATGTACGGTTGAGGATTAAGTCATCCTTGGACATAGTCCTAAATGTACGGTGGAGGATTAAGTCATCCTTGGACGTGGTCCTAAATGTATGGTTGAGGATTAAGTCATCCTTGGACGTGGTCCTAAATGTACGGTTGAGGATTAAGTCATCCTTGGACGTGGTCCTAAATGTACGGTGGAGGATTAAGTCATCCTTGGACGTGGTCCTAAATGTACGGTGGAGGATTAAGTCATCCTTGGACATGGTCCTAAATGTACTGTTGAGGATTAAGTCATCCTTGGACGTGGTCCTAAATGTACGGTTGAGGATTGAGTCATCCTTGGACGTGGTCCTAAATGTACGGTTGAGGATTGAGTCATCCTTGGACGTGGTCCTAAATGTACGGTTGAGGATTGAGTCATCCTTGGACGTGGTCATAAATGTACGGTTGTGTATTAAATCATCCTTGGACAGTAAATCCAGTAATTCCGAAAGGAAGGATAGTCCTAAATGAATTGAGTGGATTAAATCATCCTTGGACAGTAAATGCAGTAATTCCGAAAGGAAGGATAGTCCTAAATGAATTGAGTGGATTAAATCATCCTTGGACAGTAAATCCAGTAATTCCGAAAGGAAGGATAGTCCTAAATGAATTGAGTGGATTAAATCATCCTTGGACAGTAAATCCAGTAATTTTGAAAGGAAGGATAGTCCTAAATGAATTGAATGGATTAAATCATCCTTGGACAGTAAATCCAGTAATTCGAAAGGAAGGATAGTCCTAAATGAATTGAGTGGATTAAATCATCCTTGGACAGTAAATCCACTAATTACGAAAGGAAGGATAGTCCTAAATGAATTGAGTGGATTAAATCATCCTTGGACAGTAAATCCAGTAATTCTGAAAGGAAGGATAGTCCTAAATGAATTGAATGGATTAAATCATCCTTGGACAGTAAATCCAGTAATTCCGAAAGGAAGGATAGTCCTAAATGAATTGAGTGGATTAAATCATCCTTGGACAGTAAATCCAGTAATTAGAAAGGAAGGATAGTCCTAAATGAGATTGAGTGGACTAATCATCCTGTAAATAGATTGGGATTGCCTCATCCCTAGACATGGTGAGATGTCTTAAAGTGATAAGGACTAATCATCCTGTAAATAGATTGGGATTGCCTCATCCCTAGACATGGTGAGATGTCTTAAAGTGATAAGGACTAATCATCCTGTAAATAGATTGGGATTGCCTCGTCCCTAGACATGGTGAGGTGTCTTAAAGTGATAAGGATTGATCATCCTGTAAGTTGATCTGGATTGCATCATCCATAGACATGAGAGTTGTCTTAAACCGAGAGGGACTGATCATCCCGTAAGCGGATCAGGATTGTATCATCCTTGGACCTATGTCCTAAAGTGAGAGGGATTGATCATCCCGTAATTGGATCTTGTGTGTTGCAGGGTATGCTGCTATTGTGTATACTTGTATTGATGAGGATACTTGTATTGATGATATGTATACTTGTATTGATGAGGATACTTGTATTGATGATGTGTATACTTGTATTGATGAGGATACTTGTATTGATGATGTGTATACTTGTATGGATGAGGATACTTGTATTGATGATGTGTATACTTGTATTGATGAGGATACTTGTATTAATGATATTTATACTTGTATTGATGATGTTGTTGATCGTGATGATCTAGATGACGATGCTGTTGATCGTGATGATCTAGATGACGATGCTGTTGATCGTGATGATCTAGATGACGATGCTGTTGATCGTGATGATCTAGATGACGATACTGCAGATCGTGATGATCTAGATGACGATGTTGTTGATCATGTGATGACGATGCTGATGATCATGTGATGACGATGCTGATGATCGTTTGATGACGATGCTGATGATCGTGTGATGACGATGCTGATGATCGTGTGATGACGATGCTGATGATCATGTGATGACAATGCTGATGATCGTGTGATGACGATGCTGATGATCGTGTGATGACGATGCTGATGATCGTGATGCTGATGATGATGCTGATGATCATGTGATGACGATGCTGATGATTGTGAGATGATGATGCTGATGATCATGAGGATCCAGATGTTGATATTGTTGTAGTTGTTCGAGTGCTGCAAAAGATAAAGACTCAGTACTGAAGATGTTGATGTTCCAGTATTGAAGATGTTCCAGTAACTGCTTGAGTTACTGATGATGTTGAGAAAGCTTCCAAGGATTTATAGATGTATCATGTATGATGTTGATGACTCCTTGCTCGTGCAGATGCTGTTATAATATCCTTCTCGTTAAGGGGGAGTGTTGAGATATTGTAACTTCAAAGAATATTATATTTGTACTTTATTATTCCGGAGATGTTTCATTCCTCCGTGAAGATCTTATTGTATATCCGGAGATGCTTATTCCTCCGTCAGAATATGGTAACTTGGGTTATTAGACTTCCCTAGTGGGGGTCGGCCCTGTATGTGTCATGTGGGTCAAAGGGTTATTAGACCACCCTAGAGGGGTCGGCCCAGTCAGTTGTAGTGGGGTATTTAACCCATTGGTTAAATACGAGCCTACGTGTACTTGTGTAAAAGATATGTCAGAGTAGTGTATAATTAGAGGAGGTGTGTTCCTCATTTGACACACACACTCACTTGAGAGAGAGGCGCACTTGTGGAGGAGAGGTCTGCTATGGTGGAGGAGGAGATCATGTCTTTGGTTTGCATCTTTGTATATTGTTGGTCATCTATATTGAGGAAGCTTTACTGGGTTTTCTACCCCATGAGGGTTTCCCAGGATAAATCTGTGTCTCTTGTGTTTATGCTATGCTTGTTGTTTCTTCAGTGATCCTGTATATGCTATTATTGTGAAATGGAATGTAATGCTGCTATTTTCTGTCTTAGCATATTAAATCTTAACATTACAATCTTGACATCATATAGATGTGTAGAATGATACAACATGATCTCCTATACGTAACTAGGAGATGTATATATAGCATGGCCACTGAGATACAAACGTGGATCCATGTCAAAATGAGAGATCATAGCCGTAATGACAAACTTGATCTATGTCTCATGAAGAGCCAAAATGAGTGAGGATCAGTCTTGTGCAGCTTGGGTGATAACATAAATAGGGTGATGCTATCAGAGTCCCAAGGTCTTCATCCAAACAACCCAAGGTACAAACCCTAACCATGTGAATAAATGAGCTGGAGTCGAACATGGGGTTTATCATTTGATTATCGGTCATTGATGTATACCATTAACAAACTGGAGGTCTTCCATCGATAATGATAATGGGGCCCAAGGTACCTATACTAGTACATGTGGACATTTTTCCCACAAAAAATCGTTGCTATTGCAACACTTTTCCATTGCTATAGCGACAAACAGGACTCTTTGTTTTCGTGGCACTAATTTCGTTGTTGTAGCAACATTTTCCAATGTTCTGGCTATAGCGACGGATGTTTATATTAAAAAAAAGAGTAAATGAAGCGATCTACGTCTCTCTAGAAACGAACGTTTGTGGCTATAGAACCGACAGTTTGTGGCTCGAGCGACGAATGGCCATATTTAAAAGAAATAAGTGAACTGATCTCCATCTCTCTAGCAACGAAAGTTCATGGCTATAGCAACAGATGTTCATATTTAAAAGAAATAAGTGGTCCAATCTCTGTCTCTCTAGCAACGAAAGTTCGTGGCTATAGCACTGAAAGTGCGTGGCTATAGTGACGGATGTTCATATTTAAAAGAAATAAGTGAACCAATCTCTGTCTCTCTAGCAACGAAAGTTCGTGGCTATAGCACCGAAAGTTCATGGCTATAGCACCGAAAGTGTGTGGCTATAGTGACGGATGTTCATATTTAAAATGAATAAGTGAACTGATCTCTATCTCTCTAGCAACGAAAGCTTATGGCTATAGCACTGAACGTTCGTGGCTATAGCACTGAAAGTGCGTGGCTATAGCGACGGATGTTCATATTTAAAAAAATAAGTAAAGCTATCTTCGTCTCTCTAGCAACGAACGTTCGTGGCTATAACACCGAAAGTGCGTGGCTATACAGACAGATTCACATATTTAAAAAAAATATGTTCGTCGTGATAGAAACGACAAGCCCCGACTACTTTCGACGAACTTGCTATACTAGCGACGAAAATTTTCGTTGCTAGTATAGCAAGTTCGTCGAAACTTGCTAGCGCTTGTCGTCTCTATAGCGAGAGACATGTCTATTTTTTTAAAAAATAGCAGTTGTACCTCGGGGTGCAATAAAAGAACGTCGTATTGCTTCAGCATACCCATAATTTGTTGTTTAAAATTGTTCTTGCTTCAACAAAATAATACTATCAATTAAAGATTCCATTGAAGAAATTATATATGCAAAAGCCATGGAAAGCTCCTCATATTTTTCTCACAAAAAAAAAATTAGCTGATAGAGCCAAGACTTGAAATCCCAATAGCTGATAGAGCCTTGCATATTTACTACTATCAAGGTGAGGAGGATAGAGAACCTAACGGCCATAGCATTGCTAGAGTGAAGTCCAGAAGAGTGGTGAATTTAACCACTACTATAGATTTTATCATTTTTGTGGCATGTTCATAAGTTAACTTCCCATTATAAGTTGGAAGGCTGACAAATGCTTCACTACATTACCACTCTGAACAATGTTAGCATCCTTAAATTCTGTTCCCTGAATCATGACTCAATAAACTTGCAATGCATACATTCCTATACCCCAAAATTGAAACTCGATGCGCATTATTCACCGCTCTAACAATTTCAGCATCCTTAAACCCTAAACCCTGACACACCGCACTTGCAATGAATATATAGTTAAAGCCTAAACCCTGACACACCGCACTTGCAGTGAATACATCCATTAACCCCAAATTTGAAACCCTGAACACATTATCAAACATCAAATGGCCACCATTGCATTGTAGGCATTGTTAAAGCCGGTAACGTGAAATTAACCCCCAAATATTCCCCTTGAAAATCATTAAATCACAAAAAAAAAATCTTAAACACAAGATTGACCCTCATAAAAGCCTGAAAACCAAAATGGGTAGCAAATCTCACTTGTTTCGATGATATCTTTATGAGCTGCAACGTTTGCGAGAGATTGAGGGAAATATTTTTCGACCCATGGGCCTATCTTTTGAATAACGTCGTTCCCAATTTTTCCTTTTCCTTTGTTGGTTTTTTAGAAGGAAATTGTTCGTCGGCGTCCATCGATGTTGGTTCCTCCATTTTCCTTTAGGTAGAGTATAGATATTCGTTTTACCAAATGAACTGAACATTATAAAATTATAAAAAATACCTTTGATTAGAGTATGTAATGGGAGTATTTATGAAAGAAAAATATTATAAAATTATAATAATATATAGGAGCATAGTAGATCTAGACTAAGATTATTGTGGTGGAAATTTTGAATCATGCTAAGAAGGAATTTGATTTAACTGGGGAGAGGTTTATGTATGAAACTTAGACAAAAATCCTCAAATTTTTTACGTATATGATCCAATGATATAATCAAATTCTTTGGTATTTTTTAAGATGGATTTATGAAGTCATATTTCAATTGGAATTAATATTTCAAACAGTTGGCCACCATAGCCTGAAAAATGGAAAAGTTGGAGGATAAGGATCGAGGTAGAAGGGTTTCCTCCAACAACAAGAAAATTGACTAGGAATTGGAGGATATCATCCTAGACACAGGGTTCCAAAAGAGTTAAACAACTACATACTCTCTTGATTTTGACTTCTACTTACACACAAAAGAGATGATAGCGTGACATGTGGACTTTGTCTTAGAGAAAGACAACCCTTTATTGCACACCTTCCTAAAATATATGCACCACCTCAATGGCAAGTATTATTCCCAATATAAATGCCATCTAGGGATTCAAATAAGGGTTGGAAGATAGAGGGGAACCAAGGGGTGAGGATGACATTGAAAAGAATCAGGCTAGATATAAGATTCAACACCTAATTTTCCTTGTAGATGATGAAGATTGGCATAGTTTCCTTCTAGTTCAACTCTATCTCTAAGGTAACCCTAATTTCTCTCAATCCCCCAATGCAAAAATTGCACTGGCCTTCACTAGTTGATGTAGTTTTTCCCATTACATCAACACAAGTATCTTCCCATGATCATAGAGAAACAAACAAACAAATTGGTTTTGAAACGATTTGAGCACATTTAATGACAGGTAGATGACATCCTATATCAAAGTTCTGGAAAGCATAATAAATGACATGATCACTATTGGGTTCAACATCACAATGTTGGTAACAAGGTCTTATTTCACTTGCAAAAAGAGCAACTTACAAGACCGAATAAGTTGATCAAACCACTCACTATGAACCATACACCATCACTAGGTAGATGGGTGATAAGCTTTTTAACATCATTTTTCCACCTTTCCTTGCTTTTCACTTTCATTAGGGAGGATTTGTTGCAAGATGAGACAAGGGTTATTGAAATCATGGTTAGATGAGTGGTTTGAAACACATTTTGGAGTTTTCACTAAATAGGAAGCTGAGTTGTGAGGGCAAGATATTTAAAACTATATGTAGATAGTTTTGTATGGAAATGCTACTAGAAATTAGTACAATATCTTCTAAGTGGACATCCTAATTAGTCTCTATCAATGGTTACAACTGATTAAGGAGGCAGTGGAATACATCTAGAAGGTGGAGAAGATAATAGAGTGAAATATATAGAACCTAATTATGCTTTGGCAAGTAGACCACTTGATAAACCAAGCAATGGATTTTGGGGTGAAAACAATGGTTGAGGAGTTTGTTGTAGAAGCATACTAATGATATTCAAAGGTGGAGGAAGAGTTGAAGTGGGGCGTGAGGATGCGACTGGTGACAAAAAACTCAACTTGGATCAAAATACTATTAGTAAAGGAGGGTAACCTTTTGAACCCATTAGCATGGAAACATCAAAACCTTGCACCATGGGGTTGGTTGGAGTGGTTTTGACAATGTTGAGGGCATATAAGAGACAATATCATGGGGGAAGCAAGAAATAGTGATAGGGTTGAACATGTTCTAAGAAAGGCATATATCATAGACCGATGTTGGCTTAATTGTATGTGTGTAGTTAAAAAGAAGATTGAGCAGTTGCAGAGGGAGGTCACTAATGAGGGAATAAATGGAGGAAGATTACAAGAGTTGAAGAAACTCAACAAGTAAGGAGAGTTAGCCAACCAATGGTTATGATATTGAGGACTAACAATGGATGGAAGTCCAATGAGTGGGTAGAGCAGTGAAGGGACCAAAACCATGTGCCCTTGTACAAGCAATGAATAGATGGGAACACTCTCTTTAGGGGAAGGAGGTTGTAATCCACACTGGACACCAACCACTTTAGTATTTTTCGTGGCTATAGCGACGGATGTACTTTTCATGGATATAGCGACGAAAGTTCATGGCTATAGCGACGAAAAATACATCCGTGGCTATAGTGACGATCATTGGGGGAATTTTCAAATTTTTCCAAAAATTTAAACTGTTTTTCCACGAAAACATCAATTTTAACTGTTTCATGGCAAAATTTCGTGGGACTTTTGAGCCATATGTAGTAGTTCTAGCACGATCCAACAAGTGTGAATAAGTGGACTTGAAGTCGAACAATTGAGGAACCTGTCGAATAAGAGACATTGTTGTATTCCCCTTATTCAACAGCGAGGGAAACTGCCACCAACGACTGCAATCCCCAAGGTATTAACCTAAACTCTAACCATCATTCCTAGAGCATAATGAGTTGAAGTCGATGGGAAGAAGTCCATTGGAAGGGAGGCATTAATGAATCCTCCATCATCCAACACGAGGAACACTCACATGTATGAGCTGATGTGGAGTAGGACAAGTAACAAGGTTAAACCAAACTGACACCAGGATGGACGACACATCAGGTCAAGGTAAACTGCAGAATGACTGACACAGGTTGTATCCTTGAACAGTAAGCGTGACACAAAGTGACTTAGGCAGCTTTTATCATGAAGGGGAAGTGATATAATCCTGCAATGTAAGAGACATTAACAGACCCTCCATATGATTGGAAGAATAACCAATCGGGGGAGTGAAAAAATCAGAGATCAGGTTCACCCTAAGGTCAAAAACTAAAACCCAACTAAATGATAGACTCAAATAGGTGCTTTGTTCAAGGATATGACTGACTTAACTGCCTCTGAAACTGAAAATATGTGAGATACACTTCTCATCCCTTATTCTTTTTGATAAAAGAATATCCTTCTTGTTGTTTTAATGAGTCCAAGAAAGAGAGAAAACTCAATAAGTCCAACCATGTAAAAGTTTAACGATCCCATGTGAGGGAGACTCTGGACCTTGTTCATTGTTTACAGAGTTCGAAGAAGAGATAGAAGAATACTCTATAGTACTAATATTTGGATTTTAATATCAAGCCGAGATCTGTTCTTGCTCGCCGGTGTTTTCAACTTTAAGGAGTGTGAAAAACTTAAACAATAACTACATACACCTACCCGTGGATTTTAGTATTGAGCCCAGGTTGGTATATGCTCGCTCGCGTTTTCTTGTTTATAGAGTCTGAAAAACTTAAACAATCCTCTATATACCATCTCGTGGATTTCACATCGAGCCCGAGTAGGTGACTGCTCACTTGGTGTTTTCATGTTTCGAGAGTCTGAAAACCCTAAGAAGACTCCAAAAGTCCTTTTTCGTACAGTTAGTCTCCTCACCCGAAAAAGTGTAAAACAATGAGAGAATAACTCTTCTAGCCATGGGTGACTAGAGTATTCCTTTTTCGTAAATAATCCGTAAAGGTACTGGAAAAGGGTTAAACTTATACCTAAGCGTATGTCACTTCAAATCCTTTAACGAGTCTGAAATGAAAACTATACTTGGAAATCTTGTCATATTTAAAGAGTCTAACAAGAGCGTGAAAGAACTCTATAAAAATATTTTTTGTAAAGTTTTAACGAGCCCAAAAAAGTAAACTCTTGACCTCCTTACTGTTTTTAACGAGCTCAAAGGAGAGATGGAAGAATGCTCGTAGCCTCCTTACTGTTTTTAACGAGCTTGAAGTGAAGGTAGAAGAATGCTTGTAACTTCCTTGCTGTTTTTAACGAGCTCAAAGTGAAGTTGGAAGAATGCTCGTATCCTCCTTACTATTTTTAACGAGCTCGAAGTGAAGGTGGAAGAATGCTCGTAGACTCCTTACTGTTTTTAACGAGCTAGAAGTGAAGGTAGAAGAATGCTCGTTGGATCAAAGTCCAAACGAATGGAAGACTACATTATAGACTCTAGGAAGACTTCATCAGATGGAAGTATATCATCCCAAATAGAACGCATGTCTAAACATTCAGATGGAGTTATTGCCTGGTCAATTGTCGGGACCCAATCTCGAGAAGGTAAACATGAATTCAGGGGCTTCTTCTTAGTGGAAATTGGACTCAAGGAACAATATGCCACATAATTTGATCGTGACATGGTAGTGCCTACTGACGGGGGACATACTTGGTCTATAGTTGGGTAATAAGAAGGATCAACAAATGTAAGCTGACCGATAGTGACAATGCTTTCGTTGTGAGGAAAATGCATCACACGAAAGAGCGTAGACACCACAGCATGCATAGAATATATGTAATCACTCACAAGGATCATATCAAAATCCATAGGGTCCTTTAAAACCATAAAATCAACTAAGACTGTTTTTCCACCCAAAGTAACAGGTACTTGAGGGAGGAATCCCACCTGTTCACTAGGTCTTTTATCGAAAGTCAACTTCCAATTAACAGCTGGAACAAGGTTAGGGAAACCTAAATCTGTCCAAGCATAAGGGGATAAGATAATAATAGAGGCTCCTTCATCTACAATACATCGATGAACTGCATGGTTGCCGATATCAACCTTTATCTGAAAAGGTGTAGCAGAAGGAAGGCGAGGCCCAGTTAGATTATTCCAATCAATGAAAAATGATCTCAAAGTTTGGTAGGGGTTCACTCGACACAGATTAAGTGCCCCCCATTTCAGAAACATCCAAACTGGTAATGCATAAGACTTCAGGGACAGGTGCATCAATCTCTCAAGGACTGATGGGATCAGTCGAAGATTGCATCGATTCGATCACTTCACTCTCTGAAGGAAGAGTGAGGTTGACAAAAGATTGCATTGGTTCAACCACTTCATCAACCAAAGTTTGATCAGGCTGTTGGGAATCTATAGACAATTCAAGAGCAGAGGATCCTTCAGACATGGACCACACTCTCCGCACCTCTGGAATAACAGGGCATAGGTGAGTAAGGTGATCTCCCTTACAAAGTTTACAAGGGAACTTTGGCTTCCGTCCTATAAGTTTAGACTCCTTTACAACAACAATACTCTCAGCATGACTAGCATTGGCTGACAGCTTGCCCCCAACATGACTTGTAGTGGTTGGTTGCTCAGAAGCAGAAGACTTTTGAACTATGGACCACACTCTTTGCATTTCTGGAAGTACAGGGAACAGATAGGTCAGGTGGTATCCCTCGCAAAACTTACAAGGAAACTTAAGCTTCTGTTTATTAGGTTTATTGACAATGTCAACTTGCTCAGCATGACTTCCAGTGGCTGATTCAGTGTCTCTAGTATGACTCACAGTAACTGGTGACTTGTCATTAATATGACCAGCAGTGATCAATGACATGTCCTCAACATGAGAAACAGTGGTTGAAGACATGTTTTCAGTATGATTTGCAATGACTGAAATTTTTCTCCTAGCATGACCTCCAGAGGCTGGGTAGGTGCCCCCAACATGACTTCTAGAGACTAGGTGGGTGGGTACAGTATGATTTACAATGACTGAGTGTTTTCTACCAACATGACCACTAGAGGTTGGGTAGGTTCCCCCAGCATGACCTTCAGAGGCTGGGTGAGTTTTCCCAACATGACCACCAGAGGTTGGGTAGGTGCCCCTAGCATGACCTTCAGAGGCTAGGTGAATTTTCCCAACATGACCACCAGAGGTTGCGTAGGTTCCCCTAGCATGACCTCCAGAGGCTGGGTGACTACCCCCTTGCTTTGGAATCTTCTCTCTATTCTTCCTCCATCTATTCCTTTTAGATTCATGGTTACTAGTATTAATACTTTCACCACATGAGGTAGAAGGAGGAGGAGAAGATGTTACTAGCGAGGAAGGCATAGGGTTTTGGTTCTCTTGATGTGAAATGCCTACTTGAGAAGCATCAGGAGCATGCAAGGCATTCAAAGTGGAAAACAACCAAACCGATAGCCCTATAGTGAATCCCAAAAGATTCAAGGTAGCCATTAAGGGAGTACCAATGTTCCCAATGAATGGAAAAGCACAAGGAGCCCCTTGAACAGGGGTCCCTTGAATGGTGCTCACTGGGGTGTTATCCATAGTTTCCAACTCGACAGGCCAAAAATATCTAAGGTCAATTAAAAACAAGCAGCACAAAGAGCACACCACTAAAAAGCTCCTAGGTAATCCAAACCAGGAAAATAGATGCCTTCCAGAGGGAAGTATGGGATGATTAGGGCCCAGAACTAACCAATGAAGGATGAAGAACAGTTACCCGGGGTCCACATACAGGTCCTCTGGGTGCAAGCGTTTTAATCACCAAACTGCCTTCCCAAATTTCTGTAGAGGGTTTCCTCCCACGTCTGTCCTAGGTACAACAGAAATAGTCTTCTGTCCTCATCTATGTACAGCCCTAGATTTTGGATACTAAGGTTTCCATCAATACGAAATAACCTGGGGGGACAATTGTCAGCCTAGTCGAAACGCATGGGTAGGGTAGCAAATCCCGAACTCCGGAAGGACCCCCATATGCAAATCAACTCTGGTTTATGGTTGATGGGAAAGTGAGGGGTATCCTCAACAATTCCAATCGCCCACAGCCTCGTGCTTAAATCTGGTTTGTGTAGAGAATCCCAGGGCTATTTGATAGAGATGGATTTACCTAGTAGATAGTCGTACTACGATTGTTGAGTAATGAAGCCATTTTCGGATAGTTTAAGGTGATTTAAGTCCTAAACTCTAGCCTAAGCTAGTTGATGATGTGTATACCTAAAGAGAAAAATGTTGCTAGTAAATTTTATTAAGATTTCTTTTAAGGGCTACTTTTTACTCAAATGTTGTAGTGCGGTGTGTGGTGTGATTGTGACTGAAATGAAAAGTATATAAAAGTAAACAACTTTCACTAAAATTTTGCATTCATTGTTTTCCAAAGCTAAAGATAAGCAGACCTAAAGATATTTTTGATTTTTTTTCTTTTAAATTTCAAAGCAAGCTATGCTACTTCAAAACAAAGATAGACCTTACTACTAAGCTTCTTAAAACACTTTTTGTCTTTTCTGATACTTGTAAAAGAGAAAGTAAGACCTAAATGTAAAGTGTGAGTAAGAAAAACACCTAAATGGATCAAAACAAACAAATCAAAAGACTCAAGGAAGACTTAAACCTACCAAGTTTTTGCAAAAGAAAAACTTGAAGCTTGGAAACAAAGTGTAAAAGAGACACGGAAAAGAAATGCTTGTAACGGAAAGGCAAACCTAACAGGCTGCTCCTAAGCGCCAAACCCCTAAGAAAACCCTAATCCAAGCAAAGGAGTTAGCAAGCGAACCAAAAGTGACCCTACTAACACACAAGCTCAAAAAAAAGCAAAAGTAGAAGGCTTTGACTCACTTGGATTGAACTAAAAAGACAATCAGAAAGTATCTAAACCAATCAACCTGTCAAAATCACCTTAAGGACTTAAACTTGGGGTCAAACCATAATGGAAAGGATAAGACACAGTGAAAGTGTGCTATTGTTTCCACAAATAACAAACATTAAGAACACAGGTTTGTATGACTGCAACCAACAACTAGGGAGGAAGTGTGCAACTATGTCCAAAAGAGAGAAGTGCACAAACTTCAAAAAGGGCTAGAAAGCGGCGTAGACACTCAAAACAAGCACTCAAGCAAGCAAAGACAAAATAAAGGACTCAGAGAGGTAAGTAAGACTCCAAGAGAGACATAGAAGCCTCAGGGATCAGCCAGGGAAGCAAAGCAAAAGGCCGGAAAAGAAACCAAACAAATGGAAATCAAACCCTAACAGAAAACTGGACACTACAGGAAAATGCACTACTGTGTAGTGCAGAAACTAGCGCACACTAGGACATGTGCGCTACTGTGTAGTGTATAAAGTAGTGCTCATTAGGAGGTATACGCTACTGTATGTAGGGAAGACCAATGCACATGTATCAGAAGGAAAAAAACAGGCTTTGCAACAACAAACTGAGATGAAACAAATAAGCATGAATAGGTAACAAAGACCTATGATACCTCTCAAAGAGCAGATAAACTGAAAAAGTATGGAAGGAAAACCTAACTAGGCCTCCTAGAGCAGAAAAACACATGGTTAATCCCCAACGGAGTCACCAGTCTGTTGTTCAGGATTATTACCTTATAGTGAGCAGTGGACACTACCAACTTGGGTGGGGTGATAGGTAAATACATTCACTACATTGCATTTAGTTACTTCAAATGAAAGAGATCGAGATATTGAAAGATGTACCTTTTATCGATGACCAGTCCTAGATTTCACTTCGTCTTCTGCTTGATCTTCCGCTATGATGAACCTGCAACACAAAGTAAACCTTCCTCAACGTATCTTGACTATAATAAATATGATGAAATTAAAAGCAAGTAAACATCAACTATAATCAGATATTAAACCAAATGAACATACAATCCAATAGACATTCGATTTGGGACAGGAAGGGTGTTAGGAACCTGTGTCAACCCTTCTCTTTACTCTGTTAGTATATTGTTGTTGGACGCATATGATTTGTAAGTCGTCCCGTAGTATTTGTTGATCCATAGTTTATATTATCCCATGGTATTGACCCATAGTATTGGACGCATATGCTTTGTAAGTCGTCCCGTAGTATTATATGTCCTATAGTTTTGACTCATAGTATTGGGCATCGACTTAGTATATAAGTGTGTGTTGAGGTCATTGAAGGCACCGTGAAGTTATTTGTATTGAGCTTGCTCAAAGGAGGTTTCCCCCTCGAAGTGGCCTGTGATCAATATAAAAGTGATTATGAGTTATGTTATTGCTGCTATATTGTGTATTTTGATTAATTAATTATTGCAGGTTCTCCATATCTGGTATCATAGCACTTTCTTGGGCTCGTTGGGTGGAATTTCTGCCAATTTTTTTTTCCCCATCTGTTGCAAGTTCGGATCTGGGAATAATCCCTATCCGCTTAACTGTGGGAAGTACTTGGGCATAAGCCCTAAAACTCATTGTGAGGAGTACCATAGGAACCCCAAAGTAGCTGGCCCATTGAGAGGACCTCCCAGTGAAAAGGGAAACGACCCCTACTTGATTGACTAGTTTCCCCCATGAAGTAAACCAAGAGTTGTCGTTTGTGGCAAAGCGGTTATCAGTTTTACCTGAGCCGTGGAGTGAGGGGTACTACCCCAATATGCAAGTCGTCAGACAACATTGGTGGCCGAATGAATCCCTTGAACCGATAGGAAGCCACACATACCTGGGGTCCATATCTATTTTTCAGCTAAACTGTTGCTGATCACTTCCACGTTGTTTCAGATCCATCCATTTCAGATCCATTCTGATAGTCGTTCCAGCTCCAGCCATTTCAGATCTATTCTGAAAGTCATTTCATATCCAACCATTTTTTATCCATTCAGCGTTGTTTATGATCCATATGTTGTTGATCCATCCCACATATCTATCTGTTTCCGATCCCTTCGGCCATATCTCCCTTGTTTCAACTCTGTTTTCCTTGAAACTTCACTAACACCCCTGCAACCCCATTCTGCATGTTTCATTCCTGAAGACCCTATCCCAAATTCCACTTCCCAAGACCAGAAATCCCACATTTGTCTATTTTTAGGGTTTTCCATAACTCCTTCAATTTTCACCCAAAAGCCTTCAAATTCTGCTAGCGTGTTCCTTTCCTAATTCTGCTTCTTTGTCCCTCTCTACCAAATTTTCTCATTCTTTCACCCCGCTTCTGAAATCCCCATTTTTGCTTCCCTGTCCATTAGAAAGTGTCCAAAACCTAGTCAAACCCCAATTACCCATCCGAGTTTTTCCCAAATCCAAATTTCCCTTTATTAAACAAAGCTTTTGTTTGTGTTTTTCTATCCATTCCCCCCCCAAAAAAAAACAAAACTCCTGGTTGTGGTTGTCACCCACGTAGGAGAAAAAACCATGGAGGAAGCACTTGCAGCAATCCAAACCAAACTCCAAGATCTGGATGAAAAATTTCTCAGCCTCCATTTTCAGCATTCATCCATGAAGAATAACCGACATCCATAATCATTTGTAGCCACCGGGTTCTCTTCTTCTAGCAATTTTCGTGGGCCGAAGCTTGATTTTCCTCACCTCAATGGTACTGATCCGACTGGATGGATATATTGAGTAGAACAATATTCCAGCCTGCATAATACTTTTAATGTCCAGAAAGTTCCACTTGCATCCTTTCATTTGGAACAAGAATCCCTTCAATGGTATCGTTGGCACATCAAAGCTCATCCCGAGCCAAACTGGATAGATTTTTTCCAACTCCTTTTGCCACAATTTAGTCCTAGTGATTTTGATGATTTCATAGGAGCACTCACTAAAATTCACCAAATTGGCACAGTGAGAGAGTATCAAACAGAATTTGAGAAACTGGCCAATCACATAGAAGGATTGTCTGATGAATTCTACAGGAGTTGTTTTATCAGTGGTCTCAAGGATGAAATCTGCTCAAAGGTCAAAATGTTCTGTCCCAACACAATGATGGAAGTCCTAGGGTTGACTAAGCTAGTCGAGGACAAGATCGTAGCTCAACAACACTCCAAACCCACCTTTGTTCCCTTCATAAATATGGGTTCCCAACGGCCTCCCATCACGCCTGCTCCTCGACCAACTCCTATCAAGCATTTGTCTGAAACAGAGATGCAGGCATGTCAAGAAAAAGAGATTTGTTATAATTGTGATGAGAAATTCACTCGGGGACATAGATGTGTTCAACAAAAGCGCTATCTCTTGGATGTGGATTCTCTGCCTGCCTCTGAACTTGGTAAAGAAGCTCCAGATACAGTAGATGATTAGGTCGACATTCAACACCCGCCTGTTGACACCCCCATCTCAAGACGACCCACCCGAGATCTCTCTCCATGCTGTAACCGGCATCACCACTCCACAAACAATGCAGGTCAGGGGATACTGTTGATGTATATGTAACTTTGGAATGTATTTCATCTATATATTTTATATATATTTATTGTACCCTTATAAGAGATGTGTTATTCCTCTATAAGGAAGTGTCGTCATGTGGATTGACAAGTGTCGCAAGTGTGTGTACTTTTCGAAGGGTTATTAGACCTGTTAAATTTTGAGCATTAATTCATTATACTCTAGGATCTTTGCTGAGAGAACAACATATACAGTATATCAATGCATGACAATCATAATATGACAAGCATCACAAGCATCACAAGAATCAAAAGCATAGAGACAAGAGACACTGAGTTTCCGTGGGGAAAACCCTAAGGTGAAAAACCCCACAACTTTCTCAGAGATAGAGAGAGCAATGGCTCAACCAAAATACAACCAAATAACACTGAGATAGTCTCCTACCAGATGATCCTCCTCCTCCTCACTAGTGCGCCACTTTCCAGAGAGAGAGTGAGTTACTTTTCCGAGTGAGTAAAATAGAGATCTCCTATCTCTATTTATACTTACCTTTTTGCCCAGTGACTTACTGGGGCCGACTTGTCTACTTAGATACATCCACATTATATTATATATAATTCCGGGCCGACCCCAAATGGTGGTCTAATAACCCATCGACAAGTACACACACTTGCGACACTTGTCAATCCACATGACGACACTTCCTTATAGAGGAATGACACATCTCTTATAAGGGTACAATAAATATATATAAAATATACAGATGAAATACATTCCGAAGTTATATATACATCAACACTCCCTCTTAACTAGGAAGGTATTTCTCGACACATATCTGCTAGACAAGTCTTCTTCTCTGGATCATCGTCATCGATGCATCGTCATCATCATTGTCACTGCTGCTGCTATCTCAACCAATCTCTGACTCTACTCGTCATAGGAAGTTCTACAGAGCTAGTCCTTTTTCATACTGGATGTAGGCCCTCCATCTGCAGGTCTTCATCATCACTGGCCATACTGTGGAATCCTCAGGACTCATTACGTGCGTCACAAAACCTGGCTGCAGCATCCCAGGCTATTACGAGCACACAGCTCTACCTGTAGGATCTCCCAGGAGCACATTACATGTGACCCATCACAAAACCTGGCTGAAGCATCCCAGGCTGTTACGAGCACTCAGCTCTATCTGTCGGATCTCCCAGGAGCACATTACATGTGATCTCACCACAAAACCTGGCTGAAGCATCTGAGGCCTTTTTCATCCTGTCCAGATCTCCCAGGAGCAAATTACATGTGGTCATGGCAAAACCTGGCTAAAGCATCTGAGGCCTTTTTCATCCTGTCCAGATCTCCCAGGAGCAAATTACATGCCATAGGACAAAACCTCGCAAGAGCATCTGCCAGATATCCCAGGGCACCGAATTACATGCCATAGGCAAAACCTCGAAAGACTATCTACAGATCTCCCAGGGCACAAATTACATGTCCTCCCAAGAAAAACCTCGCAAGAGCATTTGCCAGATGTCCCAGGGCACTGAATTACATGCCATAGGAAAAACCTCGAAAGACCATCTACAAATCTCCTAGGGAACAAATTACATGCTTTCCTGCACAACCTGATCCACAGCCACAAAGTATCATCTGATACTCATCAGACATCATCCTGATGTACACATGATCATCCTGATCATCATCACTGCAACATCCTGCTGCATGTCATATGGAGAAGCTCGTCATCCACGATCATCCAAGTATCCACCTGATACATACATAGATACATGATCCACACAATGTATCCATCAACATACATGATCTACCTGATCATACAAAGATACATGATCCACACAATGTATCCATCAGCATACATGATCTACCTGATCATACAAAGATACATGATCCACACAATGTATCCATCAGCATACATGATCTACCTGATCATACAAAGATACATGATCCACACAATGTATCCATCAGCATACATGATCTACCTGATCATACAAAGATACATGATCCACACAATGTATCCATCAGCATACATGATCTACCTGATCATACAAAGATACATGATCCACACAATGTATCCATCAGCATCCAACATGATGCGTTCATACAAAATACATACACATGATCCATCCGATCATATCCAGCATCCAACATGATGCATTCATACATACATATAATGATCAACTGATCATATCCAGCATCCAACATGATGCATACACAAAATACATATAATGATCCAACTGATCATATCCAAGCAGAAACCAGAACATCCTCCTGATGTTCATCATTCAGCGCTTACATCCACAGCCATGTGAAGGATCCCCCTTCCAACATGCTTGGAATGGCTTCAGCAAATGTGTTCATCACTTCTTCCTCGAAGTGTCCTCGATCTGAAGCACGCCAAGCCTCTCTCTGAAGTACTCGAACTTCACCTTGGCTAGTGGCTTCGTCAGCACATCTGCAATCTGCTCGTCCGTCGCAACATATAGAAGCTTCACAGCTCCTCTCTGCACCATATCCCTGATATAGTGATATTTGATCTCTATGTGTTTCGACCTGTCATGAAACATTGGGTTCTCGGATAGCTTCACACAACTCTGGTTATCACAGAAGATACTAGTAGCATCCAGCGGGAGATCAAATAACTCAGACAGTAGCTTCCGTAGCCATACTGCCTCACAACTAGCTGAACAGGCTGCAACATACTTTGCCTCAGCTGTACTCAGTGCTACGCAGGACTGCTTCCTGCTAAACCAAGAGATCACACCTGATCCCATACTGAAGCAACACCCGGATGTGCTCTTCCTATCTGCAGCACTGCCAGCCCAATCTGAATCAACATAACCCTGTAGGTTAAACTTTTGATTTGCTTCATACTTGAGCCCATAATCCACTGTACCCTTCAGGTACCTCAGAACATGCTTTACAACAACCAGGTGAACACTCCTCGGATCCGTCAGGAACTGGCTCAATGTGTTCACAGCAAAGCAAATGTCTGGTCTCGTGTTTGTCAGGTACATCAAGGACCCAATCATCTGGCGATACATAGAGACATCAACTGGCTTAGATGAAGCATCACATAGAAGCTTCAGATTCGATGCCATCAGTGTGGCCATGGCCTTGCAATCCATCATCCCGAATCTCTTCAGGATATCTACTGTGTACTTCCCTTGACCAAGTAAGATCCCACCTTCATTCTGCCACACCTCCATACCTAGGAAATAGTGCATCATTCCCAAATCTTTCATATCGAATTCAGCTGCAAGCTTCCTCTTAGTATCTGCAATCAGTCTGTCATCTCCTGTCACAAATAGGTCATCCACATACAGTAGTAGAATCATAGGATTCCCTTCCTCAACCTTGTAGTAAAGGTTGGAATCTGCTTTACTCTTGGTAAAGCCCAAACTAGATAGGAAACTGTCCATCCTACCATACCAGGTTCTGGGAGCTTGCTTCAAGCCATACAAGGCTTTCTTCAATCTGCACACATATGACTCCCTGTCATGTATTTCAAAACCAAGTGGCTGTTCCACATATACTTCCTCTTCAACTATACCATTCAAGAAAGCAGTCTTGACATCCATCTAGTGTATTTTCCATTTCATAGCTGCAGCCAGGGCAAGTACTGTTCTGATGGAAGTATACCTGGCTACAGGTGCAAAAATTTCTTCATAATCTATTCCCTCTTTCTGAGAGAATCCACGGGCTACGAATCTTGCTTTGTATTTCTCCACACTGCCATCTGCAGCATGCTTGATTTTGAAGATCCATTTAGAAGTCACAACAGACTTCTCTTTAGGTCTTGGGACAACATCCCAAACATCATTCTTCATTATTGATTGGTATTCCTCAACCATGGCATCCTTCCATTCTTTCTTTTCTGCTGCTTCTTCATAACTGGAAGGCTCTTTGTTCATAATGTCACAGAGTAAAGCAACATAGCTAGTTTGTGATCTGGTTCTTTTCTTTGCTCTGTGTTCTTCTTCTGGAATACCAAATCTTTCTGCATCTTGAATGAGCTCTCTAGCCCATACAGGTTTCCTCTTGTGAGAGTTATCCTCACTGGGTAGATCTATAGGTTCTTGTGGATCTTCAAACTCACGAACAGCTTCTGGAACTGCTTCAGTCATGGTAGTGTCCTGAAATCTTGTTTCCTTAGGTTCTTCATAAACTTCAGTAGGTGCCTTCCTTGATTTGATGAATGCTGAGTTTTCATCAAATGTTACATCCCTGCTGACATCAATCTTCTTGAACCCTGGAAAGTATATTCTGTAAGCCTTCGAGCTTTCACTGTAACCCACAAAGATACCCTTCTTTCCTGAAGGATCTAGTTTAGTCCTCTTTTCTTTTGGGACATGAGTGTATACTGGACAACCAAATATTCTGAGATGACTGACTTCAGGTTTCTTACCAGAAAAGACTTCTTCTGGTGTCTTGTTGTCCAATATCTTGTGGGGTGTTCTGTTCTGCACATATACAGCTGTTCTAGCTGCTTCTGCCCATAGATGCATAGGAAGATCTTGGTCATGCAACATTGCCCTTGCTGCTTCCATGATAGTTTTGTTCTTCCTTTCTGCAACTCCATTCTGTTGAGGATTATAAGGAGCAGTCAACTCCCTCTTAATCCCTGAATCACTGCAAAGCTTCTTGAAGTCATTTGAGGTGAATTCTCCACCATTGTCGGATCTGAATGTTTTGATCTTCTTGTCAGTTTGATTCTCCATCAAAGTTTTGAATTCCTTGAATTTATCAAGCATCTCATCTTTGCCCTTCAAGAAGTATACCCAAGTCTTCCTGGAGAAGTCATCAATAAATGAGACATAGTAAACATACCCACTCAGGGAACTGGATGACATAGGGCCACATACATTTGAGTGGATGATTTCTAGGATGTATTTTGCCTTGCTTTCACTGCTTGGGAAAGCCTTCTTAATGTTCTTACCTTTTGCACATCCTTTGCAAACACCTTCATTTTTGGTCTTGATTTCAGGAAGACCCTCTACTGCCTTGCTTGCAATTGGAAGTGCTCTGTAGTGCATGTGAGCAAGTCTTCTATGCCAAAGTTCACTTGGATCCATGGATTCATGCACCATGGCATGTTTAGGTTGGCCCTTCAATTTATACAAGCCTTCCTCTTGCTCTCCAATCACTATTGCATCATCTATGTTCTTTCCCTTTGGCCACATTAGGACTTGGCCATCCACAAATGCAACCCTTATACCTTTTGCATCCAAAGCAGAGATGGAGAGTAAGTTCTTCTTGAGCCCAGGTACATAGAGGACTTCCTTCATCTTCAAAGATTTTCCAGAATCTAGGTTGTAGGAGTCTTCACCACTTCCTTTGATTGGGTATTGATAATCATCCCCAAGTTTCACCTTATGGGGTGATTCATGTTCAGATAGATTCTCAAAAGATTCCTTGAACCCAGTCATGTGTTTGGAAGCCCCACTATCAATCAACCAATCATTACAGCCATGGGAGATGGTACCTGTGAGAGCAAAGATCAGAACATACTCTTCTTCACTTGATAAGTCATCATTGCTATCACTTTCTTCCCTAGCCTTCTTCTTTGGGGGTTCATCATTTTCGGCAGCATGAGCATGAAACCTTCTTTTGCTACCCTTCTTCTTCTTGTTGGGGATGTTATTGTCCTTCTTGTTCTTGGGACAATTTATGGCAATATGTCCTTTCTCATTACAGGTGAAGCATACTCTTCTTTCTTTGAATTGATGTGAAGATCTCTTGGAGTGAGATGGCTCTTTCTTGAACTTTCCTTTTTTGGTGTGAGCTGCAAGAGCTTGATCTTCACCTCCCATCTTTTCTTCACGAGCTATAAGTCTAGCTTCTTCTTGAGAGCATTCTTCCCGAAGTCTACTGAAGGAGATCAACTTCTTCCTTGCACAAATTCCTTGAATAAAGGAATCCCATGACCTGGATAGGCCATTTAGAGTGGTCATCACCACTTCACCATTCTCCACCATTTCATCTACTGCTTCTAATTGTTCCTTGATCTGGGAGACCCTTGAAAAGTAATATTGAATGGTTTCTCCATTCTGAAACTTCACTGCTTTCAATTGATTCCGCAGGGTCATCTTCCGATTTATGTTCTTTCCTTCAAATAGCTTGGTCAAAGATTCAAACATCTCCTTGGGTGTCTTAAGAGAAGACACATGGGGTATGAGATGGTCTTTGATAGAATCAGCAATGATTCTCTTTGCCTTGACCAAGTTCTTCTTGTGCAATGCCTTGGCCTCTTCATCCTCTGGGATAGGGATCTTCTTTCACATATGAGTCCAACTCATTCTCTTCCAGGATTAACCCAATCCTATACTTCCATGCTCGGAAGTTATCAGCCCCTTCAAGCTTATCCTCAAGCTTGGTGTGGAGAGACATCTTTAAGAGTACTTCAAATCGAAATAGAAAAGATTTAGGACTTACCACTTGAAGTGCTGAAAACTGGATCTGGTCCCGGATTAGGGTTTGTCAGAGAAACCCTAAAAATTCAAAATGTGAATTTCAAAATTCCAAAAGGATAGAAAGATGCACCTTGGAGAGCTGATCAGCCTAGTACATTTAGAATTTGAGATCAGCAAAGTCTTGTCCTTCAAAATTGCCTTTTGTCCTCCCGGGTTCACTAGGGAGAGCCCTGAATTAGGGTTTGAGTTTCCCGGAGATCTACCCAGCCAAAAATCTCGATCCAAAGCTCTAACCTTCGATTTTTGCAAGGAGCTTCCAGCTGTACCTTCAGTTTCTAGAAATTCCTATTTTTGTGGAAACCCTAATTTTTAGGGCCAAATCTGAAAATGCTCGGAACTGAATTCTGATTGGACAGATAGATGCGCCTTGATGAGTAGATCCAATCTACTATACTGAATTTCAAAAATTTGTGGAGAGAAACCCAATAAACAAGGAACACAAGCTTCTGTCACTGCAAAATGTCTTCTTCTCAGGTTAGCTCTGATACCATGTTAAATTTTGAGCATTAATTCATTATACTCTAGGATCTTTGCTGAGAGAACAACATATACAGTATATCAATGCATGACAATCATAATATGACAAGCATCACAAGCATCACAAGAATCAAAAGCATAGAGACAAGAGACACAGAGTTTCCGTGGGGAAAACCCTAAGGTGAAAAACCCCACAACTTCCTCAGAGATAGAGAGAGCAATGGCTCAACCAAAATACAACCAAATAACACTGAGATAGTCTCCTACCAGATGATCCTCCTCCTCCTCACTAGTGCGCCACTTTCCAGAGAGAGAGTGAGTTACTTTTCCGAGTGAGTAAAATAGAGATCTCCTATCTCTATTTATACTTACCTTTTTGCCCAGTGACCTACTGGGGCCGACTTGTCTACTTAGATACATCCACATTATATTATATATAATTCCGGGCCGACCCCAAATGGTGGTCTAATAACCCATCGGCAAGTACACACACTTGCGACACTTGTCAATCCACATGACGACACTTCCTTATAGAGGAATGACACATCTCTTATAAGGGTACAATAAATATATATAAAATATACAGATGAAATACATTCCGAAGTTACATATACATCAACAAGACCACCATGTGGGGTCGGCCCTGATTTATATATATTATAATGTGGATGTATCTAAGTAGACAAGTCGGCCCCATTAGGTCACTGGGAAAAAATGTGAGTATAAATAGAGATAGGAGATCTCTATTTTACTCACTCGGAAAAGTAACTCACTCTCACTCTCAAAAGTGGCGCACTAGTGAGAAGGAGGAGGATCATCTGCTAGGAGACTATCTCAGTTTTATTTGGTTGTATTTTGGTTGAGCCATTGCTCTCTCTATCTCTGAGGAAGTTGTGGGGTTTTTCACCTTAGGGTTTTCCCCACGGAAACTCTGTGTCTCTTGTCTCTATGCTTTTGATTCTTGTGATGCTTGTAATGCTTGTCATATTATGATTGTCATGCATTGATATACTGTAGATGTTATTCTCTCAGCAAAGATCCTATAGTATTGTGAATTAATACTCAAAATTTAACATGGTATCAAAGCTAACCTGAGAAGAAGACATTTTGCAGTGACGGAAGCTTGTGTTCCTTGTTTATTAGGTTTCTCTCCACAGATTTGTGGAAATCAGTATAGTAGATTGACTCTACTCATCAAGGCACATCTATCTGTCCAATCAGAATTCAATTCCAAGCATTTTCAGATTTGTCCCTAAACATTAGGGTTTCCACAAAAATAGGAATTTCTGGAATCTAAAGGAATAGCTGGAAGCTCCTTGCAAAAATCAAAGTTTAGAGCTTTGGATCGAGATTTTTGGTTGGGTAGATCTCTGGGAAACTCAAACCCTAATTCAGGGCTCTCCCTAGTGAACCCGGGAGGACAAAAAGGCAATTCTGAAGGGAAAGACTTTGCTAATCTCAAAATTTGAATGCACCAGGCTGATCATCTCATCAAAGCGCATCTTTCTATCCTTTCAGAAATTGGAAATTCACATTTTGAATGTTTAGGGTTTCTCTGACAAACTCTAATCCGGGACCAGATCCAGTTTTCAGCATTTCAAGTGGTAAGACCTAAATCTTTTCTATTTCCATTTGAAGTACTCTTTAAGATGTCTCTCCACACCAAGCTTGAGGATAAGCTTGAAGGGGCTGATAACTTCCGAGCTTGGAAGTATAGGATTGGGCTAATCCTGGAAGAAAATGAATTAGACTCATATGTGAAAGAAGACATCCCTATCCCAGAGGATGAAGAGGCCAAAGTATTGCATAAGAAGAACTTGGTCAAGGCAAAGAGAATCATTGCTGATTCTATCAAAGACCATCTCATACCCCATGTGTCTTCTCTTAAGACACCCAAGGAGATGTTTGAATCTTTGACCAAGCTATTTGAAGGAAAGAACATAAATCGGAAGATGACCCTGCGGAACCAATTGAAAGCAGTAAAGTTTCAGAATGGAGAAACCATTCAATCTTATTTTTCAAGGGTCTCCTAGATCAAGGAACAACTAGAAGTAGTAGATGAAATGGTGGAGAATGGTGAAGTGGTGATGACCACTCTAAATGGCCTACCTAGGTCATGGGATTCCTTTATCCAAGGAATTTATGCAAGGAAGAAGTTGATCTCCTTCAACAGATTGCGGGAAGAATGCTCTCAAGAAGAAGCTAGACTTATAGCTCGTGAGGAAAAGATGGGAGGTGAAGATCAAACTCTTGCAGCTCATACCAAAAGAATCAAAACCAAGAAGGATCACTCTCGCCACAATAGATCCTATCAAAAGAGTAAGAAGGACCTAAGATGCTTCACATGCAATGAGAAGGGTCACTTTGCTTCAGATTGTCCCAAGAACAAAAGGGATAACAACAACTCCAGTAAGAAGAAGAAGGGCAGCAAAAGAAGGTTTCATGCTCATGTTGCCGAAGATGATGAACCCCCAAAGAAGAAGACTAGGCCAGAAAGTGATAGTGATGATGACTCATCAAGTGAAGAAGAGTATGTTCTTATCTCTGCTCTCACAGGTACTAACTCCCATGGTTGTAATGATTGGTTTATTGATAGTGGGGCTTCCAAACACATGACTGGGTTTAAGGAATCTTTTGTGAACCTATCTGAACATGAATCACCCCATAAGGTGAAACTTGGGGATGATTATCAATACCCAATCAAAGGAAGTGGTGAAGCCTCCTACAACCTAGATTCTAGAAAATCTTTGAAGATGAAAGAAGTACTTTATGTACCTGGGCTCAAGAAGAGCTTACTCTCCATTTTTGCATTGGATGCAAAAGGTATGAGGGTTGCATTTGTGGATGGCCAAGTCCTAATGTGGCCAAAGGGAAAGACCATAGATGATGTAGTAGTAATTGGAGAGCAATAGGGAGGCTTGTATAAATTGAAGGGACAACCTGAACATGCCATGGTGCATAAATCCATGGAGCCAAGTGAACTTTGGCATAGAAGACTTGCTCACATGCACTATAGAGCACTTCCAATTGCAAGCAAGGTAGTATAGGGTCTTCCTGAAATCAAGACCAAACATGAAGGTGTTTGCAAAGGATGTGCAAAAGGTAAGAACATTAAGAAGGCTTTCCCAAGCAGTGAAAGCAAGGAAAAAGACATCCTGAAAATCATCCACTCAGATGTATGTGGCCCTATGTCATCCAGTTCCCTAAGTGGGTATATTTACTATGTCTCATTTATTGAAGACTTCTCTAGGAAGACTTGGGTATACTTCTTGAAGGGAAAAGATGAGGTGCTTGATAAATTCAAGGAATTCAAAACCTTGATGGAGAATCAAACTGACAAGAAGATCAAAACATTCAGATCCGATAATGGTGGAGAATTCACCTCAAGTGACTTCAAGAAGCTTTGTAGTGATTCAGGGATTAAGAGGGAGTTGACTGCTCCTTATAATCCTCAACAGAATGGTGTTGCAGAAAGGAAGAACAGAACTATCATGGAAGCAGCAAGGGCAATGTTGCATGACCAGGATCTTCCTATGCATCTATGGGAAGAAGCAGCTAGAACAGTTGTATATGTGCAGAACAGAACACCCCACAAGATATTGGACAACAAGACACCAAAAGAGGTCTTTTCTGGTAAGAAACCTGAAGTTAGTCATCTCAGAATATTTGGTTGTCCAGTATACACTCATGTCCCAAAGGAAAAGAGGACTAAACTAGATCCTTCAGGAAAGAAGGGTATCTTTGTGGGTTACAGTGAAAGCTCGAAGGCTTACAGAATATACTTTCCAGGGTTCAAGAAGATTGATGTCAGCAGGGATGTAACATTTGATGAAAACTCAGCATTCATCAAATCAAGGAAGGCTCCTACCAAAGTTTATGAAGAACCTAAGGAAACAAGATTTCAGGACACTACCATGACTGAAGCAATTTCAGAAGTTGTTCGTGAGTTTGAAGATCCACAAGAACCTGTAGATCCACCCCGTGAGGATAAATCTCACAAGAGGAAACTTGTATGGGCTAGAGAGCTCATTCAAGATGCAGAAATATTTGGTATTCCAGAAGAAGAACACAAAGCAAAGAAGAGAACCAGATCACAGACCAGCTATGTTGCTTTACTCTGTGACATTATGAACAAAGAGCCTTCCAGTTATGAAGAGGCAGCAAAAAAGAAAGAATGGAAGGATGCCGTGGTTGAGGAATACCAATCAATAATGAAGAATGATGTTTGGGATGTTGTCCCGAGACCTAAAGAGAAGTTTGTTGTGACTTCTAAATGGATCTTCAAAATCAAGCATGCTGCAGATGGTAGTGTGGAGAAATACAAAGCAAGATTCGTAGCCCGTGGCTTCTCTTAGAAAGAGGGAATAGATTATGAACAAACTTTTGCACTTGTAGCCAGGTATACTTCCATTAGAACAGTACTTGCCCTGGCTGCAACTATGAAATGGAAAATACACCAGATGGATGTCAAGACTGCTTTCTTGAATGGTGTAGTAGAAGAGGAAGTATATGTGGAACAACCACTTGGTTTTGAAATACATGACAGGGAGTCATATGTGTGCGGCTTGAAGAAAGCATTGTATGGCTTGAAGTAAGCTCCCAGAACTTGGTATGGTAGGATGGACAGTTTCCTATCTAGTTTGGGATTTACCAAGAGTAAAGCAGATTCCAACCTTTACTACAAGGTTGAGGAAGGGAATCCTGTGATTCTACTCCTGTATGTGGATGACTTATTTGTAACAGGAGATGACAGACTGATTGCAGATACTAAGAGGAAGCTTGTAGCTGAATTCGATATGAAAGATTTGGGAATGATGCACTATTTCCTAGGTGTGGAGGTGTGGCAGAGTGCAGGTGGGATCTTCCTTGGTCAAGGGAAGTACACAGTTGATATCCTGAAGAGGTTTGGGATGATGGATTGCAAGGCCATGGCCACACCTATGACATCGAATTTGAAGCTTCTATGTGATGCTTCATTTGAGCCAGTTGATGTCTCTATGTATCGTCAGATGATTGGGTCCTTGATGTACCTGACAAACACGAGACCAGACATTTGCTATGCTGTGAACACATTGAGCCAGTTCCTGACAGATCTGAGGAGTGTTCACCTGGTTGTTGTAAAGCATGTTCTGAGGTACCTAAAGGGTACTGTGGATTATGGGCTCAAGTATGAAGCGAATCAAAAGTTTAACCTGCAGGGTTACGT
This sequence comes from Larix kaempferi, assembly GCA_027924585.1. Taxonomy (NCBI): domain Eukaryota; kingdom Viridiplantae; phylum Streptophyta; class Pinopsida; order Pinales; family Pinaceae; genus Larix; species Larix kaempferi. Next base: position 515,866 of record BSBM01001515.1, on the reverse strand, counting down.
TGATTCAGATTGGGTTGGCAGTCCTGCTGACAGGAAGAGCACATCTGGGTGTTGCTTCAGTATGGGATCAGGTGTGATCTCTTGGTTTAGTAGGAAGCAGTCCTGCGTGGCACTGAGTACAGCTGAGGCAAAGTATGTTGCAGCCTATTCAGCTAGTTGTGAGGTAGTATGGCTGTGGAAGCTACTGTCTGAGCTATTTGATCTCCCATTGGAGGCTACTGGTATCTTCTGTGATAACCAGAGTTTTGTAAAGCTTTCCGAGAACCCAGTGTTTCATGACAGGTCAAAACACATAGAGATCAAATATCATTATATCAGGGATATGGGGCAGAGAGGAGCTGTGAAGCTCCTGTATGTTGCGACGGACGAGCAGATTGCAGATGTACTAACGAAGCCACTAGCCAGGGTGAAGTTCAAGTACTTCAGAGAGAGGCTTGGCGTTCTTCAGATCGAGGACACTTCGACACATTTGCTGAAGCCATTCCAAGCATGTTGGAAGGAGGATCCTTCACATGGTTGTGGATGTAAGCACTGGATGATGAGCATCAGGATGATGTTTTGGTTTCTACTTGGATATGATCAGTTGGATAATTTTTGTGTATGTATGTACGCATCATGTTGATGCTAGATATGATCAGTTGGATCATTTTATGTATGTATGTACGCATCATGTTGATGCTGGATATGATCAGTTGGATCATTTATATGTATTCATCATGTTGGATGATGGATATGATCAGTTGGATCATGTGTATGTATTTTTGTATATGCATCATGTTGGATGCTTGGACCATGTATCTGTATATGTATCAGGTGCATACATTGTATGATTAGGTGGATCATGTGTGGTGATATGTATCATGTATTTATATTTGTATCAGGTGGATACATTGTATGATCAGGTGGATCATGTATGATGATATGTATCAAGTAGATACGTGGTGTGCATCAGATGGATGCATTGTATGATCAGGATGATCATGGATGACGAGCTTCAGGATGTTTCTCTAGATGACATGCAGCAAGACGTTGCAGTGATGATGATCAGGATGATCATGGATACATCATGACGATGTATGGTGAGTATCAGGTTGATAATCTATGGTCGTGGATCAGGTTGTGTAGATGAGCATGTAATCCGGTGCCCTAGGAGATTTGCAGATGGTCTTTCGAGGTTTTGCCTATGGCATGTAATTCGGTGCCCTGGGACATCTGGTAAATGCTCTTTTGAGGTTTTGCTCTGGAAGGACATATAATTCGGTGCCCTAGGAGATTTGCAGATGGTCTTTCGAGGTTTTGCCTATGGCATGTAATTCGGTGCCCTGGGACATCTGGCAAATGCTCTTTCGAGGTTTTGCTCTGGAAGGACATATAATTCGGTGCCCTAGGAGATCTGCAGATGGTCTTTCGAGGTTTTGCCTCTGGCATGTAATTCGGTTCCCTGGGAGATCGGATAGGTTGGGCTGTGTACCCGTAATCAGTCCTGGGATGCTCTTGCGAGGTTTTTCCATGACCACATGTAATTCGTTGCCCTGGGAGATCCTATAGGTAGAGCTGTGTGCTCGTAACAGCCTGGGATGCTCTTGCGAGGTTTTATGGTGAGGTCACATGTAATTCAGTGCCCTGGGAGATCCTATAGGTAGAGCTATGTGCTCGTAACAGCCTGGGATGCTCTTTCGAGGTTTTGTGATGCACGTAATAAGTCCTGAGGATTCCACAGTATGGCCAGTGATAATGAAGACCTGCAAGTGGTGGGCTTACATCTAGTATGAAAAAGGACTGGCTCTGTAGAACTTCCTATGACGAGTAGAGTCAAAGATTGGTTGAGATAGTAGTAGCAGTGACAATGATGATGACGATGCATCGATGACGATGATCCGGAGAGGAAGACTTGTCCAGCAGTTCTGTGTCGAGAAATACCTTCCTAGTTAAGAGTGAGTGTTGATGTATATGTAACTTCGGAATGTATTTCATCTGTATATTTTATATATATTTATTGTACCCTTATAAGAGATGTGTTATTCCTCTATAAGGAAGTGTCGTCATGTGGATTGACAAGTGTCGCAAGTGTGTGTACTTTTCGATGGGTTATTAGACCACCATGTGGGGTCGGTCCTGATTTATATATATTATAATGTGGATGTATCTAAGTAGACAAGTCAGCCCCATTAGGTCACTGGAAAAAAAGGTGAGTATAAATAGAGATAGGAGATCTCTATTTTAATCACTCGGAAAAGTAACTCACGCTCACTCTCAAAAGTGGCGCACTAGTGAGGAGGAGGAGGATCATCTGCTAGGAGACTATCTCAGTGTTATTTGGTTGTATTTTGGTTGAGCCATTGCTCTCTCTATCTCTAAGGAAGTTGTGGGGTTTTTCACCTTAGGGTTTTCCCCACGGAAACTCTGTGTCTCTTGTCTCTATGCTTTTGATTCTTGTGATGCTTCTGATGCTTGTAATATTATGATTGTCATGCATTGATATACTGTAGATCTTATTCTCTCAGCAAAGATCCTATAGTATTGTGAATTAATACTCAAAATTCAACAGATACTTCAAGAAGCTCCCTCTTAACATACTCATTGATTCTGGTAGCACTCATAAATTCATTGACCCATGGATTGCCAAACAGGTTGATTGTTTTGTCCATACTTGCTCCAACTTTGAAGTCATGGTTGCCAATGGGGGCACCTTACATTGCAAGGGGAAGTGTCACAATGTGCGTATCTCTATGCAAGATTATAACCTATGCTCTGACATGTTTTCCTTGTCCTTAGGCGGATGTGATGTGGTTTTGGGTGTTCAATGGTTACGCACACTTGGCCCCATCTTATGGGATTTTGCTGAACTTTGGATGCAATTTTCATTCAATGGGGCACAACACAAATTTATGGGCTTACAACCAGGGTCTCCCTGCATCATCAGTTCACATCGCCTAGAAAAAATCCTTAAAAAGAATTCACATGGTATCATCGCTCAGCTCCATTCCATTTAGATGCACCCATCAACGCTCTCCACTACTTCCTTGGATAGATATGCAGGTGTCTTTGCTGAACCAATAAGCTTGCATCCTTCAAGAGACCTTTCCGGTAAGAATTTAGCTGCATCTACCTCTCAACAGGAAATGAAGGCTATTTCGCATGCAGTATAGAAGTGGCAGCCATACCTATTAGGGAATTATTTCTGCATCAAGACTGATCTCTAGAGTTTGGAAAATTTCCTGGAACAATGGGTCTCCTCCCCAACACACCTGATGGGTTATACAAGTCATAGGTTATCCCTATGTGATCACTTACAAGAAGGGTAAGGACAATATGGTGGCAGATGCTCCTTCTCGCACAATTGATGACCCAGTTTCTCTTACAACTATTTCTCTACTTGTTCCAAATTGGTTGCAATATGTTCAATAGGGTTATCTCTTCTATGAATTCCATGCTTTTTCATCAATAGGCCTCTCTGGGTTCTTCAAAATGTATGACCGGGAACAATGTAACTTCTTTTGGCAGGGACTGAAAATGACAATTCAATAGATGGTGGCTGACTGTGATACTTTCTAGGTCAACAAGGGTGAAATGACACTCCTTTCGGGACTACTCAAACCCTTGCCCATCCCTACACAGATTTGGCCAACTATTTCTATGGATTTTCTAGAAGCACTCTGGTGGTACAATACCACATCTAAAAGGACACCATATGAAGCAGTCTATGGACAGACACCACCAGTTCTTCTTCCATACACCTTTAGCAGCTCCGCAGTTCAGGAAATTTACTCGGTTCTTCGAAACCGCGATCAAATTCTTCTCATTATGCAGGACAATCTTCACATGGCCAGAATTCGACTGAAACAACAAGCCGATCAACACCGTTCTAAGCGCACTTTTGATGCAGTCGATATGGTTCTTCTTCGTCTACAACCTTCCAAGCAATCCTCTGTGAAACTCCAAAGGCGTCAGTGGCCCGAAATGCAACCCGAGGATGCTACCGGGGAACCACTCCTTCAGATTCTGCAGCAATTTACCCAGCCAAAGCTTTGAGGACAAAGCCTTTTCTAAGGGAGAGGGGATGTTAGGAACTCGTGTCAACCCTTCTCTTTACTCTCTTAGTATATTTTTGTTGGACGCATATGCTTTGTAAGTCGTCCCGTAGTATTTGTTGATCCATAGTTTATATTAGCCCATGGTATTGACCCATAGTATTGGACACATATGCTTTGTAAGTCATCCCATAGTATTATATGTCCCATGGTTTTGAGTCATAGTATTGGGCATAGACTTAGTATATAAGTGTGTGTTCATGTCATTGAAGGCATCGTGAAGTTATTTGTATTGAGCTTGCTCAAAGGAGGTTTCCCCCTCGAAGTGGCCTATGATCAATATAAAAGTGATTATGAGTTCTGTTATTACTGCTATATCGTGTATTTTGATTAATTAATTGTTGCAAGTTCTCCATAAAGGGTATTTCCACCTTTTTATTGTCAAATAAACATGAATCAATACAAATATACCTGATCTATAAGGATGCTTCTGCAACCGAGTCCTCGACTCCTCCTCTTCACAATGACTTGGGAATTCCTCCAGTGTAACAACAGTCAAAGCATTCCTTCTAGGTCCCTCTTTCATAGATCCTCCTTGTATTTATGGGACAAGGTAGGAAGTTAAATTCGAGAGGTGGTTGAATTGGGAGGTTGGGGAAGTTGCAGAACCAACTTCAACTAATCCCAATTCGTAATCTTAATATATTTTTTGACTTCACCTTAAGATGTGCACGGGTTTCATACAACCAAAGTAGCGCACAATATGCAACTTTTGTGCTTTACAATAAGAGTTTTCAACTTTCAAGATATGTGTGCGGGTTTCCAATTATAATAGTAGCGCACATTTAGGATATGTGCGCGGGTTTCCAGTTATAAGAGTAGCACACATCCACTGAAATATGCAGAAAAAATATATTTTCAGCTGAAGATGTAAGATCTTAGTATCAAATCATCCAAGGTCAACTTAGCTCTTCCATCCATAGTGTCCTTTTGTGCGATCAACAGAGCAGTGTGATTATGGATGAAGAAGTGCAGATTTGACCTATAACACCAGGACAACTCTTTTTCCCCTCAAGCCTCCTCGCTTGAGTCCAGGAACTATTTTTTCCCCTCAAGCCTTCTCGCTTGAGTCCAAGAACTCTTTTTCCCCTCAAGCCTCCTCGCTTGAGTCCAGGAACTCTCATTCCCCTCAAGCCTTCTCGCTTGAGTCCAGGAACCTTTTTCCCCTCAAGCCTTCTCACTTGAGTCCAAGAAAATTCCAATCCTTCTCGACGTGCACCAAGCACAAAATGGTACTCAACACCTTCTCGCTGTCATGCCCCCTAGGGAGTGCATCACGCACATGACAATACCCAACACTCACCTAGTTCTCCTGAGTTACAGAGTGCTCCAGGGACTTTTAAGTCACTAAAATCATGGAACCACCTCTAACAACTATTCAAGGTATTGTAGTGCTCTTGCATTAAAATGGTAGTGCTCCTACCTGAACACATCTCGTGTTCTATACCCAACTGTAGGTGTTCCTTTTTGGCCCAAATCTATGCTCCAGACTTGGCCTTCTCTTCTTCATTCTTCTTTCTTAGATTTATTTTAATTTTAAGTTAGCTTGATTTTACATTGCAGGGCACCTCCCTCCCCCTCCTGCTTATCTTATTAAAGTGAGGGTTTTATTATTTTTAGATTTATCTTTTAAATTTCTCTTGATGCTCTCAAGATTTCCACTTCTCTATTCATAATGTCTCATGTGCATGCAACGATGTCTCATAACATTGCATTAGTGAACTCTTGGTTCTCATTGTGGCTCTAACGCCACTATCATGGCCAACCGGATTTACCAACATAAGCCTTAAGTTGAGCCTACTACACATGACATTCTATCAAGTTTAATTCATCTTACATAACTCATATTTCCTTGCAACTCTAAATATCTGTTGCAACATTATTCACAATGAGCCTATAGGTCCTAGAGTAGCAACCTTCGCTCTGATACCATATGTAACAACCCAAAATCCTTGTCACGTTTTAGAGGCAATGGGGTGAAATTTTTGTTTTTATTTAACATACTTTCAATATTTGTACAATCATCAATTCACCTACCTTAAGTGAATAAAATTTAGACAATTAGGTACATATCTTTACTGCAATATTGAAAATCCCTTCTAAGCGTAGAGGCATGCAAACCAAGTTTATCTTTATAATATGATAAAGTAGTTTTTAAGTAGAAAAACACTTTCAACTTCCTGTACAAACTTGGTTAAGAAATACCACACAAAGCTTCGAACTTGGTAAAACATAGAAGAGCACTCCTACACAATAAGCTAGTTCCATAACTTCGATGTTAGCTTTCACAAAGTTCTCTTAACAAGAGTCATCTAACATTAGAAGTAAGCATATGTACCATCAATATCACATAGATATGGACAAATATATACACCTATCTTTCCATATAATGACATGTAATACCTGTTCAACATTATATCAATAGCAAATGATATAGCATGGTGCAAATACTTGTAGAGTGATAAATCAGTTTGATACTCAATCATACTTGGTAATTATAATATTGAGTGCAACAATATACGAACATACATTCATGTGCTATATTGCATTCTATGCAAAGGTCCTTATTTAATAAGTTATATACTTATCCAACCAACACATCTTTATTGTAGAATAGAAAGCCTTTTTGAACATAGAAGCATGGAAACCAAATAATACTCAACATCGTGATGTCATAGTTTTCCTTAACAAGAATTCAACTAACCATTAGTTGTAAGTGTACTATTAATCTCACCATAAGTCAATGAATACAAAGATATACACCTATATATCAATATGAGGACATGTCAAAGTTTTTCTCTTACACCCATTAAATACTATGTCACCCATAGATTATGTCGAAAGGCATAATCATAACTTTAAGAAGATTTGGCTAGGTTATGTTGACTATTCTCCTTTACATCATTCACAAAATGTATACAAACATATTCTTTTTCACACATACTCTTACATAGATCACTATTGATGCAAACTTATCTAAGATAATGTCTTATTCTTTGTCCACATAAGATTTTTCACATTTATTCAAGTGCACAAAGAAGCTTATCCATTCTTCTATTGCATCCTCAATCATATGATCACCCATTTAAACATAATTTCTAATACATTCTCTCAACATCAAAGACATGAAAATGGTGAAACCTTAAGCATGTGTATGATACTATTCTTCCATATGGTTAGTATCATATTGAAATCTCCTTTTGAACTAATTGTAGTCTCTTTCCTTTGGCCATCTACCAATCAACTTTACATAAATACATTAAAAAGTAAACATAAGAGATTATACTCTCCACTTACATTAATAGAATACCATTAAAGCTACAATTAATTGAGTCAATATATATATTAAACAAGTATGATGAATTTACAAGCATAATATTCTTACCAATTCGGTAGAACTGAAAAATGGTTGTTCTTCCTGTCTTCTTCTTCCTGTATTCATCATACTTACAACATTTAATATTACTATAAAATATATTCTAAAAAGTCTAGGTGTCTTTCCATTATTCCTACGATATATTTAACTGATTACATTTATAAATATTCATTTAGGGGAAGCTGTTTTGGGCAATGCAACGCTCCACCCAACCGTAAGATCTTCGACGACTTCTACTTAGTCCATTCGAAGGCCACCCCCAAGATGGGCATGCTGATCCACAAATAGGATAGGGAGTTTTTAAGTCCCACGCACAACCCTAGAGGTTACTGCAGTGTTCCTGCAAATCAAAAGGTAGTGATCCTACCTGGACACTTCTCGTGTCCTAACCTCTTGCATAGCTATGGTGTTGTTCTTTGCAAGCCTAAGTCTATAATCCAGACTTGAACTTCTATGCCCCATGTCATATGCAAGTGTTTAACAATTTATGTTCACGACAGCCATCCCATATGTAATATAACCGATGCAAACATAATCAATGCATTTGACATGAAACCAATACATTCGACATCAAACAGAATTGCAATTCCACTAGCATCATAACTATATATGTAAACTTAATCAATGCATACAATGCATTTGACATGAAACATCTAGATGTAATGTGATACCAACATTTATTTCATATATGTAAACTTAGTCAATGCAGATACAATCAATGCATTTGACATCAAACAAGATTTGCAATTCCACTAGCATCATAAGTATATATGTAAAATTAATCAATGCATACAATACATTCTACATGCAACATATATATGTAATGTGATACCAACATTAATGATATATATGTAAACTTAGTCAATGCATATACAATCAATTCATTTGACATCAAACGGGATTTGCAATTCCACTAGCATCATAAGTATATATGTAAACTTAATCAATGCATACAATACATTTCACATGCAACATATAGATGTATTGTGATACCAACAATAATGATATATATATGTAAACTTAGTCAATGCATATACAATCAATGCATTTGACATCAACAGGATCTGCAATTCCACTAGCATCATAAGTATATATGTAAGCTTAATCAATGCATAAAATACATTCGGCATGCAACATATAGATGTAATGTGATACCAACATTAATGATATATATGTAAACTTAGTCAATGCATATACAATCAATGCATTTGACATCAAACGAGATTTTCAATTCCACTAGCATCATAAGTATATATGTAAACAAAATCAACATTAAAACAATGCATTCTAATCATTTAAATATAGAGTATGTCTCCAACATGTAACTGCACAACAAAAAAATAAATACAGAGCATATTAGTGGCAGCATAGAGAACCATGGTTCCTGTGGAAACCAACTAATAAAATATCAGTATTTTAGCACTCATACAAAGATTCCAACCGAGTATTCATAAGTTCGATGGCAATGCAAGGAAATTACATCACTCTACAACATTCACGCAATCACTCAACTATCACAAGCAACAAATAAAAGATTACAGAGATGCCAAATCGTTTTCATCAAACTCAATGAAGAAATACAGACTACAAAACGTTTTGAGAAAATACCAGGAAGTAGGCAGAACCCCAAAATCGTTTTTGTCCAAAGCAATGCATAATACATACTACAAAACTGTTTTAGCAAATACCAGGAAATGGGGAGAGCCCCAAAATCATTTTTATCCAACGTAATGCATAATACAGACTACAAAACGTTTTTAGCAAATACCAGGAAATGGGCAGAGCCCCAAAATCATTTTTATCCAATGTAATGCATTACAGAGCTTCCAAAATCGTTTTCAACCAAACCCATGAACCATACAGAGATTCAAAGGCATTTTCAACAATACAATGAACATTACAGAGCTTCCAAAATCGTTTTTAACTCAATGAATACATACAGAGCTTCCCCAAAACATTTTATTCAAACCCACTGCATCATACAAGGATCCAAATCATTTTTCAACTCAATGAATACATACTGAGCTTCCCCAAAACGTTTTATTCAAACCCACTGCATCATACAGAGCTCCAAAACGTTTTCTATCCAACTAATGCATAAATGCAGAGAACAATATGGGATCCAAAATGTTTTTTCTTAAATCGTAGACAACAAATGCATATACAGAGCTCCAAAACGTTTTCTATCCAACCAATGCATAAATACAAAGAGCAATATAGGATCCAAAATGTTTTTCTCAAATCGCAGACATCAAATGCATATACATAGCTCCAACGTTTGCGTGTACAAGAAATGCAAGGATTGGGTCTTCCTCATCCACACACAACAAGCAAAGAGAGTCCCAAATCGTTTTCAATCAATACAATGAACAAGAAAAATGGGTTTTGTCTTCCTCTTCCTACCCCCAAAAGCTTCCATGCAGCCATCCAAAACTAGGTTAAAAACAAAATAATCATGTACATTTTTCCTATATAAAAATACATCTATCCATCATATTTGCATTTCTATAGAAGCATGAGGAAAAATAAAATATATGCATTTATTATTTAATTATAAAATATAGATAAAATGTATGCATTTTTGTCTCATAAAAACACACATTTCATTTACCTATATCTTTTTTTTGCAAATGTAATTAGATTGGAAACACACACACACACACACACACACACACACACACATATATATTGATAAAATATATGCATTTCGACATATATATAAAAGCATACACATGAATAAAATATTCATTTCTATATACTTATATAAAAGCATCAACATATAAATACAAATATACACCTTTCCACATTGTATACAAAAGCATAAATCTATAGATAAAATATATGTATTTCCATAATTTATACTCTCTCTCTCTCTCTCTCTCACACACACACACACACACACACATATTAGGTAATAGATATACCTATGTATTCCCAATAACAATAGTTATCCTGCTTTACTTAAAAGCCACATAGACATATATCATAATTAAAATATATACCTACACTAATTAATACATCTACATATGTATTAATTACCGGTTATGAGACTTTAAAATTTTGAACCCACTTAAAGGATACTCCTTTAAATAATAGATATAACTGTATAAAGAAATATATCATAGATAAATCTAACTTAAATCAGGTTCAGAAGCTAAATCAAAGCCAAAGAACACCACGCCTTTAACAACTGAAAATCTCTTCCCCCTTGTGGTTCACCATGCCATTTTTCCACTCTAGGTTGCATTGCGGGAACTAGTTTAGGTTTTAGATAGTGTCATCATGTAAGATAGACAAAGATTGAGTAAATAAAATTTTTACCATAGATGGGGACATTACAGTGATATTCATAAATGTCACACTTAACCCATGGACATAAGTGATACTGGTAACTATCACACTTAACCCCAAAAAATAAGTGATATTGCACCTAATACCATTGACACACTAACTTATGAAGAAATTGATTGTGTCTAACTTGTAATGTCCCCATTCAAATAAATCTCAAGAAGAGAAAATTCCACCAATCTACTAGTTTCCTAGGTTGGGGTGGAGACATTAAATTTGGAATCAGGAGACTAATAAACCCCAAATGGATTTAGATTGACATAAATATATTAAGAGGGGATAAATAAATAGTTGTGATGAGAAAATAAGATGGTACTTGGTCATAGAGACACATTGGTGGTGTGGGACCCACACAAATCTAGATTCCCCATGCCACATGGCATTCCACTCTCACCCATTCGAATCCAAGGTGGAGTCCATTATTATTGGGGGATTTGGAAGGGAATAATACTTGGAATGACTTAATGAGGTCTAAATGTAGAGGAAGAGTAACTCCCATGGAAGAGGAAGAGGCATTTTGGAGCTAGTGGGACACTTGGGATAGATTCCCTAGCTTCTATGACACCAATGATAAACATGCCTATGAAAATTATGAAAAAATCAGACCCGATGGCTGACATCTAACATACATGACATGTCAGGGCTAAAAATAGCCTGCAAGAAGGCTCACAAGGGAGTTAGGGCAGCCAAAGAGACACCTATTTGAATTGAGTGAATGAGGATGCTAGAATTGGAGGGACAAGTGGCACACTTTGGAATCTCTTCCCAATTCGAGTTGGAATGAAGCTCATGGATTGATTTCGAGTTAAGGAAGCCTCAAGATTTTTATAAAAGTCAGGAACAGATAAATATAGCAGCTTTTGATCATTTTACATTTTGCATTTGGAGAGGAGATCCAGTAGAGTGCTATTCTACTTGCCTTAGCACCAATTTTGAGGGTGAAAGATTCCCATCCTAATTGGAAATTGGAGAGGCCATTCAGACCTTTAATTTGGAGATACAATGGAGTCCTTTTTTATAGGTTGAATCTAAATGGAAGGTCATTGTCACATCTCCTTCGGATTGCTTCTACAACCATTCTTCCATTTCTTGTCATATTCTTGCTCCTTAAGGAGAGGCGCAGTTGGTGAGGTGATGATCTCTTTGGGATAGTTATTGAGGCCCAATATATTTTTAATCTGATATGTATACTCTGTATTTACTTCTCATGATACTTTCAGATCAAAACTCCAAGAGATTTTATGTACAAATTCTAAACTATGAATAAATGGTGTCATTTCCCCAATACCTTGTTATTTGCACTTGAAGTGGTATCAAATTCGAATGATTCAGTCAAAATATGATATATTATTGTTGTATGGAGCACCATTAATATGTTGAATAATTTTCATATTCATGAGACAAGCATTGGGATCAATATTCTCAAGTTTCATAACCATTTGTGAAGATTTACTATCATTTCCCCCTATGTTGAAGCTAGTAAACAAACATTTGATTTATGGAAGTTGAAGAAGCCTTTAGGAACTGATTGATGATGTATTTGGTATCCAATTGAAGTCCTTTAACAATATCATGTATATTTTCTGAAATTTAGGAAGGTAGTACAATGTTTGGGAAGCCATGTTTGTCCCCTACCCTTGGGGGTTTTGAACCTCGATTTGACTAGTAAAGTTCCCTATTTTTCCCTGATTATAAATGAATGTTGCAGAAGTGTTTTAAGAGTTTCCAACTATCCATCAGCTTCATTTACATGTATGAATACCTTCCAAACTGATTCAGACCCAATTCATGATCATTTGGATCCATTTGGAAGTAGTTGAGTCAATACTAATCTAAGGGTCGAATTGGTCAAAATTTGCAATTTTTCCTAGTTTTTGAAAATTCCTAAGAAGGGACACTACAAGTGGTATCAGATCATGGTCCTTGCACCTGATTTTATTGACCATTAATTAGGACAATAAGTTAGGGACCACCCTTAGAACCTGAAACTGAAAGTGTTTTTGTTGAAGAGGAAGAAGTAGGAAAATAAGTGCATTTTGTTGAAACTATGGCTAGGGATGAGAAGGGAACCTCACAGGATAAGAAGGAATTTACTAAATTCATGAAACCATTCTTTGAAGACATGAAAAAACAGATCATGAAAGGGTTCGAATTGTTGGCTAGTCAACTTGGAAGCAAAGGAGCAATAAGAGGCAACAACAATTCTCTTTTTGAGGGAAAGAAGATAATGGGTGAAAGTCTTTTCTCAAGAACAAGACCTCATAATAGGAATAATGAATTTAAGAGTACAACAAGGCCTACTACACCTAAATTTCTTGAGGCCAAAGAAGAACCTAACCTCCAATTTGATATGCAGGAAGTTGTAAAAGAATGGGAAAAGTTGAGTGAAGATTGTAGAAGGACTCTACCCTTTGAGAAATACTTTAATGTTTCAAACAAACTTAAAATGAGGGAAGGTAATAGGAATCCATTTCAGAATAAATAATTGAATTATGCCATTGGAAAAATGACCCTTCCCACTTTTGATGGCTCATCTCAAAGTTTTGCAAATACTTGGGTACAAAAACTAGATGTGTATTTTCAGCTGAATCCAATGGTGGAAGAGGATGCTTTAAAAATGGATATTTTGCATCTCGAAGGAGAATCCAATGATTGGTGGTTCCATGGTCAGAAAAAATTGGGACATGATCAGGTTAAAACATATGGAGAATTTTTTGATAGGGTATTATAAATAATTGAGCAAAAAGACCCAGAATTGCCTTTCAAAGAACTAGCCCAATTGAAGCAAGTTGGAACCCTTGCTGAGTATATGTTGGAATTCCAAAAACTATCAGTTAAGGTTGCTGATATATATATGGTAAGATTAGTATTTCTCTTTACTGAAGGTTTTCCTGAACCCTTAAAAGGTTTAGTTAAATCCCACAAACCTAATTCATTGAAGGATGCCATGAAATTGACAAGAGATCTACAAAATGTGCTACCTAGGACAAGGTTTCCTCCCAAGCCTAACTTCCCTTCCAAATTCATATTTGAAAAGAAGCTATGGAAAAGAGATGCATTTGGGAAGGATAAGAAAGAGGGACTAAAAATGAAAGAACTCAAAAGAAATAAATTGTGTTACACATGCTTCCAACCATGGGTACGAGGGCATACATGTGCTAAGGGGAAAGCACAATACATTGAAGTATTTTTCTGATAATGATGAGTATGAAGGGGGTATGGATGAAGAAGGACATATTTCAGACCAAGAAGAGGGATATGATACAGCAAAAGAAGGGAAACAAGAAGAAAATCGTCATTCACCTGACAAAGGAAGGATGATAACACTTTCAGCAGTGCCTCGTTTTCACACTATTCGATGCAAGAGAGTGTTACAAGGACAAAGGGTCTCGATATTGGTAGATGGATGAGCCACACATAACTTCATTGGTGCAGACATGGTGGAGAGAAGGAATCTACCTAATTAACCATTCGATGGCTTCACAAACATCATTCCAGGTCACAACACTATGGAGTGCAAAACATGGATTCCAAAGCTAGAAATCACCATAGGTGATTACACTTTTTTTTATAGATTTTATGTGGTTGATTTTTCCTATACTAATGTGGTATTGGGAGTGCAATGGCCGTACTCTATAGGGGAGCATACAATGAACTATCAAATTCTTGAAATGAGATTCAAAGATTCAGAAGGAAAACAAAGGGTTGTGAGAGGGGAGCACACCTATCTGAATCAAGTAGTGACCTCCCATAGTATGAGGTCCATATTGAGGCATGGATATATTGAGTGGGATGATGAATGTTACATTACTTCAACCAAACCAAAAATAAATATTTTAGAACATCCCAAAGATATAAGGAAGCTACTACAAAAATATGAAAAGGTTTTTGGAGACCTCCCTCTTGGAAGGCCGCCTGATAGAGGAGTTGAGCACAACATTGTTTTGGAGGTGGAAACTTCAGCTATACAAATCCCACCATATAGACATGCCAAAAATTTCAAAGAGGAGATTGAAAAGGATATTCAAGAACTCTTGGAGTTGGGACTCATTAGACCAAGCTCTAGTCCCTACGCTTCTTCAGTTGTTTTGGTGAAGAAGAAAGATGGGACCTTGATAATGTGCATTGATTTTAGAGCCCTCAACAAAAAAACAATAAAAAATAGATATCCCATCCCAAGAATAGATTAGATCATGGATGACCTACATGGAGAAAAATTCTTCTTAAAAATTGATCTTAGATCTGGTTACCATCAAATTCGAATGAAGGAGGAGGATATGCATAAAACAACTTTCAGGTGTCACTATGGCCATTTTGAGTTTCTTGTCATTCCTTTTGGGCTGAACAATGCTCCAACCACATTTCAATCATGCATGAATAATATATTTTGAAAACAGCTCCGTAAGTTTGTTTTGGTTTTATTTTATGACATTCTAATTTACAACAAAACATGGGAGGAACACTTGCACCATCTAGAAGTTGTCTTGAAAATTATGCATGAACAATCTTTGTTTGCTAAGTTGTCTAAGTGTGAATTTGGGATGAAAGAAGTTTTACATCTTGGGAACATCATTGGGAAAGATGGAGTGAAGGTGCACTTGGAAAAAATAAGAGCTATTCTTGAATGGCCATCACCCAAAATCATCACAGCATGAGAGGCTTCATTGGAATATGCACTTACTATAGAAAATTTGTGAAAGGGTTCTCTAAATTGACTACTCCACTTAATGATTTGATCAAGAAGGATTCTTTCAAGTGGGATGAAGAGGATGAAAAGGCTTTCCAAAAAATGAAAGAGGTGATAATTAGTTGTCCAATACTTGCATTACCTGATTCTACAAAACCATTTGTCTTGGAATGCGATGCATCAGGAGAAGGGATAGGGGTTGTCCTAAAAAAAAATCAACACCCCATAGCTTTTGAGAGAAAAAAGTTGCAGCCACATGAAAAGCTCTATTCTATTTATGACAAAGAAATGTTAGCCATCATGCATGCCTTGGCCAACTTTAGACAATACTTGGTGGGAAACAAGTTTGTAGTCAAAACTGACCATAACAATTTGAAGCATTTTCTCACACAAAAGGACCTCAATGAAAGGAAACAAAAGTGGGTAAGCAAAGTCCAATATTTTGATTTTGACATTGAATATGTTTAAGGGAAATAATAATATTGTAGCAGATGCATTATCTAGAAGACCATCATTTTCTCTTATGAACATTTCAAAAGATTGGAAAAATATGCTAATAGTCGAATATGCCAAAGATAGTTTTGCTTGTGGTGTGTTAGATGGGGTCAGAGGTGATGTTAGGTACAAGGTTTTGGATGCTATCATCTACTAAAAGGATATAAATACTTGTTTCATGGATCGAATCTCAAGCACAATATTTTGAAGGAAGCTCATGACTCTCCTTTAGTAGGCCATCCTGGTTTTTTCAAAACATATAGGAAACTAAGGGAAATGTACTTTTGGAAAGGGCTGAAAGAGTATGTTCTAAAATATGTGAATGAATGCAAGTCATGTCAGCAAAAAAAATCTGAACATACACATCTTACTGGTCTATTGCAACACAACAAAAATGGGAAAGTGTCTCCATAGATTTCATCACAGGTTTGCCCAAGGCTTTGGGTAAGGATTGCATTTATGTTGTGGTGGATGGAGTCACTAAATTTTCTCATTTACTTGTTGTTGCATAATATTTTACTGTTGCACAAGTGGCTGATCTATTCTTTAGAGAAATTTTCAAATTGCATGGACTTCCCAAGAACATTGTGAGTGATAGAGATAGCAGATTTATGAATGCCTTTTGGAAAGAAATTTTCAAGTTGGTTGGCAATCAATTGACTCCAAGCACAAGCTATCATCCTCAAACTGATGGACAAACAAAAAGAGTGAATCAATGGTTGGAAGGGTACTTGAGGAATTATGTTGGTGAGCAACAAAAAACATGGGTGAAATGGCTACATTTGGGTGAGTTTTGCTACAACACTACTTTCCATATGTCCATTGGCATGTCTCCTTTAGAAAAAATATATGGTTATGAAGCACTTACATTTGTTGAGCACATATTTGGTGATATTAGAGCCCCAAAATCTAAATATTGGGTGGAGGAAAGTCATGATATTTTGAAACTCCTAAAAGACAATTTGCGGGTTGCCCAAAATCAACAGAAACAGTATGTGGATCAACATAGAGTGGAAAGAACTTTTCAAGTGAATGATTTGGTCTATTTGAGGCTACAGCCATATAAACAAACATCCTTGAAAGTGAAAGGATCATAAAAACTCAAACCAAGATACTATGGTCCATACAAGATAATTCGAAAAGTTGGGGAGGTGGCTTATGAGTTGGAACTTCCGGAAGGGAGAAAAATCCATAATGTATTTCATGTTTCATGTCTTAAGAAGGCTATTGGTTAGAAAATATATGTTTTAGAAACCCTCCCTCCATTATATGATGAAGGGCTGCTCATACTTATCCCAGAAAAAATTTTGAAGGCAAGAGAAAGGAAATTGAGGAGCATAACCATAAGGGAGTATTTGGTATAGTGGAAAGATTTTCCAAGTGAAGATGCCACATGGGAGGAGGAACAAATTTTGCAGAATCCTAATTTAGAATTGCTTGAGGGCAAGCAATATTGGGTGGGGAGGACTGTAATGTACCCATTCAAATAAATCTCAAGAAGATAAAATTCCACGTATCTACTAGTTTCCTAGGTTGGGGTGGAGACATTAAATTTAGAATAAGGAGACTAATAAACCCCAAATGGACTTATCTTGACATAAATATATTAGTATGTGATAAATGAATAGTTGTGATGAAAAAATAATATTGAACTTGGTCATGGAAACACATTGGTGGTGTGGGAACCACACAAAGCTAGATTCCCCATGCCACATGGTATTCCACTCTAACCCATTGGAATCCAAGGTGGATTCCACTATTCTTGGGTGATTTGGAAGGGAATAATACTTAGAATGACTCAATGAGGCTGAAATGTAGAGGAAGAGTAACTCCCATGGAAGAGGAAGAGGCATTTTGGAGCTAGTGGGACACTTGGGCTAGATTCCCTAGCTTCTATGACACCAATGATGAAGATGCCTATGACACTTATGAAAACATCAGACCTGATGAATGACATCTGACATACATGACATGTCATGGATAAAAATATCCTCCAATAAGGCGCACAAGGGAGTTAGGAAATCCAAAGAGACACCTATTCGAATTGAGTGAAGGAGGAGGCTAGAATTGGAGGGACAAGTGGCATACTTTGGAATCTATTCCCAATTCGAGTTGGCATGAAGCTCATGGATGGAATTCGAGTTAAGGAATCCTTGGAAAGTTTTTAAAATTTATGAACAAAGAAATATATCATATTTTGATCATTTTACATTTTGCATTTGGAGAGGGGAGTTAGTAGAGTGCTATTCTACTTTCCTTAGCACCAATTTCGAGGGTGAAAGATTCCCATCCTAATTGGAAATTGGAGAGGCCATTCAGACCTTTAATTTAGAGCTACAATGGAGTCATTTTTTACAGGTTGAAGCTACAGGACAGCTGGTGGTCACATCTCCTTCAACTTTCTTCTACAACCATTCTTCCATTTCTTGTCATATTCTTGTTCCTTGAGGAGAGGCGCACTTGGTGAGGTGATGATCTCTTTGGGATAGTTATTGAGGCCCCATATATTTGTAATCTGATATATATACACTGTATTTAATGCTCAGAATAATTTCAGATCGAAACGCCAAGATATTTTATGTACAAATGCTAAACTATGAATAAATGGTGTCATTTCCCCAATACCTTGTCATTTGCACTTGAAGTGGTATCAAATTCGAATCGTTCAGTCAAAATATGATATTATATTGTTGTATGGAGAGCCATTAATATGATGAATATGTTTTATATTCATTAGACAAGCATTGGGAGCAATATTCTCAAGTTTCATAATCATTTGTGAAGATTTACTATCATTTCCCCCTATGTTGAAGCTAGTATATAAACATCTGATTTATGGAAGTTGAAGAAGCCTTTAGTAACTAATTGATGATGTCTTTGGGATCCCATTGAAGTACTTTAACAGTAACATGTCTCTATTCTAAAATTTGGGAAGTTATTACAGTGTTTGGGAAGCCATCTTTGTCCCCTACCCTTGGGGGTTTTGAACCTCGATTTGACTAGTAAAGTTCCATATTTTTCCCTGATTATACATGAATGTTGTAGAAGTGTTTTAAGAGTGTCCAAGAATCCATAAGACTCATTTACATGTCTTACCAAAATCATTCAAACACAATTCAGAACCATTTGGAGCCATTTGGAAGCAGTTGAGTCAATACTAGTCTAAGGGTCGAATAGGTCAAAATTTGCAAATTTTCCTAGTTTTTGCAAATTCTTAAGAAGGGACACTACATAACCACTATGAAATTGTACACATAATGACAAAGACTCCATAGAAGTGGTCTTGAACCACTATCTTTTGTCAAAAAATATAGAGATGGACACATAGTGTCATCAAAAACTCATTAGAATGATCAATGGTGACAAACATTTTTCTACAGTCACCAAAAGTAACCAAAAAGATTATTTGTGAGGGAAAATAAAATATTGTCACTAGAAGTGTCACCAAAGAGAGAATTAAAGCAACAGGCCTTTAACAACTGTAATGTCCCTTGTTAGGAATTTTATTAAATTGGCAATTTTTCACTTTTTTTCCTAGTTAGACCTTTGACTAGTTTTGATCTCTAGGTCCCAAATTTGCCCCAAATGATCCCAAATCTTCTGAGAAGGTATATGAATGATATTATAACATAAATATGTGTTTCATGGATGCCTTTGGACCTTTAAAATACTTCTGCAAATCCTCTTTCAATTCTGATCAACGTAGGTAACTTTACTAGTGATTTTCCTTTGACTAGTATTGGTCTCCAGGTCTCAAATTGACTCCAAATGCCTTCAAATCTTCAAGGAAGGTGTATGAATGATATTAGAACTTGAATATGATGTTTATGGATAACATATGTCCACCAAAATACCTCTGCAAACTCTCTTAATATTCTGAACCAATTATGCAATTTTACTAGTAATTTGGGGTTCAAATCCCCCTGGGGTAAGTATTGAAAATGGCTTCCCAAATGCCTCCAAACCCACTCAAATTTATGAAAAGAGGTATGTAAGGTGTTATGTATTTTATTAAAGTCTCATATGCACCATTAATGGATTATTGAAACTGTTCTCACCCTCTCCCATTCAACTACAAAAATCCCCAATTCGACCCTTGGGGAAATGGGACTATTTCACCTCCCAATACAACTAAACTGAGTAAAAATGCTTCAAATGCTCAAGTACAGTACATGAAACTTGTATAAGAAATCCATGGAAGTATATTTATCACAAATATATCAGAGAATCATCCATTCATTCGAAATAATCATCAATACATTGGCTCACAACAAGGTAGTGGGGAAATGGCATTGTTCTTCCATTAAAAATGAGATTTATACATTTCTACTTGGAATTTCGACCTGAAAATTTTTGGAGATGAAGAAAAGAGTATTTAATTCATATTAAAAAATAAATTGGGCATTAAAAGCTTCCCCAAATAGTACAATAGCTCACCAAAAACGCCCTCCCTCAAGGATCAAGAATATGCCATCGAAACTGGAAATGGTTGAAGGAGTGAGCTGCAATAGAAGAAACCATGAGCTACCCTGTAGCTTACACCTGAAAATAAAAACTCCATTAAAGCTCCAAATGAAAGGTCTGAATGGCCTTTCCAATTTCCAACTTGGATGGGAATCTTTCACCCTCGAAATTGGCTAAGGCAAGAAACTAGTCATCCACTAGCTCTCCCTCTTCACAAATGCAATTGAAAATTCTACAAATGATCAAAAGCCATTCTCATACTTCATTTCTACATTTTATAACCAACATTAGCCTTCTAAGGGTCGAAATCCTCTCAATAGATTCAATAGATTTCCATTTAGGAAATATTCCACATTTGCCACTTGTCTCGCAGTTCCAACCTTCCATCTTCTCCCAAATTCGATTTTGAGTCTCTTTGGCTTCTCCAACTCCCAAATTCACCTTCTTTGAGTCTATTTTTGGGGCTGACATGTCATAGTGGTCAGATGTCAGAGGTCAGGTCTGCAATTTGTCATAGTTGTCATAGATGCTCCATCATTGGTGTCATAGGGGCTAGGGAATCTAGCCCAAGTGTCCACAAACTTCCACTTTGACTCTTTATCTTCCATGGAGGTTACCAATCCTTCCCAATTCGACCTAAGATGCTCAATGACATGTGTTATGACTTACCAACTCACCCAAAAGTTTTCACATTCCCATTAATTCGAATTTGCAAAAGAGAGATACCATGTATTATGAAAAATCAAGCTAGTGTGGGTCCCACATCCTCCATATGTCTCCAAAACCATTTGTCATCTAGGATTTCTCTTGAATTTATTTATTCACTCTATTTATTAAATTCTTGAACCCTTCTAATGTCTAAAAATCATTTATTATCCCCCTTATTCCAAATCCCAAAGCTTCCACCCCAAACCTAGGAAACTAGCAATTTTCCTCCTTGGCAATTATTTGACCCTTAACATCAATTTTACAAACTCTAATTAATATGGCTAATGTGATTAGGCCATTGTGACCCAATTCCAAATTTTGGATATGACAACAACCCTCACCAAAACTGTCATTGAAAAGGGATTTGGTGAAGAACCTTAAAGGGCCATCTCAAAAGGCACTTATAATGACGATGTTTTAAGGACCGTCATCATATACGACATTGGTGACAACCCTTAAAGGTCCGTCATAGGCATGACCCTGACCAATAACCTTTTTTCTTGTAGTGAATAATAAAGAGTGACTTCAACGACGAGCTTAAAGGTGAGTTTCAAAGTTTTTAACAGTGGAAGGGCAAGTTATTTCAATTATTTAATAATAAAGAGTGAGTTCAAAAAGATTATTTCATTTATTTAATAAGAAAATGTGAGTTCCACAACGAGCTCAATGGAAAGTTCCTGAGTTCATTTCAACTATATTTAATAATAAAGACCGAGTTCAACTCCCGAGTTCATTTCAATTATTTACTAATAAATAGTGAGTTCAACAATGATCTCAAGGGTGAGTTCCTGAGTTCATTTCAATTATTTACTAAAAAAAAGTGTGTGTTCAATAAGTTCATTTCAATCATTTAATAATAAAGAGTGACTTCAACGATGAGCTTAAAGGTGAATTTCCAAGTTTTTTAACATTGGAAGGACAAGTTATTTCAATTATTTAATAATTAAAGGCGAGTTATTCAACCTCGTATTGTCCATGCCTCGGTTGAAGGGTGATTTCTCTTTCAACTACATCTCATGCTGATTCGTGGAAGGTGCAATGATTGATTATAAGTGGTGTTATAAATATGGACCGAGAGGATGGTTTCCAAATGATGTTGCTCTCCTTCACTGGGATTGTATAAGTGCTACTAGGATTCCAAATTTTGTTTCTCTCTTTCATCGGGGCACAAAAATGTAGCAAGCGAGCAACAAGCATGACATGTTACTGTAGAGAACTCTAGGGCCATGGATCCTTGGAGTTATGAAACACATTTCTATTGGGTTATTGTGGGAGGCTTCGTCACTGAGATCACATTGGACTAGGTGTTATAAATATAATACCTCTTCCTTTAATGGCCCATTTCTTTGTTTAATTTATGTACACAGATCTAGCCTTTTTTTTCTAATATTCTACTAACCTGGTTGTGAGAATTTCAATGCATAGGTGGAAATACTAAGATCTGTAGTTCGAGAGTTACTAATTGAGATTTGACTTTTATATTCTGGCAAAGATAATTTTTCCATGTATTACTAATTGTCACATTTTCTTAGCTATCAATATCCACATGATTTTGGGTTTCATTATGATTTGTTTTGGCCTATGATCTTTTATTTTGTGTTAATAAATGTCTTTCCGTGGTTCAATGGTTATAAGGGGTGAGCATTCAATCTTACTCAATTTATTTGTTATGCTTATCAATGATTCCCTTTTCCTTTTAGTGGAAAAATATTGAATTTGTGTGTATGAGCATCGGAGGTCATTGGATTTTCCTCTATATACTTCTGACATGGGGTAAGTGAGTCTTGTCGAGAATCATACAAATGATGCTATATTTTTATGTATCTTGATGACTATATGTTGATGGATTCAAATATTTGTTGACCATAAATTATTTTTAATTGAAATGTATTTTGATGGTCGTGCTAATGTTGCTGGAGAGAGTGGGTGCGACGCTTCTGGAAGTTACAAGTGTGGAGACAACTATACCTTTGACCCTTGTAATTGAAAACGATTAATAATGTAATATGCGATGGCCGATGGAGACCTGTTATTGTTATGTATGTTATACATGTGTTAAATGGCATGGTCTACAAATAATATATAAGATTATGTTTTAATAAGTCATGCCATAAGTTTCCAATTGTTTATCAACTAATAGATCTTTGTTAGTACTAAGTGGATAACCTATAGATGTACCCATCCACTCGGTATTAATGTAGTTGTCCTAGTTTAATAAACATGTAATTGTTATAAACAAAGCTATCATTTATTTTTTATTTTTAATTTCAAAGTATCACAGGGTTTTTTGTTTTACTTCAAAGTTTTTTGCATGGAAATGTTATCTTCAAAAATTAAATGTAGAGAAAGAAAAACGTTCTCTTTAACTTTTAGTACTAATTTTGAGTATTCTTCACCTTTTTTTTCATGTCAATCCAAAATAGTCTAGCGTGTCTAGTGTTAATGTGGATTCATTAATGAAATATTTTATTATCCTAAAAACGTTTAGGAAGATCCATTGATGGAAAATTTTATTATCTTAAAAAATAAGAATAATAATATATTACTTAATATATTTACACTGATAGGTGTTTATATCTTAGAATTTGTGGTGTACTATCATCTATGCTTTTCCTAGATTGAAGGAGGATGGGACAAGTGTATTGTCCGGATTGATTTTATGGTCGTTGTTCAAAATTCCAAATAAAAAATTATAAAAAAAATATAAAAAAAACTGGTAACTAATGCATGGTGTTGGCTTAAATAATGTTCTAGAGGTTTCAAATATAGACCCAGGTTCTTCGCAGTTTCAATGAACCAACAAAACACCTTTTCACTGGTCGTTCTGGCAACAACCTGCGAACAGGCTGAGGTCTCACCCGAGGCACAGCTATGGGGGTGTTGCGGAATCAAGTTTCCACAGTGAGGTGATGAGCTGTTTAAACAAAACAACTGCGCAACGCGCTACGGGCTCGCAGTGCGGACCGAAGAATGCGCGACGATGGCCTTCGTCGCGGTCAACCAACACATCTAGGGACTGCACGGTTCAGGTAGAATTCACTCAACAGGACATCGCAACTAACTTATATGCTTCCTCTTCAAGCTTAACCGATATTAATGACTTCACTTAATATTCATTCATTCATCTACTGCCTTAGATTATTTAACCATATAACTGATGTAAGCAGACGAGACAAACAATACTGCGCACTTCTGGTGTTGCGCTCTAGGGAGTCGCACAACGTGAGCTCTCCTACTTAAGTGCTTATCTAATTGACTGATGCATTCATCAAATCAGAAATACAATGCATTCAACATTCATCCATTCATGCAATACTTAACATATTATTCCCATCTCATTTCCGTGGCGAATACATATAAAAGCATGACATATCATCTGATAAATGAGACTTCAAGCACATACTGTAAGCAAATAAGCAAATGCAAACACATAACCAGTCACACTACACAAGATTTAACGTGGTTCACCCGCAAGAGGGAGGCTACGTCCACAAGAACTATTGTTGTATTAGTCTTTGGGAAGGGTACAACAGTTATTGTCTACGCACTCAGCTGCAGACTCTCTTCTCTCTCAATAGGCCTCTGCGCACACATCTTGCAGATCCTTTACAAAATGCCTCTTACAGAAAATTTCTCAATAACAATTAACAATAGAGAATCAACAACAACACAAAACGAGATATTAACCCTTTCCCATACAAAATATGCCTTATTTATAGATCATGCCTGTAGGTCATTTCTTTACAATCCGTAGGAAAAAACTCTTAGGTTTACAAAATAGTCGTAGTTTTCAGCTTAACCGAACTTGTTGTCTTCTGGTAGAAAATATTCCATCGTGGTCGTCTTCCATGCATGCTTTACGTCGCCATCAGCCTCCCTGTCGGACGCACACCAACAGGTCGCTTTCACCAAGCCGTTCTTACCAGCAGAAGGTACAGTATTTTGGTCGTATTACTTCAGCAGTAGGTATTGCAGTAGATCCAGATAATATTGAGGCCATAATGGATTGGCCTACTCAAAAGAATGTTGCAGATGTTAGATATTTTATGGGTCTTGCAGGTTACTACAGGATGTTCATTGGAGGCTTCTCCAGGATAGCTCACCTAATTACATCATTGCAAAGGAAGGAAGTCAAATTTATATGGTCTGAAAAATGTGAAAGAAGCTTTCAACAGTTAAAAGAATTACTTACTAGTTCTCTTGTTTTAAAGATTGTAGATGCAAGTAAGGAATTTGTGGTGTGCACAGATGCTTGCATTGAAGGGATGGGTGGAGTACCCATGAAAGAACGGTTTGTAATTGGCTATGAGTAAAGGAAGCTGAAATAACATGAAAGGAACTATGCCACACATGACTTAGAGATAACAACCATAGTGCATGCTCTCAAGAGATGGAGGCATTACCTTTTGGGGAGGAGATTTGAACTCATGATTGATCACATGATTTTAAAATATTTATTTGACCAGCCAAATTTGAATGCTAGACAAACTAGATGGATGGATTTTCTTTGTGAGTTTGATTTGGAGATTAAGCATGTGAAAGGTAAAGAGAATAAGGTTGTTGATGCACTCAGCAGAAAATTTCATATTGCAGCAATGAGTGTTTGTAAATCAGATTTGAAGGCAAGGATCCTTGAAGTTCAAGCTAATGATGAAGCTTACCTCCAAATCAAAGAGAAGTTGCAGCAAGGTAATGTGGATGACAAGTGTGCAGGATATCAGATTGGAAAAGATAATGTTCTTATGTATCAAGATAACAGACTATACATTCCAAATTGTGCATAATTGAAGGATCTTGTGTTGGGTAAGATACACCAAAATCAATGCTCTGGCCACCCAGGATATCATAAAACTATAACAGCAGCAAGGAAGCAGTACTTTTGGAATAGAATGAAGAAGGACATAGAAGAGTATATTGTTAGGTGTCAAGAGTGCCATCAGGTCAAGGTAGAGCACCAACATCCAACAATATTATTGTAGCCATTTCCCATTCTAGAGTGGAAGTGGGAAGTGATCTCTATGTATTTTATACCAGGACTTCCCATGACTATAAGGTGATTGTAAGGTCGAAGCATGATTCCATTATGGTTGTGGTGGACAAGTTATCCAAATTAGCTCACTTTATCCCAGTTAATTCTACTCACAAGACAAATGATATTGCAAATATATTCATGAAAGAGATATTCATGTTGCATGGATTGTCCAAGGTAATAATTTCAGACCAGGATACAAAATTCACTTCAAACTTTTGGAAAGGATTGTTTCAAGAATTGGGAACTAGATTGAATTTCACTACATCCTATCATCCTCAAATAGGTGGTCAGACTGAGACAATAAATTAGATTATTGAAGACATGTTAAGGATGTATGTGATGGATAATCCATCCAAGTGGGAATACTACCTACACTTGGTAGAATTGGCCTACAACAATGGATATCAAGCATCATTGAAAATGAGCCCTTTTGAAGTCTTGTATGGAAGAGGATGCATAACTCCAGTGAGTTGGGACAACCCAGTGAACAAGGTAGTGCTTGGACCAGAAATGATTGAAGAGATGGAGCAAGAATTTGTTAAGATCGGGTAGAATTTGAAGGTAGCTCAGGACAGGCATAAGAGTTATGCAGATTTGAAGAGAGTGCACAAAGAATTCCAGATTGGGGATCATGTTTACTTGAGAGTGAAACCAAGGAAGAGTTCCATGAAGTTGGGGAGCTGTACCAAGTTGGCACCCAAATATTGTTGGCCATTTGAAGTCCTTGATAGGATATGACCATTTTCATATAGGATTGCATTTCTTGCTAACATGAGAGCTCATAATTTTTTCCATGTTTCTTTACTTAATAAATATGTACATTATCCTAATCACATCATTGATTGGCATTTGATACAGGTGGAACCTGAGGGAGAGTTCCAAGTGGAGCCTATGTGTGTCCTTCTATGCCCACCCTGAATAACACTGGAAGGGAAGGAGCCTTGAGGGACTGTGCAATAGAGAAGATGTCCTTCCTTGTGTTGGATGAGATAGATAATATGGGTTCCATGTCTGCTGAGTGTTGAGATGCCTATATTTATGTGGTTGATCTCACTGGCTTAGCAATATCCTCCTTGTTTCCCCTGTATGCTTGATAAACCCAATTGTAGGTTGGATTAGCATTGAGGTGGACCTTGATTGTTAGAGATCCTAGTTAGCCCTCCTTAGTGGATACACATCCCAGCTTAGGGGTGGTCTCTCAACTAAAAGAGTATAGGCTAGACAGAGACCTAAGGTTGGGTGGAACATTGCTCTCACTTAGCCAGTTGCTTGGGAAACTTCAATATCCAAAGATAAGTGTTTATGTGGAGTGAATGTTGATATTTCATGTGTTATATTATGCTTGTGTTGTTCAAGTTGTTGAATGAATGTGATCAATAGGTATGCTATGTATAAGCCTGAGTAGAAGGATGGGTTCATGTTGGATGCCTCATTCATTAGCATGAGTTTAATGCATTATAAATCTTGCATGTGGTAGATTGGTTAGACCTAGTTTCATGCACCTTATGTATGGTTATGCTTGTCATGCCCTAGATTAGTGAATGGATGATTTCATGAACTTGTTCATTATGAGGATAGGTATAATCCTGGGTATGAGGTTGAATGCATGATTGAATGTTTTATCATTTACAAGAATTATATGTGTTTCTAACCTTGCAGGTTGTGATATGTAACTAGCTCAGTTTCAATACATATGTTGTTTATGCATTGTATTCATCCTTAAAAGGGATGGCTTGACGTCAACTAGTCTTGGAGAAGGAAGGGGATAGTCCCTAATGTTTTTCAGACCCCCTTTATGGGTCAAGTGAAGCGATCATGCATGGTAGGAAGGAGGCAGAATCCCTAGCATAAGGAAAAAGACACTTAGGTGGGGTATGAACATAAGTTTAGCTAGAAAATTGGCATGGTTGGAGTGCTAAGATAGAGTGAGGATTGCACCATTGGATAGAGATCTCCAAGATCTTTCCAACGGTACCCACCTTGTCCAATTTGGCTTAAGGATGAAGGAGTTATGCCCCTAGAAAGTTTGCAGGAGCATAGGAGGTGCTTCCGCAGTTGCGCATCCGCAATGAGGATTGCAGATTGCAGACGTTGGAAAATAACGTTGGATTTGGACTTCCGGATTTCCAAGTTCCGCAATGCGAAATTGAGGAATGCGGAAGGAGGGAAATCTCCGAAAATTGGAATTGGACTTCCGCATTCCCGCATTCCACAATGTGGATTGCAGAATCCAAAAGGAGTAATTTTTCGGAGGATTGAATTTGGGATCCCGCATTCACGCATTCCGCAATGCGGATTGAAGAATGCGGAAAGAGAAATTGTCGGGAGGATTATTTTGGGGATTCCACATTCTGTATCCTGCAATGCAGATTGCGGAATGTGGATTGCGGATCGACAAGCATTGCGGCTGATTGTAAAAATGGATGAATTTGGAAGAAAAAGAAAGAAATAGAAGGGTCTCCCATGGCCTCTGAAGGCCACAAGGGAGGTTAGGGGACGTTACAAAAGTGTTGAGTGGAATGAGAAGTCAAGTGATGTATGCAACAAAGTGACAACAATACAATTTCATACAAAAGGTGTGTACAACAGAACGATCATTAGAATATATGAAGTGTGTGCATATCAGAAGTACTACAAGGAAATATCTTATTTTGTATATTTGGGCAGCAAGACGGGGCAAGGAATAGGGGGTTGTAGAATCCTTCCATTTGGTGCTAGAAAATACATGGATTTATGGATTCCTTCAGGTTAGTGCCTGTAAAATTAGGGGGTCAGTGCCTCCATCCAGTTGGTGTTGGTTAGCACAAGAAGTCTATTCTTCCTCGAATGTAATCTTTTTCATTATAAAAAGAGCATTTCGTGGTTTTCTCTCGTTTGGGTTTCCACATAAAATTTATGTGTGTTATGTGTTCTTTTCCTTGGTGCATATGTGGATGAATGTTTTATTTATGATGGATGCATAATTGATGATAAATATTGTGTTCAAAATAATTTGTTAAATACATTAAAATTGTTCATAACCGCACTAATAATGATTCACTCCCCTGTAAAATTAGTCACAGCATATCTAATGAACAAGTAAATCAATCACAATAGATGAAACTCATAAAATATGGTGTAAACAGTGCAAGAACATGCATCAGTGCTCAATATCCCAATAAGGGTGAAAAATACAATTACAATACTGTCACAATGAGTGAGCAATTCGAATTGTCCAAGGATGTCATTCGAATATACTGCATGGCATAGCTTGACTCCAACTAGGAGTCCTCATCATCATTAGTGGTGGTCATCAGTGCACAAGTAACGGTCACACAGGTGTCAAATTGAGTCTAATTGAGTGTAACTGGCGGTAGTGGCACTAATGTAGGGAAGGCGGTTCAGTGGAGGGTGCATGAGGATTTAACTACACTCAGAACAAGTGGTGATGTCTCATCGGAGGTCAATCAGAGTGATAATTGCAGTGAGGAGTCAGTCTTTCCTAAAATAAAGTAAAGACTAGTGGCTAACTGAAGTGAATTGACTGATAAGTGGATAAGGGCTCCTTTTTCATGTGGAAGGAGAGAAAGTGGGTGCATGACTGGATAGGAGGGCTAAATATGAGTGGCAAGTGGCTCCCGAGTGCTAGGAGACTAGGGACTAGGTGCTGGAGGTACGACACTGATGACTGGGCAACATGCGGATGCATGCAAAGTACATAAGTGAATGATGAGATATCCTAACACCCCCCCTCAAGCTATACTATGATTTAACAAATAAAATGTAGGCCCTGGTTACTGAGACCAAAGGTCACCCCGATAAAATAATCCAAAAAATGTTGAAAATAAGCTAAGTGAGGAGAGAGGGAAAACCCAGTGGGAAAAAGCCCCCCCTCAAGCTAAACATAAAAATGGATCTAATATGTCTCCACCATGATGGAACTCACCCCCAACAGTGAATGGAGTTAAGAGAACTTATTCTCAGTGAAGCTCTTGGTGAAGATGTTTGTGATTTGCTCATCGGTAAGGCAATATTGCAGAATGATGGTGCGATCATGCACCAACTCTCGAATGTAGTGCATATGGATCTCAATGTGTTTGGTCCTTTGCCTCTGAACTAGATCAGTGGATATATTAATAGCACTTTGATTGTCATAAAATAGGACAGTCGAAGTAGTGCTACCAAAATAAAACTCGGAAAGAATACCCTGCAACCAAATTGCCTGAATGCAGGTATTGACTGCCCCTCGATACTCTGCCTCTGCTGAAGAAAGTGAAATGGCTACCTTCCTTTTGCTTGACCAGAAAATAGGCCCATGTCCAATCATGAAAACATATCCAGAAGTGTACTTCCTATATATGCTATCACCTGCCCAATCTGAATCAGTAAAACCAATCAAATCTAGCTCAGAATCTGCAGCATAATGTATGCCAAAATGCTTCATACCTTGCACATACTGCAAGATCTGCTTGGCTGCCCGCCAATGGAGCTCATGTGGTTGATGCATATACCTTGATACAACACTCATAGCTTAAGATATATCAGGCCTTTAGTGTATCAAGTAGAGAAGTGAACCAATCAACTGTCGATACACAGTGCAATCTGCAAGCGGTGTAGTGTTTCCCTCTTCAAGTCTGATTCCTGAGAGGAATGTAAATGGAGCAGCCTTACATTCTGCCATATTAAACTTTAATAGTAGGTATTTAGCATACTTTTTCTGATATATAGTGAACCCATCGAAGTTTTGAGCTATCTCCAAGCCCAAAAATTGCTTAAGCAAGCCTAGATCGCTCATATCAAAAGCTCGATTTAAAGCGGTTTTCAGCTTGTTAATTGTAATAAGTGTGCTACCAGTAATGAGAAGATAATCAACATATAAAACAACAATCAACAAATTACCTTTTATTTTCTGTAGGTACACATTTGGATCTAATTTTCATCTTTTTAAATTTTCAGAAAGAAGGAAGGAATCCATCTTTGCGTACCAAGCTCTTGGGGCCTGTTTCAATCCATACAAAGATTTCTTCAATCTACAAACCAATGACGGATCTGATATGTATCCTTCTGGTTGTTTCATTTATACTTCTTCAGCAAGGTCTCTATGTATAAAAGTACTCTTCACATTTATGTGGTGCACTTCCCAGTGCTTGGATGCGAAAATGGCCAAAACTAGGCAAATGGAATCCATCTTTGCAACTGGTGCAAAGGTCTCAGTGTAGTCCACACCTTGGACTTGGGAGAAACCTTTTGCCACCAACCTAGCTTTGTATTTTCTGATAGAACCATCAGCAGTAACCTTTGTGCAGTAAACCCATTTACAATGGACCAATTTCCTTCCAGGTGGAAGAGAAACTAACTCCCATGTGTTGATCTTTTGAAGAGATTGATACTCTTCATCCATGGCTTGTTGCTATCTTGGATCTCGATGGGCATGGTAGAATGAATTGGGATATGAACCAATAATTAAATATCATTTCTCAGATAACAAAGGGTCATAGAAAGAAAGAGCCATACCTGCTCTTTGAAATTCCGCTCTTATTTTTCTTGGATCAGCAAGATTTCCAATATTTGGAGCAGCGGATTGAAGAGTGTTTTGTGCCCACTTTGGTAATTGAGGAGGATCATTTTGATCTGATTTCGAACCTGATATGTCATGGCCATCAAATTTTGATATAATATCATAAATATCAGGTCCAATTATTTCTTCATACTCACTTGAATCTTCTTCTCGTGGAGGGTGCAGATCGACGGTGTTTTCCCCCACTAGTTTCAGATCTAGCAATGGTTCTTCAAACTTCACACTTCGCTCTATGAATATCTTTTTGGATCTGATATTCATGAGTTTATATGCTTTTGATCCTTCTCCATATCCTATTAGGATGCATTCAGTACTTTTTGGATCCAAAGCTTTTCTCTTTTCAAAAGGGATTCTAGCCCATGCGGTGGAGCCAAAACCCTTCAAATTTGACACATCCGGTTTGTGACCAAAGAATGCTTCGAAAGGTGTCATACCTTTCATGGATGCATGTGGAACTCGATTCTGAATGTAGGCTACAACATTAATGGCTTCAGCCCAAATATTTTCCGCCAAACCTTTAGACTCAAGCATATAGGTAGCCATCTCTTTCAGTGACCGATTCTTCCTTTCCGCTACACCGTTCTGCTGGGGTGTGTAGGGAACTGTATGTTGGATCTTAATTTGGATTTCAGCACAAATTTGCAGCATCTCAGTATTGATATATTCTCCTCCATTATCATATCTAATAGCTTTGATCTTTCTCTCAGTGGCGGTCTCAACAGAAGCCTTAAAATCCTTGAATTTTCCAAGCACTTCTGACTTGTTTTTGAGAAAAAATACCCAATTAAAGCGGGAAAAGTCATCGATGAATGTCAGGATGTACCTCGAACCATTCATGGACATATTGGGCAGTGGACCACTGATATCAGAATGTATGAGACCCAAAATAGTGGAATCTCTTCTAGCTTTGCCGCGATCGAACTTGTGCTCAGGGTACTTCCCAACAATGCAACTGGGGCAAATTCCCTTCGAGGAATGGAGTTGCGGAAGACCTTCAACCATGAAATTATTTTGTAACAACAGAAAATACTTATAGTTAAGGTGTCCAAACATTTCATGCCAAATCCTACTAACCTCATTTCCATGAGTGAGGAGAGTAGTGGGCTTTTCAAGCGGCACAAAGTGAGAAAACTCATAGTATTTTGCAGTGTGGTTTTCCTTTCCGACTGCAATAAGTCTTCCACTTTTAATATCAAAAATTTAGACATTGTTAGGGATGAATGCCACTTGCTTAGGTTCACCGGTGTGTGTCATTTGATACACAGAAAGTATATTTGAAGCCAAGGAAGGCACATAGAGAACATTCTGGAAGCTTCCATGCTCAACATGGATGGTACCTTTGCCCTTTGAAGAAATTTTTGAGTCATATCCCAAATGGATGGGGATGGAGCTATTTGGATCGAATGATGAAAAGGAGTCAATATTTGCAGCCATATGATTCAAGGCACTAGAATATATCAGTAGAGTGGTGGGTTTCGAAACAGTTTCCATGAGTGCTTGACCTCTTTCATGATCATCATTTCTATCCTTCTTCCGTGCACCGTCGGGAAGACATATGTTGTTCTTTTCCAAAAGGAGGGCCATCTCATCTATGGTTTTCTTCATGCATGAACTTTCAGGATGAAAGCCACGGTTGCAATAAGAACATTTAGATTTTTTTTTTCCCTCTTTACCCTTTTGCTTGTTCCTCGAACCAGATGGTGCATCTGATTGCTTGCCTTTCTCCTTTTGCTTGTTAGGTTCGAATTTGGGCTTCTCTTTCTTTTGCTTTCCTTTGACATTCGAATTCTTTGGTCCTTGAACAAATAGGGATGAATCTTTGGAGTTTATGGACCCCTTTTGAATCAACTTGTCATGCTCTTTGGTAATGGATTCAGTGAAGGTATTCAAGGTAGGCATCTTCCAATTCGGGGTAGTTAGCCGAACGGAATTGAAAGTAGAGACAAATATCGAATAATCTTTCCCAAACTTTGAAAGAATGGAGAGGATCAATTGCTTATCCTCTTTCACAACTCCACTATTCTTTAACTGCAAATTCAAGTACTTGAATTTTGTGAAGAAGTCATTGATGTTCTCGAAATTCTCAAGACTAAGGGCAATCAATTCATTTTCCAATGGAAAATCCCTAAGCGCGCCCTGCTTGCCAAAAAGATTGTCAAGTTGCTCCCATATGGCTTTTGGAGTCTTCAATCCGCTGAGGTGGAAATGAAGATCTTTGGAAATAGAGAGGCAAAGAAGTCCATAAGCTTCATCAAGCTTATTGTAGTGTTTTGTTCTTTCCGCCAATGTCCTTGGCTCCAAATCAAGGCCAACAGTGACTCGATAGAACCCTTTTGAGCGCAATATAATCTCCATATCATCTTTCCATTCAAAATAATTGAAGGGAGTAAGAACAGGCTTTGAAGAAGAGTATTCCATCTCAAATGGCAAGTGAACTTGATGTAGAAGAACTATCAAACACAAGAGTAGTGAATGCAATTGATAGATATGATTAACCTACAAATCATAATCAAAACAAGAACAATAAGGTTGAAAAATCCACCCTTTTAGAGTTGCATCACACCTGGGATTGGAGATCAAACAATGTTGAAGGGATCCAATGTATCAATTCCAGGAATTACGTGGAAAACTCAAGCTTCTGGAGTGGATTGGAGTATTTTTTCCTGCTTTGCATGCACATGAGATCTTTCATGCCAAAACGTCTGCAATTTTGAGCAAATTAACTCAAATCATCATGAATAACACCTATAGGAGAGAAATATTGTCCTTGCAATGGCTCTGATACCATGTAAAATTAGTCACAACAGATCCAATGAACAAGTAAATCAATCACAATAGATGAAACTCAGAAAATATGGTGTAAACTGTGCAAGAACATGCATCAGTGCTCAATATCCCAATAAGGGTGAAAAATACAATTACAATACTATCACAATGAGTGAGGAATTCGAATTGTCCAAGGAGGTCATTCGAATATACTACATGGCATAGCTTGACTCCAACTAGGAGTCCTCATCATCATCAGTGGTGGTCATCAATGCACAAGTAACGATCACACAGGTGTCAAACTGAGTCTAACTGAGTGCAACTAAGTGTAACTGATGGTAGTGGAACTAATGTAGGGAAGGAGGCTTAGTGGAGGGCGCATGAGGAGTTAACTGCACTCAGAACAGGTGGTCATGTCTCATCGGAGGTCAATCGGAGTGATAACTACAGTGAGGAGTCAGTCTTTCCTAAAATAAAGTAAAGACTAGTGGCTAACTGAAGTGAACTGAATGATAAGTGGATAAGGGCACCTTTCTCATGTGGAAGGTGAGAAAGTGGGTGCATGACTGGCTAGGAGGGATAAATCTGAGTGGCAAGTGGCTCCCAAGTGCTAGGAGACTAGGGACTAGGTGCTGGAGGTACCGCATTGATGACTGTGAAGCATGTGGATGCATGCAATGCATGCATGCATGCAAAATGCATGCAAAGTACATAAGTGAATGATGAGATATCCTAACATCCCCCTCTCAGTATTAAATCGATTCCATAATTGGTATAAGAGAAAGTGTCTTTAGTAACGAATTAACATCTGGAATATATATTTGTGCGTAGATATGGGTAAGAAGAAGATTTCCAACCAAGGAGAAGCACCATGGTTACAAGAAAATGACAACCTAGGAAATATCTCTATTATAGAAGTAAGGGATATTATTTGCACACAGAGAATAACGATAGAAGAAGTAAAAAGGATAGCTGTAGATAGGGTTTTACCCCTAGCTTGTGCAAATGAGCACCTACTAAGGAGAATGGACTCCTTAGTAGCAGTTTAGTAAATATAAATTATTATGCTAAAACAGAAATTAAAATTACTCTAAACATGTGCATGAAACATAAACAACAAGATGTAAATAATGGTTTTTGTATTAATTTTACCTCCAATGTGAAGGTTGGTGAAGCTCTTGCAATGTCCAAGAGGGTTGCTCCAACCTCCAATGTGCTCCTTCTCTTTCTCCAATGGTGGGAATGGGCCAAAAGGGGCTCTCAAGGTGAAAGTGGCTCAATGGTGAGCTAGGGTTTCAAGAGAGATTTTGGTAGAGTAAGGGTATACTTGATTGTGGATATGGAATAAGGGGTCGCCATCACCTATTTATAGTTTTTTGGTGGTGGAGTGCTGGCCCATGGTTTTGGGAACCATATGGTTTAGGGCAGCTGTATAGGGTTTTTTCCTCCTTTTCCTCATTATTTTATATTTTTTATTCCCTTTTTAGAGGGATTTTGCTATTTTAAAGGAATCTTGGATATTTTTGGAGGAAAAAAGGGTTTTTTTAGCCTTTTTGAGGCTTTTTTGATGGTTTTGTGGCCTTTTGGAGGCTTTTTAGTGGGATTTTCAAGGGTTTTAAGGGAAATATGGTAGGAAAATGGACAAATGAGCCATGTAATGGGGTAGATGAGGTAGTGAACACTTTTTGGGTGTTAACAAATTGCCCCCTGATGTGTGAGGGTAGGAGTTCATCGTATGGCCGATGGACATCATAAGTCATATATGGTTTTCCTGGGGTGTGGAGAAGAGAAGAAACAAATTGAAGCCCGGAACAACGATCCCGAACAAACTGCAAGAACGAAAAGTACATAACCTCAATAATGGATGAGGAATCATCTGATCATATGGATGAGGAGGGAATTCCCATGCTCGTATAAAGATATAACATAATAATAACAATGGGGTCCAAAAAATGGGGACCTGACATATACATGACCTCAAATACTGGATGAGGAAGAATCTCAATATATGGACGAGGCGGGCATACCCATGCTCGTATCAAGATACATAAAAAGAGCTATGATGCCCGAAAAGAGGGACCTGTAAGATATATAGAGAACCACGGTGTACATCATAAGGGTCTAGAGGGGACACAAATCTGGGACATACTGCTGGGCTGACCATGTCGGAGCTGAAGAAATGATACACTGGAATGACAACAGTGCTACTGAATGTGGTACCAAAGGAACTGATGAGCTGCTGGATCAGAGTGACAAGGGGTACACTCGCAATGGTACACTGAACTAGAAATGATCCGGGACTGAACTGGGTACTCAAGGAAGCATATAACTGGATGGCTTCCGAATACAATCGCCAACGCAGCCCGGATATCCATGGGAACATATAACTGGGTGTTCCGAAATGACTCACCAATGAGCTAGAGTCAGGGGAAATCCGGGGTCTTCGACAAATAATGGTAGGTATGTAAATCCTACACGATTCTCAACGATGCAATCAAGGTGCTGAAGTCGAGCATGTGAGAAACAACCATTCGGAGAGGCAATGATGACTCCTCTCAAAATGGTCCGTAGGCACTCACCACAAATGGTGATGGGTCCAAGGCGCAGGGGCCACTGGGTCTATCCTCTGGAATAGAGGAGCTGTCGTTGACAGAGGGAGACCTGCAACTATCAAGGCAATGATGTTTCCTTGACAGGAGTGCGAGGTGGAGAACCAAAATGTGATAGTATTGATGGTAGGACTGACAAACTGGGGGGACAACTGGGCAAGTAGAGTGGGTGGACTCAAACTTCCTTTGTTCAGAGTATGATAACGGGGATGATCAGGCAGCATATGAAATTGACTGATGGGAAAGGGATCATAGCTGTATTGGATTTGGGAGGGGGACTGGGCTGAGGGAGACTCAAGCTAGGGTAAAATGGAAGGAGACTGCAGAATACTCTGAACAAAGGTGACCTGATTGGGGGTGCTGCCGAGATGATCGATCAGAGTGCCAAGAGGCACGGGGGGACTTCTTCATGGGTTAGGGAACTAGAAGAAGTGAGTGTATGATGGTACTATCATGTGGATTTATACGAGCCTAGGACAGTTCATGCTCGTGATTGCTTTCAATTTTAAGGAGTCTGAAAGCGATAAGAAGACTCTGAAATGATGGAATGGTACTGTCGTGTGGATTTTACGAGCCCAGGACAGTTCATGCTTGTGGTGGCTTTCAATTTTAGAGAGCCTGAAAGTGATAAGAAGACTCCAGGGGGTTGATTTTTAGTGTGTTAGTCTCCAAGGCCCAAAGAAGCATAAAAGGATGCAATGAAGAACTCTTCTATCCGATGTGACTAGAGTATTCCTTTTTCATAATTAGTCTACCAGGTCCGGAAAATGGTTAAATTTATACCAGATAGATGCCCTTTCAGGTACTTTAACGAGCATGAAAGGAAGCAAGATTGCTCGACGATCTTTTCATTGTTTTAGGAGTCAGAAAAGAGCTTAATGGAAACTCCCTAAGCGCCTTTTTCGTAAAGTACTTGTCCGGCCCGAAAAAGGGGTAAAATTATACCGAACAAAAGGAATGCCCAGGCAAGGAGGAAGTGTTCAATCAAGGAACATGTATGATGACCAAGAACAAGGTTGGGGGGGAACACTGGTGGGCCTCCTTTCGGGGTAAATGAAATGGTGGCAAAATAATGAAACATTTGCAGTATGACAGGAGTGAATGGCTCATGTAAAAGTGTGGAACAATCCGATGGCGGTCGAGGTGGCACGCAAATCGAGGCAACAAGGTGTCGAGAAATAATGTTGAAACTGTACCGGGTGAGAGCGAGAAATGATCTCAAGCATCATCACAAGCTCAAAAAAATGAATCCGGTGATATAAAGATTGTCTAAAATGGGGAACGGTTGATGTGGCACGCAAATCGAGGTGGGGGGCGTTTTATAAAAAAGACCCAAAAAATATGGGGGTGAGAGTGAGAAATGATCTCAAGCATCATCACTGGCTCGGAAAAATGAATCTGGTGATATAAAATATGTGAAAAACGGAGAACGACCGATGTGGCACACAAACCGAGGCGACTAGTGGTGTCTAAAAAATGTGTAAAAAATGACGGGGAAAAAATAATGCCACGAGGGGACCATCAGGATGGTCTTGTCGTGCTGATTCCAATGGTGGAAACGGTTCGAAAAACGGACTCCGTATGGGTTCAAAATGGCCAAAACAAGAAAAAGTCAACTAACTATAAATAGTGTGTGGGTCCAACATGACAAGTGTCATTTGTACTATTTGACTTTAACTAGTGATCAGAGTGGACCAGAGGTGAGGTGGCGTTTCTGGACGATCTGACTGGCCGATTTCAGATCTGGGAGATACAGGTATTCCGTCAAACTCATACCTGCACGTTTTTTGGGTTCGGCGGGTGGGTAGTGGGTCCCAAGGCTTACTTGTACGGTCCACGTGCGGTGGACCGCGGGTTTTGTAGGGAGAGCCGCGGTCAGAGACCACGGGTTCCACGGCAAATGACGCGCGTGGAGGCCGTGGGGTCCAATGCGGAACACACAGTCTGAGACCGTCTGTTCCAAGGCTGAACACGTGGTTTGGTATCGCATGTTCGGGACTGACAGTCGCGGTTTTGGACCGTGACTGTGGGTCAAACAGCCGCGGTCAGAAACCGCGGCAAGGGGGCCTAAAGCTGCATTTTGGAGCGAGCTGTTAGGACTTTCCCGGGGGGGGGGGGCAAGGTTTATTTATTTGACATGAGTCTGATGAGTTTTCCTTGCGTGTTTTGACAGGATGCCGCAGGTTCTGTGGAGAGATCGGGAGATTCCAGATGATATCGTCACTGTTGTCTGAGGGGAGCGCCATGTGCGATCGGTGCTGGGACTATGCGGACTACTAAAGTTCGCCCAGGTACCCATGATGCGGTCAGCAGCATTGCTGCTGAACCGACTGATTAGTTTCTGGGAGCCGGACATACAGGCCTTCAAAGTGCAGGGTGAGAGGGTGGACCTCACCCTGACAGATGTATACTTCCTGACAGGGTTGCCCTGTCTGGGTAGGGTGGCAGACACGCAGCTGCAGGTATCCGCGGACATAGACATGGAGGAAATGTTAGAGCGGTACTCTGGTCCAGAGGCTCGGGTGCATAGGAATGAACTTCTGATACCATTGACATTGGATGACTACCCGTATATGGACATGGACTACACCGAAGACCCAGAGGTGCCACGGGCACCAGGACAACCATGGGGACCTGATGGTACGTATGTTTTTGCTTACATGTTATGGATGTCAAGTTTTATATATGATAGTTGATTGATATATTGTTACTGACCAATGGGTGATCTGCAGATGTGGGATCGAGGTCGCTGCCAGGGCATGTGGCACGGAGGGGGATTGTGGCCATTCCAGCTCTACCTGGGCGTGGGGAGGTGCGGCGCCGAGATACGGAGGGGATGCTAGAGTCCGTACGGGCACTGCTAGACCGTTTGCTGGTGGGGGTGACCGACGAGGGGTGGCGGGACGTCGATCCGGACGTGGTTCAGGATTGCATGAGGGCACCCCGAGAGTTAAGATCCATTGCGATCTTGGTGCCTATCTTGGCGGACAGGGCACGGGCACATGAGCCCGTAGGGGATGAGGACTTGCCGGAGGAGGAGCGAGGGGAGGACTCAGAGGCAGCTGATGCAGGCAGTGATGCAGGGTATGACTCTCACTAGGGAGTGCAGGGGACTCCTCCCGAGTTTTGTAGCTATGGCATGTATTTTATGAGGCGTTAGGGATGTATAGCCATTTTTTGTATAGCTGAGTACAGGGGTACTCAGGACATGTATAGCACTGTGACATGTATTTTTTGATATATATATATATGCACGTGGATGCACCTTTTTGTGATATTGTTGTAGTTGTACGCACATGGATGCGCTTTATGATATGTGATATGTTTGTATTGCACGTGGATGCAAGTAGTATAGGATGTTGGGCACGTGGATGCCCCTTGTATATTATGTGATGTATTGCATATGGATGCAACACTATGTATGTAGGACTAGGCACGTGGATGCCCCTATATATGAATGTGTTTGTATTTTTTATTGCACATGCATGCAAATGTTTATGTGATGATAGGCACGTGGATGCCCCCTTGCAATCTTTTTGGGTTTATATTGTTATGAGATGCTATGCATGATGGAGGTGTCACGTGGTGTGATTGATATGCCAATCTAGGATGTTGTTGGCCATTTGGTCCGCGACACTATTTTGAGCTCTTGGGACATGGGTGAATGTTATGGATTCAAACTGTCAGCTGAGTTGTTTTGTGTGAAGGAATTTTCTAAAGAGGCAGGGATCACGCACCTGGTAGCAGTTGTTGAGCTGGGAGACAAGCAGCTGGGAGTCAAGGAACACATGAAGGTGACGTATGCCCAACTGGAGAGTGGCAGTCAGGAGACCGGTCACGGCATCATACTCTGCCTGGTTGTTTGTAGCAGCACCTATGCAGATTCCATCAAGGTGAATCATTTCATGGGAAGGGGAATATAGGACCCACGCTATAGAAGCCAGGTTGGGAGACCAGCGGCTTGCTCCATCGGTGAAGCCAGTGTAATAAGGTGGAAGATGGTCCATCTGTGGTCATGCAAAAATGAAGAATGTAAGATCGCGGTAAAAAAGGTGAAAAACAAAAAAGAGAACAAACTGTACAATGTGGACCAATGAGGCCACGAGTTATTTAGGCATAAAAGCGTTTGAGATACAACCCATTACAAGGGTTTGCGCAAAGGGTAACCTTCGAAGTCAGCTAAAATGTATGCCCCCTTGCCGAGACAAGTCTGCACGATGTAAGGGCCTTGCCACATGGATTCGAACTTCCCTTTGCCGGTTTTGTCATGGGCTTGGTCATAGTTGAGGACAAGGTCCCCTTCGTGGAAAGTTCAAGGGTGTACATGTTTGTCGTAACCAGCTTTGGAGCGCTTCTTGGCAGCTTCAATGGTCTGGAGAGCAGCACGACGGTCTTCATCGGCTTGTTCAAGGGATAGCAGACATTGCTCAAGTGGGGAGGTATCGGGGAGAAGCTCAACAGCAATATGTAAAGCAGGTATCTTACACTCGATGGGGAGGACAGACTCTACGCCGTGAACTAAATGAAACGGGGTAAAACCAGTGGCGGTCTTAGTGGATGTACAGTAAGCCCATAAGGCAGGGAAGAGCATGTGGTGCCAATTGGACTTATGTCGGTCAACGGTGCGTTAAAGGATGGTTTTGAGGATTTTGTTAATGGTCTCTACTTGGCCGTTCCCTTGAGGGTAGTAAGCAGAGGAGAATTGATGTTCGAATTTGAGGAGGGTGGATAACTTACGGCAAATGGAATCTTCGAAGTGTGAACCATGGTCTGAGACCAACTGTTTAGGAGCCCCGAATCGAGTGATAACATGGTTAAAAAAGAAACGGGCAGCTGTGTCAGCGGTACAATTGAAGGTAGGCATGGCTTCATCCCATTTGGTGAAGTAATCGACGGCGACAATCATGTATTTGTGGCCGTTGGCATACGGGGGTCTACACTCCATGAAGTCGATGGCCCACTTACAAAAGGGACCAACGGTGACGATTGGGTGTAACGGAGTAGGTGGTGTCGAGGCCTTGGGGGCAAAAAGTTGGCAGTTATGGCAATGCTTGACCGCAGTGATGCAGTCGGTGAACAGTGTGGGCTAGAAGTATCCAGCACGGATGACCTTTTGGGTAGTGGCCATCCCTGAGAAATGGCCGCCGCAGGCGCCGCTATGACAGTCATTAAGGACGTGTTCAGCTTCCTCGTGTGTAAGGCAACGACAAAGAATTGTGTCTAGCCCCCGTCGATAAAGGACATCGCCTAAGAGGAGATATCGAGAGGCCTGGTGACGGATGCGACGACGTCCATTATGGGTGAATTTGGCTCTGAACTTCTGCGTGCGCGGGTATAACAAAATATCACCATACCATGGGTCATTAGACGAGATAGTGAACAAGTGATTGTCGGGTAACTCATCGGAGATTTGTGGGGCCAGGAGAAGGGAAGGTAGATCAGTGATGAGCTGGGCAAGCGCAAGGGCTTTAGTGCTCTTAGGTGTTCGAAAAGTGAGGTCATATTCCTGGAGGATAATGACCCATTTAGCAACACGACCTTGCAGTAGTCACCGGTTTAGGAGATAGACCATGGGGTTGGAGTCGGCAACGACTGTAGTATGACTAAGTAAGATGTAGTGTCGCAGTTTTTGGACGGAAAAGACCACAGCTAGGACTAGTCTCTCCTCATATGGGTAACGTAGGGGTGGTCCAGACAAGGTCTGGCTGATGTAGTAAATGACATGCTCTTGGTGAGAGGCGTCTTCTTGAACCAGGACTCCGGACATAGCATGCTCGAATGCCGAGACATAGAGGATGAATTCCTGAGAGAAATCTGGAGGGGAGATCAAGGGGGCTTGTGTGAGAGCTTTTTTGAGGGCACTGAATGCAGCTTCTGCTTGCTCATCCCAAACAAAGGGTACATAGGTACGGAGCAGGCGCAAGAAACCATGAACAGTGGTAGCATAATCAGGAACGAAACGACGGAGGAAATTGGATCACCCCTGCAGACTTTGGAGCTGTCGGAGTGTACGAGGAGAGGGAAGGTCTAAGATGGCTTGGACTTTCAGAGGATCAACAGTAATTCCTCTCTGGGAAACAATAAAACCCAACAATCGGCCTGCCGAAACACAAAAGACACACTTGTGTGGGTTCAAGCAGCTTTGATATTTGCGACAACCCAGAAAAACTTGCCGAAGGTCGTTAAGGTGGTCTGATCGTTTCCGGGAATGAGCTGTAAGGTCATCAAGGTAGACTAGCAAGATATGGACTAAGTTGTGAAAGCAATAGGTCATGGCCCGCTGAAAGGTGGCACCAGCATTTTTGAGGCCAAAGGGCATGACGCGATAGGCAAAGGTACCCCATGAGGTGGTAAAGGCATTTTTGTACTGGTCTTCCTTTCGGATCTGAATCTG
Organism: Larix kaempferi; assembly: GCA_027924585.1. Taxonomy (NCBI): domain Eukaryota; kingdom Viridiplantae; phylum Streptophyta; class Pinopsida; order Pinales; family Pinaceae; genus Larix; species Larix kaempferi. The sequence continues at coordinate 472,339 of BSBM01001515.1, read as the reverse complement.
GTTGTATCCGGAAAAAACCGTCCATGAAAGAGAGGACTTCATGCCCCGCACACGCATCGATGAGTTGGTCAATAAATGGCGTGGGGAAGTTGTCCTTGGGACAAGCTCAGTTTAAATCGTGGAAATTAGTGCATACTCGAATGGTGCCTTGTTTCTTGTTAACGGGAACAGGGTTTGAAACCCAGGTGGTATAGGCAATAGGATAAATGAATCCTGCCTTGCGAAGTTTCTCAATCTCTGCTTTGACAGCTGGGAGCTTTGAGGGATGAATGGGACGTTGTTTCTGACGGATGGGGGGAACATCAGGCCATGTGTCAATGTGGTGCTCGATAATGGTGGGGTCAAGGCTGGGCATTTCGGTATAGGACCAGGCAAAGACATCACGGAACTCTTGGAAGAGTTTTTTGTACTCCTCAATTTCTTGTTCACTGCAGGAAGCTCCTAAGGCAATGCATTCATTGACACCAGGTGGGTCAGAGATATCTATGTGGATGACGGGTGAAATATTGGCCATGTTTCCTTCCTCAAAGGCATCCGGAGCAGGAATAGGGTCCTTAAACCAGTCGACCTTGGTAAGAAGAAAATCTTTGGATTCAACCACAAATTGGGTAGCGGTGCGAGAGGAAGATGCTTCTAGGAGGAAATACAAACGATGGTGCATGTCATCCCAGGGATACTCCGGGGCAGTGAGTGCCTCAAGAATCTCTTCATCAGTACGGAAAGTTTGGGTCATCAAATCGGTTGATGAGGGGATGTTAGTTGAAGAGATCATGTAAATGGTGTTGACCTCCCCTGATGGGGGTGAGATCGGGGGGTGAATCTCTTCAATGGTGGTTGGTGCCATCTCAAGATCCAGATTGTTCATCTCATAGAGAGCAACTCTGTAATCGGGGAGATCGGGACAGTGATGTGAGTAATTCCCGTAAATACCACATATGGCACAGGGGTGGTTAGTGCGCAGTGATTTGTCGCGAGGCTTAGGAGTGGGATCTAGTTTGACAACTGGGAAACTGGGGTCATCGTCAAGCATCTGCATGTGTTCCTGTAATGCCGATAACTGTGGACATTGGTGAGTCACATGGCCTAACTCGTCGCACAACGAGAATTTGGGAGGAGCATGAAACACGGGGGGGTTTTTTATTGTCTTAGGAGGTGGTACAGCAGTGTAAGGTTGGGGACCTCTTCCCCCAGAGGGTTTTGGAGGAGGAGAGGGATTCGTGGAGGAAGAAGGGGTAGAGACACCGGGGGGTGGCTGAGTGGTAGTAGCCATGGGTTGCACTGGTTGGAGGATGACGCTTGGTGTCGACGGGGGAACAGGAGGTGAAAGATACCAGACAGGTAATCCCAAGGTTAACCCAGGGAGGCTAAGGGTAGCCATAACCGGGGCGCTTACTATTCCCGAGGGAGGGACTAGAAAGGGGATTGTATGGATAGGTGTAACACCAATGTGGCTAGGTACCAGTGGTGGTTTAGGCAACAAGGGTGGTTGATTGGTAGTTGTTTGGTTATCATGGGATAGGGTACATAAGTCAGACACTTCGAGCGTAGATGACGGGGGAGGAATGGATTGGAAGGTGGATGTCATCGGCGGGTCTGAGTAGACTCCAAGTCCCAAGGAGGAAACAAACAAGGTAGCGGCACCATTAACAGGTTGTTCAACCATGGGGGGAACATTTTCGGGTGCAGCAGGGGCATTTGGATCATATTAAGTGAGTTGGTCGATCTTGACCACGCGTCCATCATGGGGGAACATCATGGTACAAAAGACAGAGGAAGCTACCGCTCGCATAGCATACATGTAGCTGCGACCGAGTAAGAGGTTGTAATCAAGCTGGGTGTTGATGACCTCTATATCGATGAGGACGGTTTTACCACCTAATTGGACAGGGACATTGGCTAGGAGACCTTGGGGCTGAGCCGAACGACCGTCATAGGCGCATAATGCAGTTGTGGACTGCTAGAGGGTAGGGGATCCCAACTTCTGCCATACGAATGTAGACATAACGCATGTGGAGACACCTTCATCGATGATGCATCGATGGATGACAAGATTCCGAACGGAAACAGAAACTTGGAATGCTAAGGTGGAAGGTAGGCGTGGTTCGGACTGGTCCAAATCAAATGCCATCAAATTCGAATCATTTGGGTCAATAGCCCCAATGGCTGAGAGTAAAGTCTTACACTGGGAGGGGCACTTCTTCAAGAATTCTAATGCAGACATCGCTGCGGGGGATTGGGCTAAGTCATCTACGATGTTATAGTTTGACGCAGCATGCGCATTGGGGTTGTTGTTGATATGGCGAAGTGGGAAACGAGGGGCTTTGGGAGCGTCGTCTAGTGGAGGCAGAGGTATACGTAATGCTTGATCAGTGGGATGAGCGGTAGTAGGTTTATCAGTGTTAGGGGCTTCAGAGGTGGAGCCATACTGGTTTCGGTGGGTTTGAAGGTTGACATCAGCAGATGACATCATCAACAAGTGGTGGGTTCCTGAGTCGAACATGTGTTGATCAGGAGCGGCGTATGTGATCTGTTGTTGTTGGGGTGGCGCATTGGCTTGGGGGGGGGGGGCAACGACTGAGTGTTCACGATGCCTTGGTTTGGTAAGGGGTTTTGCAGCACCAAAGGTGGCTACTGAGGTTGCGGGGGGTTGGGTGGTGCTTGAGGAGCCGCATGCCCTTGGCGATGGGCATCATCAACCCAAAGTTGCTGAGCTCGCTCCAAGTGTGGGAAAGCACGTGTGTAGTGGCCATAGACCCCGCAAATAGAACAAGGATGGTTTGTTCTCAAATTGGGGTTTTTAGCCTGCTTGGGTGGGCGATCAAGGTTTTGGTTAGCGAGGGCCGCATTATTGTTGTCTGGGGGATTAGCCGGTTGACCACCTTGGTCTGTAGGTTGGTTGTTCCCATGATTACGGCCCTTGCCATGGTTTTGTTGGCCCTGGTTGCGCTGGTTGTTCTGGTTTTGCTGCTGATTTTGTTGGGCGTACACTTGCCCTTGGGCAGCAGGTGGGTTTTGGGGTTGTGTAGGTGCGGGAGCAGGCTGCGGTGGATGATATGTAGGTGGAGGTTGCGCAGGTGCGGCACCTTGAGGGGGCTACTGATATGTCTATGGATCAGGTTGTGGATTTGCTACAGGGGATGCCTGTGGCGGGTAATAAGCGGGTTGGGCTTGGGAGGGCGCAGGAGCTGGTGCAACCTGCTGGTGGTAATAGGCGGGTTGGGCCTGAGAAGGCGTAGGAGCTGGTGCAACCTGCTGGTTGTAATAGGGCTGAGGTGCGACCGGGGTGGGGTAAGAGGGGGACGCATGACCGAAGCACTGAGGTGGACAGGTGGGTCCATGGGAATGATGGTGATGTGTCATAGGAGTAGGCGAGTTGGTGGCCCCAGACTGTGAGGTAGCCTGCGAAAGGTCAGGGCCCGGGGTAGGACGTGCTATGGAAAAGGGTTGGGAATGCAAAGAAACACGGTCGATGATGCCGTCTGTAGCATGGGATTCCCCCGACACATCATGCTGGGAGGACTCGCTGCGAGGGGCGTCAGGTATAATGGTATAAAGATAACCCGACTGGGTGTAAATGAGGTCGAACTGTTGTGCCTTAAGGATGGCCTCTTCTTTAGACTGGGGTCTTTCGAAAGCTACATCTTTAGCAATGACAGGAAGAAGGGACTTGAGGAACCAATCTAGGAAGATACGGTCGTCTAATTTGATCTTGCATAAGCTACGGCGTCTACGCCACTCATGAATGTGGTCCGTGATGTGGGTAGCCATGTTTTGTCTGTAGGATAGGAGGATCTCAACGCCCACGTCATAGCGGATAGGTAACTGGAAGAACTGCAGGAAGGTCGAGGCAAGGGAAGTAAAGGTGGCATGGGTCTCGTGGGGTTGCTCGATATACCACTTGGCTGCAGAGCCAGTGAAGGTGTGCTGTAATAGACGGAGGCGAATAGAGTCATCCACTATGGAGTTGGAAGAGCACCATAGATGGAAGGACATGATATGGTTTTGTGGGTCCTCACCTGCCTTGCCCTCGAACTTAGGGATGTCAGAGGGGAGCTTGGTGGGCATGTGAGGCCACGCAAGGTCATGTCAGATAGGGTCGTTGGTCATTCTGGCTAGGTCAGGTAGGTTGAGGCTAGCCATAAATGGCAGACTAGAAGAAGGATGTGACACAGTAGTGGGTTGGACCAAGTTGGGGCCAATGCCCCCAAGTGGAGGGACAGGGTTTGGGATGTTGCCCCCAAGTGGGGGAACTAAGGTGTAGGAGGGTCCTGCACCACCATGGGTGTTGTGAGTCACTGGTGGAGTGGTGGTAGGTATGCCAGGTACTGGAATGGGTATGGTGACCGGAATGGTGGACGTGGCCCCCATCGAGGGCATACCGAAAACAAATGTGGTAACTGGTGTAGTGGTGGATGGGCCACCAATGGTCCCTACCAAGGAAGGAGTGGCAGTCGCGCCAGCCATGGGACTAGTAGGGGTAGTGTAAATGGGGTTCTAAGACTCTTCTTCAGAATCGGAGATAAAGTAAGGGGCGTCAATATCTGGTGACAGAGTCCTATGCCGTTGACGAGTGGAGGCAAGTGACAAGGGTCTAAATCTGTGATAAGTGGCATCAAGTGATGATGATCGAAGTCTATGACGGGTGGTGTCAAGTGAACCGTGCTGTGGGGGCTCTCCCCTGAGGCGCCGAGAATGTCTCGGGGACTCAATGGTGACAGATGGTGTCAAATCTCTGTGGATTGAGGTGAGTAAAAAAAAACTCAAAAAACCTAATGCAACCGAGTGTGCAGAAGGAGAGCTCAAAAAACAAGGCACTCAGGCCAACAACCAACTCAAAACACCTACTGTAATAGTTGTGCTACAATAAGTGGAGTACCAACAAAATGGTCAGAATACCAACAAGCAGCAGGTTTCCTAAAAATAAAAAATGGTGGACTCACTAGACCAAAAGGAGGTAAGGGAGCATGCAAACACCTAACTAAAAAGTATTATGACTCAACTAGACATATCCTCTGCAAGGTGATGAAATCCAAGTCAGACAATATGAATAGGAAAGCCAAGTGGCTAAGATGTCCCCCTACCAGGAGGGACACCGGGTAGTCAATCTTAGAAGAATGGCGACTAAGATACCTCGTTCATGACACGTCCAGAAAGGTGAATCTGCTGTTTGGTCCTTTTACCGCAATACCCCTATACAGGGATATCCCGAGAACTGCGAAAGGTAGCCCTTCGGTTACTGAATGGAGTGCGGTATTCTACTCAGGCCTCCGGAACCAGTCTCGCGACTTCAACCCTCCTAGGGGAGAGGCCCTCTGGTAAACTGGTTGTGACCGTGCCAAAAAGTACTAGGGGATTTTGGTTCCCTAATTGGACAACAACTATGTCTCAAGTGTAAGTAACCGAGGGGTGTTATTAGAAGCCTATCCCCTCAATCCTACCTAACTACAAAGATTCTTTTGTGTTCCCCAAGTGGGGTTAGAATATTGGTTGAGTTAGATAGTTTTTAAGGCTCACTTGAATTATGTGACAGAGTGTGTGCTCGTGAGATAATGATGAACCCAAGTAGAAAGTGCCACTAGGGAGGGCAACTTTCTATCTAACAATAGCAATACAGAAATTAACTTTTAAAATGCACAATTTTCTTCTTCCAATTTAAAATGCTAAAAATGAAAAAAAGGTTCTGTAAATGAAACAAAAATAAAAACTGTAGAAAAATGCTATAAGGAAGGGTGGTTGCAGGTAGGACAGAGGGCTGTGCTAGGGCAGAAAATAGTGCAGCAAAGTTCTGGGCTCAAAATTGGAAAAAATGCAAAAATCAGACCGCGGGTCTGTGGCGAAACTGAGCAGTCGGACCGCGGGTTTGAGGGAAACAGGCACGGACAGGATGCAGGTTTTTGGCAGACAGACGTCGTCAGGACGCAGCAAAGGGGCTGAAAGCCGCAGTCAGGACGCGGGTTTTTGGCAGACAGATGCCGTTGGGACGCAGCAAAGGAGCTGAAAGCCGCAATCAGGACGCGGGAAAAACGCCGAAAGGCGCCGACGGGTTGCGGAAAACTGGCCGAATGCCGCAGGCAGGACGCAGGAAAGAGGGTAATAGCCGCAGTCAGACCATCCCAAACAAGCTAATAGCCACCGCCGGATAGCAGGTAACAGACTGAGAACGGATGGCAGGTCGCCGGAAAGAGTCTGAGAGCCACGGTCGGGTCACAGGTAAGTGCCTGAAAGACGCGGTCGGCGTGCGACTGTGGGGGGGGGAAAATGCGGTATACGGCGGCCGAAAGGGACAGCCGAACAGAAAAAATATTTAAAAATCGTAACCAAAAATTCAAACCTAGGGGATTCACCAAAACTGTAGCTAGGGTTTTACCCCTAGCTTGTGCAAATGAGCACCTACTAAGGAGAATGGACTCCTTAGTAGCAGTTCAGTAAATGTAAATTATTATGCTAAAACAAAAATTAAAATTACTCTAAACATGTGCATGAAACATAAACAACAAGATGTAAATAATGGTTTTTGTATTAATTTTACCTCCAATGTGAAGGTTGGTGAAACTCTTGCAATGTCCAACAGGGTTTCTCCAAGCTCCAATGTGCTCCTTCTCTTTCTCCAATGGTGGGAATGGACCAAAAGGGGCTCTCAAGGTGAAAGTGGCTCAATGGTGAGCTAGGGTTTCAAGAGAGATTTTGGCAGAGTAAGGGTATACTTGATTGTGGATATGGAATAAGGGGTTTCCATCACCTATTTATAGTTTTTTGGTGGTGGAGTGCTGGCCCATGGTTTTGGGAACCATATGGTTTAGGGCAGCTGTATAGGGTTTTTTCCTCCTTTTCCTCATTATTTTATATTTTTTATTCCCTTTTTAGAGGGATTTTGCTATTTTAAAGGAATTTTGGATATTTTTGGAGGAAAAAGGGGTTTTTTAGCCTTTTTGAGGCTTTTTTGATGGTTTTGTGGCCTTTCGGAGGCATTTTAGGCCTTTTGGAGGCTTTTTAGTGGGATTTTCAAGGTTTTTAAGGGAAATATGGTAGGAAAATGGACAAATGAGCCATGTAATGGGGTAGATGAGGTAGTGAACACTTTTTGGGTGTTAACAATAGCAACCAAAACTATGAACATACTAAAGAAGAAAGAATAATAATCAAAGGAACTGGAAAAAACTTTCACTAGCCAGTTACAGGAAATGGATGAGACCTGTCAAACTGTAAGACTGAGAAATGATACTTTGGAAAGTGATCTAAAGAAATCAGTTACAGAAAATCAAGAGCTTGAAAAGGAAATATCTCTTCTGAAGAAAAAAATGGAAGAATTTATAGAGGGAAAGGAATAAAAATTTAAAGAAGTCCCCGCACTGAATGAATAGCTTCAAAAGAAATCTGATGATCGAATTCAACTTCAAGAAAGACAATTGGAGGCCACCAAAAGGAATTTAGAATATGGAACAATGCTTGATGAATAAAGGATCGAACTACGAGAACATGAAAAAGAAATTGAAAGGATGCAAGATCAATTTATAACAAATGAAAGATTTGTCAAAAGAACAGATGTATTGAATGAGATTCTAGGAAAGCAAATATCTTCTCTCAACAAAGCTGGTGTAGTCTATGATGATGATTACAAGAATAAGTCTCAACAAAAAGGAGAATATGCACAAATAAATAAGATAACCATGTGCAGATATGTTCATTGTTGGAAATGCACAATGAATAGATACATTGGAAAGTATCGTAACAATATTATTTGCTACAAGTGTAACAAAATTGGTCACAAAGCTCAGGACTGTGGAAATTCTGGAGAGTATGTCAAACACTGGAAGAAGAAAACAGGTGATAAATTCCAATCTATTAATAGATATAGCACTTCTGAAAAATAAAGAAAAGAACAATGCATGATGACCTAGAGAAGGAAAACTAGGAACAATGATTTGGACTATGACAGATCTCTGAAGGAATATGTGGAGAACTTGGGAGACCAATCCTTCTCCACTCCAACACATGGTTGACTCATAGATAGTTGGACCTGTCGCAGCAAAATAATTGTGCACCAACATGAACTACGATAAAGGGTGAGATTTAATGATTAGTGGAGCAGTGGCACGAAAGGTAATAAATGCTCAAATGGAAATGACATTAATGATGGAGAGTGGCTAAGTGAATTTGGACAAAGATCAAATGAAAACTAAAACTTTCCATTTTTCAAAATGGAAAAAATCTTGGCAAATCTGCAGAAGCTAGAAATCATTAATGGGACAAAAGATATGCCTTTATAAACCATGGAAATTCTCAGTATGAACTCCCACGTCTATTGAGAACAAGAGCTATAAAGTGAACAGTGAATGAAGAATTGAAGCTTGAAGACCATGGCACCTAGAAGACAATGCAGATCAAAGAACCCATCTGTAAAGAAGTAGGAAAGTTTTTCAAGAACTGAAGATCTATATTCATCAAAACCTGATCATGACTACATTCTAGCTTGAAAATTTGATGCTCTGTATGTTTCCCTTCCATAGGTAGAAGATATGTAGCTACATGATCGTAATGGATCTGAAGGTGTAATTGTTGAAGGAAATCTGCATGGCCAACTGTACAAGTTCACATTTGTAGACTATGATGTCACTGACCATGAAAAGTTTAATGGGTTATCTATGGACAAGTATATTAATAAACATGAGAGCTCACATCCTAAGATACCAACTGTGATGAAGCTCAAGGAATGGGAAAATGGATTGTCAAAAAAAGGGATACTGAACCTATTGGAAATACCACACTTTGGAAGATCCCCACAAGTAAAAATGTGTGCAAAACTGCTGCTATCACAAGTGCATGGTGGGTACCTATGTCTAAAAAAACCTATACCTATTAACGCTAATATTATCAAGGAGATCATAGGGCTTCCCTCTGCTGGGGAATATGTAAGTTTTATAATGAGCAGATGTCAAGAAAAGGCTCTTGGAAAGAAGATGGATGAGAAGTACGGAACTCAACGTGCAAGTAGAGGGTTTTTAGTTGCTCAAATAAATGATGATGCAGTAAGGTTCACTGCCCAGTTACTAACATGCAAGATGTTCCGAAAGAGCCGCTAGGACCAAGTCTTAGTAGCAATCATTGTAGCAGTAGAGAAATGTGTTGAGGGATTCCAAATGAATTGGTCAAACTTCTTACTGAATGAGTTTCTTGAAGACTTCCTAGAAGTACAAGAAAAAGGTAATCCCTTTCACTATACTTGGCTATTGATTTGTGTCACACTGACGGGTTGGACAGAACCCGAAGGGAGTCATTTCTTTGATAGAAAGAGGATGTCCTTCCAAGATGAAAGATACACAAACATGTGGGTTTCTAACATTGTTAGTAGACAGAAGGAAAACAATGCCAATTGTTTCTTATAGTGTTCAAAGAAATCAGATGAACATTTTATGAGAAACTCCATACATACCACCTCATATAGTTGAAACATATAAGGGGATCATGTATTTCAAAATTGGAATGCATCATTATTACATACAGGAGAGGAGGGATCTTCACAAAGGATGGTTGTCTACCAAGTTCATTTGTTCTAAAGAGAACATTGCAAAAATTGTTCAAGAATGGGACGCGGGTTGTAAGGTTCCATTAACAAAAGAAGAAGAGCCATCGCAACAAGAACAGATAGTGGAGGAAACTGACAACTCATAAACGCCTCCTAACACCATGTAGCAATCCAGACAAGACAAGAAGAGAAATAAATGATGCAAAATGAAGGCTCCTCAAAGAATAAAATAAAAGCATCCAATCCCAACTCAGCTCAAACATTGACAATAGATGGCCTTGATTAAATAAGCATAGAAATCAGGAATGTTGCTGAAGAAGCCATTGAGAATGTAATTACGAAAGGTGAGTTTGAAGAACTTGTTTTACAAAAAGGAAGAATATTGATGAAAATTGATGAACATGTTGCTACTTGAATCAGATGATGTAGATAAATAGGGGAGAATGAAAAAATTTCAAGGAATCTCATAGCAGTTTGCAATCACACCCATCTCACAAATGAAGGAGATCAATCCACAGAAATAATTTAAAGATATCGTCTACGGCCTTGACATTTCCTACTCAAGAGATACAAAATGCAGTAAGTCATGTATAATTAAATTTATCACATTTACCATTGAATGAGTTACATGCACTGCAAACATCCTTTGCACAAGAAATCCGGTGGAGATATGAAGTGGTCATGACAAAATTGAAAAAAATACAGAAGGAGAAGGATTCTCTACAAGAATAATGTTTACCACTGAAGGAAGAAAAATAATTAACTGCACAAAATACACAATAGTTAGAAAAAGAAGCAGAGGAAGCAGTTGCAACAGGCACTTCATTGAAACAGGAACTGGATAAAGCACAGCAAGATGCTTGCAAATTGCAAAAATAAATAGAGGAAGTATATAATGCACTTCCAGAAGTCCAAAACAATGATGACACCTCCTCAAAGTGAAAAATGGTAAGAATAGGAGAGGTCATTCAGGGACTACAAACCAGGATTGAAGATCTTTCACCAAGACAATTACCAGGAACTCCTCCAGAAGTCAAGACAGAACATGAAAGCAAGTTAGAAAATATAAACATTGCAATTGAAAACATTAAGACTCTGGAATTGAAATGTGCAGAGTTGCATGAAGAATGTGTTCAACTATGGACAAGCCTGGTTGAATATGAGTAGCTGAAAGAAGTAAATAAGAGGCTTTAGACTGCACATGATTTAGAGAAAAAGATGCGTGAAAGTTTGACCAACCTTTCAGTTGTCGAAATGATGAGCAAGATGGGTGAATGTAACAAGCAACATCAAGAAGTAAACAATATACGGGAAGAGCAATGGAAGGTAATTAATAGGCTCAAACCTCTATAGGAAGAAGCCTTCAGGATAACAAAATATTTCCCATTGTTGCAAGGATAAATCAAAGAAGCAATTGATGATTGTTTAGAAACTCTTGAATTAGTTCCTACCGAAAAGGTGGAAGCAACTATTGTGATTAAGGAAGAGGAACTAAAAAAGAAAAGTTGCAGCCATAAAAACAAATCTACACAAGATTAAATCTACAACTTAGGAAGGGACGTAAACAGAAAAATCAACAAGCGTGAAGAAAAGGAGAGTTATCCCTATAAGAAGATAAGTAAAAGCTTGCGCAAAATAAAAGAAAGCGAACCTACAATTGCACAAACAATGACACCTCTTTTCCATTGATTTCAAAGAGGGAGAAAGAACATGAAGCTACCAAAAAGAGTAACGAAGCTGATCACAAAGCCTACAAAAGCAAAGGAAGGACAAGAGAATGAATTTGATCCTGATCATGAAGTTAATCATGAAGTGATCTGAGAAAGAGTTGAATCAAAGTCATTACATGAGCATGCAACATCGCAATAAGAATGATCATAAAGCATGTGATCTGCGCAGAGGTAATAGAAAGCACAAGAAGCATTAACAACAAAATGCACATATGTCAAAGGTAACAGAAAGAAGAAGAAGCACTAATAGCATGATGCGCAAGTGTCAAAGGTACAAATTGGCAAAGAAATTAGGGGGAGTATGTACTCAGGGGGAGTACTGTGACAAGCACAAATGAAGCATACAAGTTCAAGAAAATGATTATGCCAAGCTTCATAAGGTGTTGACATCAATGCCAAAGGGGAAGATTGTTGAACTTTGGTTGTCATTGATTTCAACTAATGTCAAAGAGGATGTCAACTAATGCTAAAGATGATTCAGTATTCCTAAGGCAGTAAGAAGTATACGAAAGCCACTTTGAAGAAGTATATGTGCAAGCAAGATGGTTGTGAGGAACCTCCAACAATTAATTAATGAAAATGCACGATATATCAGAAATAACAGAACATAAAAGAGATTTATTGATCGTGGGCCACTTTGAGGGGGAAACCTCCTTTGAGCAAGATCAATACAAATAAATCGTGTATTCCTTCATTGGACTCAACACGTACTTATATACTAAGTCTATGCGTCCAATACTATGGATCAATACCATGGAACATATAATACTACAGGACGAATTACAAAGCACATGCGTCCAATACTATGGATCAATACCATGGAACATATAATACTACAAGACGACTTACAAAGCATATGCATCCAACAACAATATACTAATAAAGTAAAGAGAAGGGTTGACATGGGTTCCTAACATCCCCTCCCCCTTAGAAAAATCTTTGTCCTCAAAGCTTTAGATGTGGAAATTGTTGTTGAATCTGAAGGAGTGGTTCCTATGTAGCATCCTCTATTTGCATTCTGTGCCACTGAATTAATACCTCTGTGATAGATCGAGAGCGAAGCTGAAGAGTGTGCCTATTAAGGATGGGCTCCGACTCCAAAAGGCTAGATCCTTAATTATCCAATTCTGGTAAAATAGTTTGTCCTCCAATGTTGGTGCCAAGAACTTTCTTTAGACAAGAGACATGAAATATTGGATGAATGTGGGAAGAAGGAGGAAGTTCCAATTTATAAGCAACGAACCCAATCTTCTGAAGATCCTTATATGGCCCACAGAACTTTGGAGCGAGATTATGACTCCCTTTGAGTTTCAGGGAGGATTGCTTGTAAGGCTATAGACGAAGAAAAACCATATCACCTGCTTGAAAAGTGCGCTCAGAATGGTGTTGATCGGCTTGTTGTTTCATTCGATTTCTTTCCATGTGAATATTATCCTGCAAAATGCAAAGAATTTGATCGCGATGTTGAAGAACCATGTCAACTTTCTGAACTAGTGGACTACAGGGGGTGTATGGAAGAAGAACTGGCGGTGCCTGACCCATGGGGGGTTCACTAGAAAGGCAGTATCATATCATGTCCATTCATATTGGGGGTTCGAATACTTCTAAAAAAATACAAATTATATTGCCCCATATTAATGGGTCAAGGGGGTTTTTTAATTTGATATGGTAATATAAATATTAAGGGTTTTTTTATTTGTTTAGGTTGAGGAATAATCTCCAAATCATGGGTTCAATTCATACCCACCTAAAACTTACTGAGGACCCTCCATTTTTATTTGATATTGCTTATGATCCTAAGTTTTGCATCATGATAATAGTGTACCAATGATAATATCGATGGAAGTCTCTTTGGATTACTAGCCTTGAGCAACCCTCATTTTATAGATTATTTAGGCTTGCCTTGAATTAATGTTATATTGTTTTTCATCTTTGAGTTTGAGCCTCTTATTAGGAAATTTCCTCTTGGTTTGTTATATCTTACTAATTTCTATACCATCAACTTATTTTAAATAAATTTAGTTGGATCTATAGGATTTCACTTACAGTCTTGTTGGCATCCTTTTGAAATTGTTCTTTAGAATTGAGTCAAGAATCTATCATTTTGTTTTCAAAAATATTTGTTCATCTTTGGAACGCCATCAATGGCCCATTGATGTCTTTTAAAATATCTCTCGTTATAACCTATCGACGTATTTTGAAAATATTGTTTTAAGAATATGTCGATGAGTCCATGAGTGAAGTTTGACAATTTATCTTGCCAGGTCTTTAAAATTTCAACGATAGAACTATTGGCGTATTCTAAAACATGGTCCATGTACCTATAGATCTCACCAATATTCTATTGGTGAAATTTCAATTATTGTCCATGGTCACATAGGGAGGAAAAATAATGTGCACCCACAACATAGTAATAAATGTTATATGAGATGGGATATATACCGTTGGATCTAAATTGCATATATCCCAACACATATCTAAGGGTATATATCTCAACCCATAAAACATTTATTGCTCTACTACAAGGTGTATATCATTTTCCCAAATAAAGAGACACATCTCACTTTCCAATATGTTTTGTGAATCTATCAAACCATAATATTTCAAAACTCGTTGATACTCTATCAACATATTTCAAGAATTCTTTGGTTTTAATCTTCGAAACTTGCAGATAATCCATCAACGAATTTCCAGAATTATTAGTCCCTCTCATAGGAAGAGACTATTGTTTTCACCTTTCTCAAATAATTTCTACGATACAAAAAATTTCTAAAATAAACTAGTACTCTTGACCTAGCAAAGATTTTTCCTTTTACTTTCATTTTTCTTTATAAAAGTATACGTGAATGTTTATAATTTGTTTAAACTTTATAGATGAAATTATGTGTGAGTTAATTTTTTTCATCCTCTCTTCTTCCAGCAGAGACTTGAATCTTTTTGTAAATATATCGGAGCAACTTCTTTAGTTTTATTTGACTTTTTGAAATTTTGATAATATTGAAACTATTTCTATTAAATTTGCTTTGTGTTTTAATTTTGTGGGGTTACTCTTTTTGTTTCTTAGTGAATTTATTTAGACACAAGGTATGATTCTTGGAATAGCACGCACTGCAATATTAGAATTTTGTGGCATTGAGATAACCAAGGTGATAGTATTTTGTTCTTTTATGTAGAAGTTTATTGATGTGATGTCCAAAATTTTAGTGTTGCCACTTGTTATGAATATGTATGCAAGATTTCACACTTTCTCCATAATTGAGTTTGAGTTTGCTAGTGTTAAAACTGAGGAAATATTGTAACATTATATCTTTTGTTGTTCTATATGAGGCCAATTTCCAAAGTGTATTTATTTTATAGATAGAAGTCACATTGAAACCTATGAAACTATTCAATATGCTATAATATGAATTTGGTTCCTTTTCAACTCCAAAGTTAAGAGATGTAGCTAATCGAAGTTCGAGAGTTGAATAATTGTATTGTATTTTTTTGTAGTCATTCTAGTAAAGGATGTAACTCTTCATTTTTTAGGTTGGGGTTTAGGTGGGTATTAAGATTAAATCAAACCTTGATCCACGACAACCAAGAAAAGTGAGATCAATATTTCTTGCCTCACTGGAACCAAGAAAAGTTAGATCAATCTTTCTTGACTAATTTATTTCATCTTTTTGTATTCTTCTTTAACATTTCCACATTTCGAGTTAGGAATAGTTGTTAGATTGAGTTATACTTGACACATTCATAATTGTGATTTCAATTCTTATATGAAAGGAATCTATCTTAATATTGTATTGGAACTGACATGAACATACGTGAAAATCTAAAGCCTTATTTACATACCCTATGTGTTAGCTTTACCACGAAATGGTATCATATAAGTTTCACCATTTGTGTATATTACAACTATTGCATCATTGAAACTTAACAATGGAGATTTTCCCCTCTCTTGTAAAGATAGAAAAAACTAGAGATAACCCAATAAAAGGTAACTAAATGTTGTTAATTCCCTTGATTGCAAGAATAAATGTAGAGGAAGTGGAGGCAATTCATTGCATCTCGTGAATGACCCAAATCCAAGCTATGCACAACATCATATGGTGTTATTGGAAAGTAAGAGGAATTTTTCTATGTTCATTTGCGTTCAAGAATCAATGTTGTTTGTTTTGATAGGAAGCTAGGAAAGTCCATCCATGAAAGGGTTTCAATTTTGTATTTTTATGGAGTTTAATTTATGAAGCTTATAGAAAACATGATCTTTCTATGGATATAATTGTATTTACATGATACTAAAATTGGTAGATTGGTAGGTTGTGGTGTGAAACATGTGCAATTCTCATCTTTTCTAAGCATTGAACTGACTATTGGACTATCAGCCTTTTACATTCCTTGGTACATTGATCTCTTGAATGGATTGCATTTTAGACATTTTTCCTTCCCTATTACTATTTCATTGGGCCTTCCACTATCCAACCGTAGAAATTGATCAGTTGACCCTCCAATCTTGGTGGGATCAGTATTAGCGTTATACTATTATTTTATTTAGCATCATGTTTGCTTATACTAAGATGTGTTAGGGATCCTGTTTGTTGTAACTTTATAATATGATATAAAGGGGGTATTAAAAGTCGGTTGATAAAAATGGATACCTACAATATCTAGTGAAACTAGGGGTTTTCTTAATTGGAAAGGTATATTGGGAGGGGGGTTCAACAATACAATTTAAGAGGCATTTTTCAATATTTAGTGAAATTAGGGCTATTTTTTAATATCTTTCGAACGATCGTGCTATGTAACAAGTTAACTGAATGAACCCCCTGTGGCCTAACCACACACTGCTTCATATGGAGTCATTTTAGATGTAGTGGGGTATGAGCTATTGTACCACCATTCAGCGAGAGGGAGCCACTTTTGTCACTGTTGTTGTTGTCCAGAGGTGAAGCAACAAAGATAAGTTTCCAAACATTTATTGACAATTTCAGTATGACCATCTGTTTGTGGGTGATACCCTAAACTCATCTTCAGTTTGGTGCTAGTGTGGCGAAATAGTTCTATCCAAAAATTACTGGTGAAAGTTGCATCGCGATCTGAGACAATGGAAGAAGGGATTCCATGAAGACAAAATATTTGGTCCAGGAAAATTTGTGTGACTGAGGAGGCGGTATAGGGATGGCTGAGGGCACAAAAATGACTATATTTGGAGAGGCGATCAACCACAAACAAAATCATTGTCTTCCCTCTAGATTTAGGGATCCCTTCAATGAAATCCATCGAAATATCTGTCCAAATCCATGTAGGGATGGGAAAGGGTTCTAGCAGTTCCGGAAGGAGTGTTGTTTCACCCTTGTTGCACTGGAAGTTATCACATTTAGCTACAATCTATTGAATTGTCCTTTTCATTCCCTGCTAAAATAAGCTAAGTCGTGCCCACTCATACGTTTTGAGGAACCTAGATTTCCCTACCGATAGAGAAGCATGGAGTTCATAGAATACAACCTGTTGAATATCTGTGCTCTAGAGAAGCACCAGAAAACCCTTGTATCTCACGGAAGCACCATCCTAAGAGTAATGCGATACAACAAAATGGTTGTTGGCCAACCATTGGATGATTTGAGATAATGAGGAGTCATTGGCATAGCCTATTGAACAGATTACAACCAATTTGGAACCTGCATAGAATAGCTAAAAGAGAAACTTGGTCATCAAATGTGCGAGAAAGAGCATCTGCCACAAGATTGTCCTTACCATTCTTGTAAGTGATCTCATAGTCATAACCCATGAGTTTTCTAACCCATTTTTGTTGTGTCGGGGAGGAGACCCACTACTCCAGGAAATATTTCAGACTCTGGTGATCAGTCTTGATGCATAAATGATTCCCTAGTATGTATGGCCGCCACTTCTGTACTGCATTCAAAATAACCATAATTTCCTTCTCATATGTAGAGGCAACTAAATTCTTACCGGAAAGGGATATTGAAGGTGGAAATCCCATTGGTTCAACAAAGCCACCTGCATATCTATCCAAAATTTGTTGTAGATCTAAAGGAGTAGTGGAGCCTGTTGATGGTTGCATCTGAATGGAATGGATCCGAGCGATGACACCATGTGAATTCTTCTTAAGGATATTTTCCATGCGATGTGAATTGATGATGCTGAAAGACCCTGGTTGTAATCTTTTCAATATGTGTTTTTTCCCATTGACTGAAAACTGCATCCAAAGTTCAACAAAATACCATAAGATGGGGCCAAGTGTGCGTAACCATTGAGTTCCCAAAACTACATCACATCCGCCTAAGGGAAAAAAAAACATGTCGAAGTGCAGGTTATAATCTCTCTTAGAGATATGCACATTGTGACACTCCCCCTTTCAAGGTAAGGTGCCCCCATTGGCAATCATGACTTCAAAGTTGGAGCAAGGATGGACAAAACTATCAGCTTGTTTGGCGATCCAAGGGTCAATGAAGTTATGAGTGCTACCAGAATCAACGAGTATTGTAAGAGGGAGCTTCTTGAAGTAACCCCTGACCCGCATTGTTTGTGGGGTGGTGACTCTGGCTAAAGCATGGAGAGATATCTCTGGGTGGTCGTCCTGAGACGAAGGGTGAACAAGAGGCTGCTGAATTTCGACCTGATCATCTATTGTATCTGGATCTTCTTCACCAATTTCATAGGCAGGCAAAGAATCCACATACAAGAGATAAAGATTTTTCTGAACACATCTATGTCCATGAGTGAATTTATCATCACAATTATAACAAATCCCTTTTTCTCTACGTGCCCACATCTCTGCTTCAGAAAAATGCTTGATAGGAGTTGGTCGAGAAGATGGCGTGATGGGAGGTCATTGGGAAACCATATTTCTGAATGGAACAAAAGTGGATTTGGAGCATTGTTGGGCTGCGATCCTGTCC
This sequence comes from Larix kaempferi, assembly GCA_027924585.1. NCBI lineage: Eukaryota > Viridiplantae > Streptophyta > Pinopsida > Pinales > Pinaceae > Larix > Larix kaempferi. Next base: position 454,181 of record BSBM01001515.1, on the reverse strand, counting down.
TCTGCCAACTTAGACAACCCTAGGACTTCCATAATTGTGTTGGGACAAAAATTTTTAACCTTAGGCCGGATTGCATATTTCAGACCACTGACAAAACAACTCCTGTAGAAATCATTAGAAAATCCTTCTGTGTGATTGGCTAGTTTCTCAAATTCGGTCTGATACTCTCTCACAGTGCAAATTTGGTGAATTTTAGTGAGTTCTCTTGTGAAGTCATCAAAAGCACTAGGACCAAATCGTTGCAAAAGACGTTGGCAAAAATCTGTCCATTTTGGCTCTACATGAGCCTTGATGTACCAGCAGAACCATTGAAGGGATTCATGTTCTAAATGAAAGGATGCAAGTGGAACTTTGTTGACATCAAAAGTATTATGCAAACTGAAATATTGTTCTTCCTGGTATATCCATCCAGTCGGATCATCATCATTGAAGCAAGGAAAATCAAGATTCATCCCACAAAAAGTGTTGGAAGAAGAGAACCCAGTGTCTATAGAATACTCTGGTTGTTGTTTATTATTCATGGTTGAAGGCTGAAGATGGAGGCTGAGAATGTTTTCATCCAGATCTTGAAGTTTGGTCTTGAGGGATGCAAGTTCTTCCTCCATGTTTTTTGCTTCTATGAGGGTGACAACCATAACAATGATTTTTTTTATTTTTATTTTTGTTTGGTAATGGGTAGAAAAACAAAAACAAAAACTTCTTTAGTAAAGGAAAAATTGCATTTGGGAAAAAATTCGATGGTTAAATGGGGTTTGACTAGGTTTTGGACACTTTCTAATGGACAGGGAAGCAAAAAATGGGAATTTCAGAAGCAGGGTGAAAGAATGAGAAAATTTGTGAAAGAGAGATAAAGAAGTAGAAATAGGAAATGGACACTGTGGCAAAATTTGAAGGCGATTGGGTGAAAATCGAAGAATTTGTGGAAAAACACTAAAAATAGACAGATGTGGGATTTATGGCTTTGGAAAGTGGAATTTGGGATAGGGTCCTCAGGAATGAAATATGCAGAATGGGATTGCAGGGGTGTTAGCGAATTTTCAAGGGAAACAGAGTTCAAACATTTTTTTCTTTCTTTTCGGAATTGATCTACAACCACTCGGAATTGATTCACAATGGCGATGGACAGATGTAATCTGCTATTTATCAGCTGGAAATAGATATGGACCCCAGTTATGCTCGGCTTCCTAACGGTTCATGGGATTCACTCGACCACCAATGTTGTCTAGCACCTTGCGTATTGGGGCAGTACCCCTCACTCCACGGCTCAAGTAAAACTGATAACCGCTTTGCCACAAACAACAACTCTTGGTTTACCTCACGGGTGGGAACTACTCAATCAAGTAGGGTTCATTGCCCTTTTTGCTGGAAGGTCCTCTCAATGGGCCAACAACTTCGGGGTTCCTTTGGTACTCCTCACAATGATTTTTAGGGATATTCCAAGTACTTCCCACAGTTAAGCAGATAGGGATTATTTTCAGATCCAAACCTACAATTGAAAGGAACAATACAGATGTGAATATTTTTTTTGGCATAAATTTCACCCAATGAGCCCAAGAAAGTGTTGTGATACTAGATGTGAGGAACCTCCAACAATTAATTAATTAAAATGCATGATATATCATAAATAACAGAAAACAAAAGCGATTTATTGATCGCGGGCCACTTCGAGGGGGAAACCTCCTTTGAGCAAGCTCAATACAAATAAATCGTGGATGCCTTCATTGGCCTCAACATGTACTTATATACTAAGTCTATGCGTCAAATACTATGGATCAATACCATGGAACATATAATACTACGTGACAACTTACAAAGCATATGCATCCAATAGTATGGATAAATACCATGGAACATATAATACTATGGGATAATACAAACTATGGATCAATACCCTGGAATATACAATACTACATGATGACTTACAAAGAATATGCATCCAACAACAATATACTAACAAAGCAAAGAGAAGGGTTGACATGGGTTCCTAATAATGGTGTAGTATATGGATGCTAATCTGAAGAGTATATCTAGAAGCTGCATCCAGTATAAAAAAGTGTGTCCATGTGTACATAATGCATATCAAGTTTAAAGAAGTATATAAGGAATGCATATCTAGTTTGAAGAAGTACATAATGTATGAGGTACATGTGCAGGTCACAAATCCATCTAGTCATAGTCTCTCAAGATACAAGCTAAATAGTTGGCTGGACAAATGTATGTGTGCACAAGCATGTCAAGAGAAAATTCTAAAGTACGCAAGCAATTCAATTGGAATGAGCAAGCAGCTTGGAACAAGAAATGGTTGAACAATTATGCAAAGTCCTCAAAGTGCACAAATATCACCAATAAGAAGAAGCTTTTAGTTGATGAAGCGTGCACAAGTTCCAAGAAGAGAGTAACACTTGATGTTGGTATATGAGCAAATTCCACAGCTAATGATACATTAAGTGTGCAAGTTCCACAAGTGATGGTACCGCAAGGGTCAAAAGTTCCAGTAAGTCTAAAATCATGTATGTGCAAATTCTGCAAAGTGGTGACACAACAAGTGCACAAGACCCACAAGTGATGGTACCGTAGGGGTGAAAGTCCCACAAAGTCAGGGATCGTGTATGGACAAAACCCACAAAGAGAGGACATATTAAGGGCACGGAACATGCCATATGGTAGAAGCACAAACCGTGAAGCAAGGGAGATGGAAAGCCACAACCAACTTGTGGACATACAATCCATGCAAGACATGTATAAATAAGGAAGAAAGTTGGATATTTGAAGTAGGCTTGATGGAAAGTATGAAGAGCTTGTAAGTGGAAGATACAGATTTATATTCAGGGCATCAAGTTATCGAGGTATAGAACAACATGATCTAGCAGGGAGCCGAGTGTGCACAAGCAGAAGAATGAGATAGATAACATTGCACAAAATGATGCTTTGAATCTATGACCATTGCACAAAGACAGAAAGGTAAAAGGAAGAGGATGTGAAAATGCATGAGGACCAAATGACCATATTGCAGACAGTAAGAAGATAGTCACAAATGTTCTATGTCAGAAGCACAAAGAAAGACATGAACTATATTAGAACATGTGAAAAGTGAAGCAGTTTGACTGATGTATGTAGATTGAGTTGAAGTGTGTGAAGTAAAGAAGTTCATCATATGTGTAGAGTCCGAGTAGCAGCAGAATAAAGTTTGCACGTCATGGTGAGGATGATATTAGGCAAGTGTGTTAAATCGAAATTACAAATCATATGATGCACAACATGTCGCAGATTTTCTAAAAGACCGTGGCACTTAAACCGAACACACATATCAGTAAGTGCACAGTTCCATTTGATACTAGTGCACAATTTCAAAACAACAAGTTATCAATTGTTGTGCAATATCAGTTGAGAGTGTTGTGGCACAGTAGTAAAATGACATAGTACATCTTGGCGCAGACTACAATATTAGTTGAAGTAGCACACAACAAATGAAGTGAGACATTAGTTGAAGTGAAGTGTTGAGTGGAATGAGAAGTCAAGTAATGTATGCAGCAAAGTGACAGTAATACAACTGCATACAGAAGGTGTGCACAACAGAATGAGCATCAAAAGATCTAAAGTGGGCATGTATCAGAAGTACTGTAAGGAAATATCTTATTTTGTATATCTAGGAAGCAAGATGGGGAAAGGAACCGAGGGTCATCGCCTCCTTCCAGTTGGTGCCATAGAATAGACGGAGTTGGTGCTTCCTTCAAGTCAGTTCCTATAAAACCAGGGGGTCGGTGCCTCCTTCTAGTTGGTGCTAGTAAACACAGGAAGTTAGTGCTTCCTCGAATGTAGTCTTTTTCATTATAAAAGAGCATTCTGTGGTTTTATCTCGTTTGGGTTTCCACGTAAAGATGATATGTGTTGTGTGTTCTCTATTTTGGTGTATATGTGGATGAATGTTTTATTTATGATGGATGCATAATTGATGATCATGATTGAGTTCAGAATAATCTATTAAAGAAGTTAAAATTATTCATAACTGCGCTAATATTGATTTACTACCCCCTCTCGATATTAAATCAATTCCACATAATGTCATTAATCTTAGATTAGAGACCCACAATGTTAGAAAGAACATTGGAAATGTGACTAGTATGAGACGACATTATCCAAATTAAGGATGGAGAAAGCAAAATAAATACCGATAGAATTGATTTCTTTTGAGGATTTGCATAATTACATAAATAATGAACAAACCCCCAAAAAGTATTTGATCTACGCCCTTTCTATAAAAATAATGTACATTACCTGTGGTATCATGCCGTGTGGGAGAAATACGAGAAATAACTCAATATGAAATTTAGATCTACATTGGCTTATGTTTCATTGTTTAATGTTCATTGCTTCTGTACTTTGACGAAATATACGGAAATGATTGCAGATGCTAATGCATTGAAATGTTATATGGTTTACTGGGAATTTTGCAGTAGTCATTTTTGTTCTAGTTTTACTTAGAGAATTCATTAATATATCTAGAAATAAGGCTCAAGTTGTTGGAGAAGAGCTAAATTCAGATAAAAAGAACCCTATTTATTTACTAATGTAACAAGGAGTAATTTGAGCTTTCAATCGATCTTTGACAAAATTAAGGGTTGCTTCCCCACTCAACCAGGAGATGTGCTCAAAATATTTAATTAAAAGGGTCTAATTCCATATTTCGAGATATAATCATTTAGGTGGGAGTATCATTTCTCTCGGAATGGAAATTGATGAAGTAAATTCCTCGATGGATTGTCGAGGGGAGTAGTGTTCCTATGCCTAAGCAACTATTGCCATTGGTTTCCTTAAAGTGGAAAGGGAAGGTACGAGATGCCCCCACTAATATTTGTTTTCTTCAAGGGAAAAGGGCCAATCAATGGTTTCTTTCTACGTTGAAGGTTCTAAACCTTCGATAATGTCGTACTAATCTCATTATATTACATTACCCATATCCCATTTCCCTACCATACTTGTTTAGTGCTTATATGATTCAGACTAGCATAAAACCTATTGAGTGAATCCATCAAGATTGGTAACACTTTTTGGCCAAAAGTGACGGCGAAAATCCATTTTTTTACTCATTTATTAAATCGAAGCCCTCAAATATCATATTTGCCTTGTGAAATCTAACACGCAACAAAAAAACAAATTGTAGGGAATTATGTTGTCTTTCCACCTATATTTTAAAAAGCATTATTTAATATGTCGATATTGCATTTACTGATAAGTTTTTTCTTATAAATTTCAGGAATATTTACCAAGTGGTTTGTGTGCACGTAACATAATTTAGTCATAAATGTATAATTTTTGAAAAAACAATATATGATCATAATCTACACAAAATCCACTTGGGTGCACATTATTTTTTTAATTTATGATGGAAAATTATATTTTTTAAACGAAACATTGAAATTTTTAATTGCATTTTGTACACGTGTGTGCACGTAATTTTTTTTTACTAGTTACAAAAATAAAAATAATAAAAAAGTACCCTTTGAAGAGAATGCATTGGTCTGTGGCATATACATTTCTTCGAAATTTTTTGGTTGTGTACTTTTTATGTTATTGATTTTTGTTTGTGCTCATTCGAAGTTGTGGACATGGTTTGGTTTTGTAAGTGTAAGTCTGAACTGGAAAAAAAAAAAAAAAAAAAAAAAAAAAAAATTATCATATGAACTCAGAAACCCATAAATTATTTTCCAATGGATAGATGATTCATTGACGAATCTATTGGTATGAAGTCTGCTACCTAAGGTGCAACCGAGGACATATTTTAGGCAAGGTAAAGAGGAAAGTAAAATTAAAATTACAGAAAGGAGGGCTAAAATCTTGTTTTTAAATCCTTAAATCGATCGAGGTCTTAAAAACCCTCGATCAAGGTTTTTGGGCATATTTTTAAATACCTCGATTAAGGGTTTAAGTGAGGGTAAATCGAAAGCACGATCGAGATCCTATGAAATAAAAATTTGAGAAAAAATTCAGCGGGTTATTTCGAGTTGAGGAGCATGATCAAGCTTAAAAGTTCGATCTAGATTTTAAAAGCTCTTGATCTAGCTTTTAAAAGCCTTGTCTATCTTTCAAAACCTCGATCTAGCTTTTTTATAGATTCGAGCTTTTAAAAGCTAGATCGAGCTTTTCAAAAAGTGAGATCGAGCTTTTCAAAACGCTATATCGAGCTTTTAAAAACTAGATCGAAGGTTAAGAAAACCCTTGATCAAGCTATTTAGGTCAATCAAGAGTTTTTCAACCCTCGATCAAGCTTCTAAAAATAGCTCGATCGAGTGCTTTGTTAAGCCCTCGATTGATCTTTCAAAAGTTGATTGAGGGCTTAACAAAAGTTCGATTAAGCTCATTTTTTACCATTCTCATGCCCTTTGCTTGCCAAAAAGTGTTACCATCTTCATGGGAACACCTTATTACAATAACTATGATCTAAACTTACATTTGAGCACGAGATTAGTACAAATACTTGGTGACCAAAGAAAAAAAGATATGTGTTCTTGCCTGGCAATTTGTCCCCTTCGATCTCAACTACTTTTGGTTTCAATAGTTGCTCTCATCCCATTCCAGTTTCAATAGTTTATCCGGAGTTCTATCCACTGGAGAACACATGCAACCTCGTCCTCAATTATGACATCAATAGAGAAAACAAGCAGGTATGCAAAACCAATTCATAAGGGATGGGTAGGAAAACATGTAGTTCGCGGCAAAGTCAATTAACAGAGGATGGGTAGGAAAAAATGCAGTTCGCAGCAGAGTCAATTCGCGGGGGATGTGGCTGATTGAGGGGTTGTCTATAGAAATCAAACTTTTGCATGAGAATTGGAAATTAATCTACCTCTCAGATGAGATATGTTGTACTTCTCGGGTGAGAGTTTTTCCTGAGAGTTTGCGAATGACAAAATTTAAATCTCTCAGCCGAGAAACTTTAAAACTCTTGCTTGAGAAAATATTTAACCCCACTTTAACTCCAATAAACTCTGGCCTAAGAAAATATGAAACTCTTTCCCGAGAAAAAGTTAAACTATCGCCAAAGAAGTTTTGTTGACTTTTTTTTCTCTCTTGAGAAAGTACATTTTACATTCTAAGTGAACCCCTTCTCCAAAAAGTGTTACCCAACTAAATGCGTTTTCACCCCTATCCCTTTTGGTTTTTGGTCAACCAAAACCACCACTTCGGAGAGCACATGTATCTAGCAAGAGATGTCAGCTTCTGCTAACATGCTTTGCAAATTTGGATTGTCAAGTTGGAAATGTTCAACAATTGGTAGTTGTCCACTTCCAGTTATTCAACTCTATTTTCTTAGACTCATATACACCCCTACGGATTAAGGGGGGAATTGTTGGAACCTAATCCTTGGTGTTTTGAAAATATTATGTTATTATCTCCATATTCGTGTGAGAAGATGACCAAGATTCCTAGGTGAGTAGGAAAAGTCAAGAGGAGTCCAAGAGACCACTTGGAAGACGAATCCAACGGTCATTCTCATGTATTATATGTGCATTTGATCAATGAGAATTTGAGCTTAAAGCCTATATCATTTTGTGTTGTGTGTGTAATTTCCTATCTGCCCTAATGGGCACCTAACATGATGGAATCTAAAAGTTGGTATTTGTAACAACCTGTCTTGTTACTGGAATGTTGGAATGGGGCATTACATTGTGGTTTTGGAGCTATTAGTTGTAGCATTAGGGTTGTCTGGGTTGGAATTTGTCTCTATATAAAGAAATATAAGTTTACATACGTGTTGGTTATGAACATGAATGGTAAAATCTAGTTCTAAGAAAACCCATTGGGAAAATTTTTGAAATCAGTAAGAATGGTTAATTTCGTTAACTAACAAAAGTTTGAATTTCCAATTGTAAGGTCACAATTATGTTTGGGGACCAGGGGATGATCCATGGTTGAGATTTAAGCTTCTAGATCTGATGGTGCAAATTGATTCGATGTTTAAAGGTTGGAGGTATGTCGCAAACAGTGGATATTAGATCCAATAGTTTAGATTTACGGTTGATAAGCTCTTGTGGGATTCTATTTCATTGAGATTCCAAGGTTTGAGAAACACCATGAATTATCTAGATCTTATTGTACCTTTGAGATCAACTACCCATAATCTCTCATGTTGGAGGTTTCGAACAAAAGGAGAAGGAAAAGTAAGCAACTGAACAATTGATATATCTCTCTAGGGGAATGAGATCTACAACCCACATTGCATCATGCTGGGGCATTTCATAGTGGTTCAAGATAGGTGAAGCTTGTGTAAATGAACCAAATCTTATCACATCATTTATATCAATGATCCACAATGCATTCCTCTATAGCATATCAATAGTCTACAATCCATCATGCTAGACCAATATGAACCCAAATGGTTCAAGTATAAAGCCAAGATTAACTCCATTGAGGAAACTAGGCATAAAGAAACCAACTAACTGTCACATATACAAAAAGTATCAATGATGAAGTTGTGATTTAACCAATCATGCCATATGTGATCATAACAAAGTTTCACAAAATTGACCATCTAAAACCATTATGAATACATGATGATGATGAATTTGATTGTGATGACTTTACCTGATTTGGAACAAAGATGTGTGATTATAATATTCCTTCTCATGATTCTAATAATAAAGTGGCAAGGGAGCTTAACATGGGGAGGTTTGTGTGTCACTAGGTTAAGGTTTCAAACAAAGAACTTAGGTTTGTAATGATGATGCAATTTTTTTTGGGTTGAAATGAAGTTTGGTTGAATAGAAGAAAAAAACATAAACTCTTAACTTCAAAAATATGGTTTCTTGTTCATAAAATCTCTAATGTCATAGTTTTCGAACATAGAAGCATGGAAACCAAATAATACTCAACATCATGATGTCATAGTTTTCCTTAACAAGAATTCAACTAACCATTAGTTGTAAGTGTACTATTAATCTCACCATAAGTCAATGAATACAAAGATATACACCTATATATCAATACGAGGACATGTCAAAGTTTTTCTCTTACACCTATTAAATACTATGTCACCCATCGATTATGTCGAAAGGCGTAATCATAACTTTAAGAAGATTTGGCTAGGTTATGTTGACTATTCTCCTTTACATCATTCACAAAATGTATACAAACATATTCTTTTTCACACATACTCTTACATAGATCACTATTGATGCAAACTTATCTAAGGTAAGGTCTTATTCTTTGTCCACATAAGATTTTTCACATTTATTCAAGTGCATATGAAGCTTATCCATTCTTCTATTGCATCCTCAATCATATGATCACCCATTTAAACATAATTTCTAATACATTCTCTCAACATCAAAGACATGAAAATGGTGAAACCTTAAGCATGTGTATGATACTATTCTTCCATAGGGTTAGTATCATATTGAAATCTCCTTTTCAACCAATTGTAGTCTCTTTCCTTTGGCCATCTACCAATCAACTTTACATAAATACATGAAAAGCTAAACATAAGATATTATACTCTCCACTTACATTAATAGAATACCATTAAAGCTACAATTAATTGAGTCAATATATATATCAAACGAGTATGATGAATTTACAAGCATAATTTTCTTACCAATTCGGTAGAACTGAAAAATGGTTGTTCTTCCCGTCTTCTTCTTCCTGTATTCATCATACTTACAACATTTATTATTACTATAAAATATATTCTAAAAACTCTAGGTGTCTTTCCATTATTCATGCGATATATTTAACTGATTACATTTATAAATATTCATTTAGGGGAAATTGTTTTAGGCAATGCAACGCTCCACCCAACTGTAAGATCTTCGATGGCTTCTACTTAGTCCGTTCGAAGGCCACCCCCAAGCTGGGCATGCTGATCCACAAATAGAATAGCGAGTTTTTAAGTCCCATGCACAACCCTAGAGGTTACTGCAGTGTTCCTGCAAATCAAAAGGTAGTGATCCTACCTGGACAGTTCTCGTGTCCTAACCTTTTGCATAGTTGTGGTGTTGTTCTCTATGGGCCTAAGTCTATAATCCAAACTTGGCCTTCTATGCCCCATGTAATATGCAAGTGTTTACCGATTTATGTTCAGGACAGCCATCCCATATGTAATATAACCGATGCAAACATAATACATTGACCATGCCATATGTGATCATAACAAAGTTTCACAAAATTGACCATCTAAAACCATTATGATACATGATGATGATGAATTTGATTGTGATGACTTTACTTGATTTGGAACAAAGATGTGTGATTATAATATTCCTTCTCATGATTCTAATAATAAAGTGGCAAGGGAGCTTAACATGGGGAGGTTTGTGTGTCACTAGGTTAAGGTTTCAAACAAAGAACTTAGGTTTGTAATGATGATGCAATTTTTTGGGGTTGAAATGAAGTTTGGTTGAATAGAAGAAAAAAACATAAACTCTTAACTCCAAAAATATGGTTTCTTGTTCATAAAATCTCTAATTATAAAAATATCCTTGAAAGACATCACCTTCTCTTTCTATATGTCAAGATACACAATAGCCACTTATAACTATTCCAAGAATAAATATAATTATCACTATTTTAAAAAACAACGGATTTTGTTTCTCTTTATTTCCACATTTTTTCAAAATTGTTTCAAACCAAATATAATTATCTAATAAATGTATTTTTTTTAAATATCTTATTGACATTGAACCACTTTTCACATTAAGACACATACCATTTAACTTCATAATCATAGACTTTGTATCTCTCTCTAGTTGGTGACTGGGTTTTTTCTTGTTTTTAGGAGGCTGATATCTCTCTCTGTTTTTCTCTATTTATTCTCTTTTTTAGCCTTTGTTTCTTTTGCCATTTTCTTTACGTTCTTTTCTTGGATGGGTATCTGCGTCTCTTGTCTTTGAGTGCACTTATTTGGCACCTATGGTTTTATGTGTTGTGGTTTTTTGGTGATTATTGGACTCTTTGAGATGCTCTGGTTATGGCTGGAACAGAGGATTGTATTGACACTTTTTCATATATTTTATTAATAAAAATATAGTTTTTTTCCTCGTTGAAAAAAAAATACTTGGTATATCATCTAAAGTTACAAAGCCTCACCTAAAATCTACTTTGTTTACTCAATTAATGTAGAATGGAATCCTTTTTCAAAAGAGTGGCATACTCATGTAAAGCCATAGCCATCATACAATATGGAAGGTTTATGCAATGTTAGGATATATACATGGATTGTATAACTTTCATATATGGTGATAAATTTCATTAAAATTAGCATTTGCCCCTTAAGGGGCAAAAATGAACGCCGCTAGGAAAAGAAGAAAGTTAGAAGGAACACAAACATAGGCATAGGCAGCGAAGGATACTGGTAGGAAAAGAGCAAATTTTGTAACAATCTCATATTACAAAGACATAGACATTCAACCCATAACAAAAAATAATGTTAAGTTCATCAACATAGCAAGTAGTAATCTCAACACTATATATTAGTAATCTCAACACTATATATTACTACTATATCTAGAATATATAAGCAATTTGAAAAAATATTTCTGCAATAATATCAATGAAAACAACAACATTACAATTTGAATACAATATAAATAGGATCAAACAAGATATTATGGAATGGGATTATAAAAAATCAATAAGAGAAGATAAACATATATTACTGTTTTAGGAGAAGAGATTCAAAGGATATATCATTCAAATAATTTCAGAAACCAAACAAAAGTTACAAAGATTGATGTTTTAAAAATGGAAAAAGAAATAAGGAAGATTTTGGAAGATACAGTTTCCACTTCCCGATTAAAGATTCTTATGATTTTTAAAATACTATAGATCCTACCTTCTCTCATAAAATTTAATAAATATTATAACTCAGTTACTGCTTCTTCTTTTCAAGTTAGTATCACCGTCATTGTCCTTCAACGTAGTCCTTAAGATTGTCACAAAATCTATCTTTGAACAAATATCCAGTCAGTTCAAATCAATGCTCAAGAATTAATTTTAAAATCAGTGCTCAAGATTGCCCACTTTAAAGATCAAACAATTCTTCAAATACTCTAAAATCTGTTCTTCAAACACTCTTTAAGCATCCCCGAAACACTGTTATATCAACTCTCCTTCAACAGTGCAAAACAGTCCTGAAAACAATGTAGATGCACATTTCCTGTTCCAGGTCATATGATCACAAAACTACCTTTGTTGGGTATGAAAATGACCTTCTTGTTGCTGCCACAACTAATACTCAAGGAGCAGTGTAAGAGATCTTCAAATGTTGCCAAGAAAATCTGCTCATAACTAGTTATCAAATACTTTCCCACTTGTTATAAGGACTATAGAGATAGGGCTCGAAACCATTTTTTGATGATATCGTTGACTGTAGAATGGGGAGACTTGAGGTCTTCATGAATCTGACTATGGTACTTAGAGGATTTTAGGAAAGCTCCATAATTCATATTTTGTCATGTTTTGATGCCATCATAGGATTGTTGAAGGTTGTTATTAATAAAATATTATTCTCGGAACTTCAACCAATGCTCCAAAATCGTCTACCACCCCACATACTTTTAGGATCCAATAAAGTTACATTCAATAGACGGGGCCTCTAAAACAATGCTACAAGTCCACCTGATAATCATCTTAAGTAGTGGTATAAAATTATGTCACAAAGATGTCTTCTCCAATGGCATTCACTCCATGTCTTGATGGCATGGGAAGGGAAGACTCAATCTACTTCTTCAAATTTATGCAAGTACATCCTTTACCATTCTGCTAACTACCACACTTTAATCACCCCTGAAATAATTCCAATTTAACCTTTAAACTTGCAATAATAATTCCAATTTAACCTTTAAACTTGAAATAATAATTCCAATTTAACCTTTAAACTTGCAATTTGGGAATGTCTGTCGTGCTCACTTTATTTTTTGTGGTTTTTCCAAAATTCAACCTCTGATGGTATGGGTAGGGAAGACTCAATCCGCTTATTCAAATTTATGCAAGTACATCCTTTACCGATCTGCTAACTACCACACTTTAATCACTCCTTAAATAGTTCCAATTCAACCTTTAAACTTGCAATTTGAGAATGTGCACATACAACACAAAGAAAATACCCGATGTGAAAAGTTCAGAAAAAAGTAACAAATGTAGACAAAACTGGTGAGCAAAAGAAAACCATATTAAGTGGTTTTGCAGATGTCCAAGGTTGATGGCCCCCTTAGTGTAGATGGTACTATACAGAAGCTACAGGATATATCGTTGTTGTTCACATTAGATGCCAATGGGGAAATTAGCTATCATAATAGACACTACATAACCCTTTTCTTCGTTCATTTTTCTCACATTCTTGAAAATAATGTGATGCCAATCCCTACTACTATGGCATATTAATCCTCGCATCATTCATCCCTTCCATGGATAGGGATTCAAGCTACTCGAAATGATATCCTTATGGAAGAATGTGCCATACCATGATTATAAATTGATATACTAGTCAAACTATAGGGACATATGCCATGATGAATAAGACCATTTAAAGAATAAGGGTGATAACTTGTTAGCTACAAATGATATCCTTATGGAAGAATGTGGGAGATTAAGGAGGTAAATCATTGGAGCAAGTAAGAATAGTGAACCACTATAAGTGCCAAGATTTGGTGCATGATTGTGTGTACGTCCTACATATTACAAATTTCATCAAGAATAATCAAAGATCATGTAGAAGTATAACGTTTAGTATGCTTGTTAGTAGTGTATGTGGAAGAATTATTCATAATGACCACACAAATAACACCCTCATTTGCACAAGAGCATAAAAATATGTGCATTTTGAATAAATGTTATACTTAATGAAGTGAAAGTTTTGTACTTAGCATTGGATTGGAAAACATAAAATCCTACGGCCCACTACCCTGCATTCCCTTTAGCGCTAGTGGATTGCCTCCATAGCAACTACGTTTGGCTTTGGGTGTAAATAAATTTGTTAGAGGCCTTAATTGAATATCTTGCTAGCTATGCTATAATATAAAATTCTTATAACTGAAAGCCCACATAACTTGAGCTTGAGGCTAGGTGTTTGAACGAAACTTTGCTTGAGGCTAGGTGTTTGAATGAAACTTCGCTTGAGCCATGTTATGCTAACTGGAAAGATATATATTTGACATCTTGTCCTCTGCACCTTCCGAGGAATGAAACAAGTGAAAGGTGGTGCCAGGCGATAACAAGTGAGAGTTGGTGCCATGTAGTATAAGCGAAGGCGTTCATTGATAATTGCACATAGAACATGTTAGAAGTGTTGTCTGATACAGTTTTTAGTAGCAATGGCCTAACAACTGCCGAAATTCAGAGACATGAATGGCATTGATATAATGTTAAAGTTGATTGATCCAGATGGTGCAGAGTATGGAGGAAACCCAGTTTACCTTCACTCTCAAGTTGTGAGAAAATCTAAATTTTATGAAGTGCTGCTATCTGATCGTTGGTCTTTAGATAAATGTCGACCACTTCAAATTAGTGTAACTGCAAGTAATCATAGTGTGGAGGAGCATATTCAATCTATTCAGCTCATGTATTCTTGTGCACCAAGCAAGCAACTTCGTTTTTCAAGTGTGGACGATGCCCTTGCTATTCTACCAGTGGCTTCTCAATTATTGTTTCAGGAGTGCGTTGAAGAATGCATGCAATATTTGAATGCGGTACGTTGGAATTGTATGCAAGAATCCCAAATTCGAGTGGCGATATCGTCCCTGTAGTTAAATACTTTTCCTGTCGATTTAAGTGCTAGAATTTGTATGAACTTGCAAGCCAAGCCCGACATTAATGCCGATTTACAGACGTTCTTGGCCGAGTCAATACAAGAATTGTTGTTTACAGTTTCCAAAGATCCAAAATATGGCAGTGAAGTGGAGAAGTGTATTGTAAGCTACTATGGGGAGCAAGTTGTTAGGCTACTCTTGACTATACGATACTGGCATAGAGAAATTTTAACCTATGATCGGCATAGATAAGTTTGCAGGCCTTGGAGACCCACCTTAACACCTAGACACCTGTTCAACTATTCAAAATATATAATAGCAATCCTCCTCAAGCCATCCCACTAACTTGGGATTGACACTTATATAAGGTAGGAAGAGCTCTGCACCATTAAATACCACTTTTAAAGCTTCTGCTCGTGCTTATTCTTCGGCTTATTAATAACACTGGAGATTCAAAATAAGGGAGGGAAAGTTAAATAGACAGATTCATAACCAACCCCGTTAAGGAAGTCGATTAAAAAAGAAAGGAGAAATGTTCCTTATGCAGGACATCCAAGTTACAGAACACACTTGTTGTCGTGATAAAAAGTATTTTTGATAAATGATAAGAAAGGGTATGGTTGCTATATGATAAAATCAAGTTTCAAGTGCGGATGATAAATAATTAATTATTGTAAAGGATGTTTTATTCTTCTATAACCGTTATCAAAGCCGATTAGCGTAGTTGAATAGCACAAAAACCATCCAATTTATTTTTTCCCATTTCATTAGCCGAGCTGAGTAGAAAAGGAAAGCAATGACCGACTGTCACTGATGAGCTATTGGAGCCTATGGCTATGGACTTCCTTCTGTTGATAGGCGGGGTATGATGAGCCCCTGAATTGGCCCATTTTAACTTCTGATATTTCTGCGGTGGGTATGGTTATATATATATATGGTTTTCCAGAAAATCCGCAGTAGTACACGTTTTAGCTTGTCAACTATATATAACCTCTCAGGAACCAAAGAGAGGAACCAAAAAAAGGGAACCAAAGAAAGGATCGAAAGGATGTGGAACCGGAACTTTGAAACAAAAGATATAGAATCTCTATAAGGATGCTACTGAGTGGGATGATTGGGTTATTCCCATTTGTGAAGCTGATCTCCTTTAAAAAATATGTATTTTGATTCAGAATCATGCATACAATGGAATGTTCTGCAAACTAGGAACCAAGTAGGACTGGGCTTATTAAGGGGAACACGGGGTAACATAATAAATATTCTTCTCGTTTGGTGTCAACATGGGTAACATAATCTATTGCATATCGTGTCAACATAAGCATAATTAATATTTTTGAACATGTCTCGTCATAGAAATATACCTCGTGATGCGGGAAGGATGAATCAAAAATTAGTTAGTAGAAATCACGCATATCTGGCCGGGTGCATGGCTCAGTCGGTGGAGCATCGGGATCAGGGATCAAATTTGAAGGATAGGGTCACATTTCACTTTGAAGGGCTATGAGATATCGAACCCTTCAATGATGACATGTAAAAATAAATCATTCTTTTCATTTGAAAATGTAATAGTATATCAAAATTTTATTATTGTTTTTATGAATTCATTAATACAATGGTGATAACTACACACGATGACCTGAATAATATTGTAATAGTTCTTCAATTTGCGTTTTGGTTAAAACCCCCGGTGCCTCACTACCTAACTACTATCTCATAACATTGTAACTCGTCAAACTCCGACGCAAAAAAGAGCAGATTTCCTTTCCCGTCAATAGTTATTCCTTAATTATTCATTTAAGTGGGGGGTTTTCATTCTGCAAACCAATAAGCACATTTTGGTGAAAACCCTAGGTGCAAATCACAAAGCACATTTTGGTGAAAACCCTAGGTGTCTCACTGTAGCCTGTTTTGTACAACATAAATGAACAGCAGAGAAACAAAAAGCGAGAAAGCAATTTTTTAGGGAAACAAATAATGGAAATTACATTCTTCCTATAATGTTTTGAGAAACAGAAGAAATAGAAAGCGAGAAAGCATTTTTTAAGGGAAACAAATAATGCAAATCACATTCTTCCTATAATGTTTTGAGAAACAGAAGAAACAGAAAGTGAGAAAGAATTTTTTTAAGGAAACAAATAATGCAAACTACATTCTTCCTATAATGTTTTTTTAACCAGATTACTATAGTTGAAAATGTGTATGAAGCAGCAAATACAAAATTGCTTGACACAATAGCATACCTTTGGTGTAGCATTGTTGGTTACGAAAGGGGGCACTAGTAAAAAAATGCCTTCAGGTGAAAATTCAAGACTCAAGCCAGGCCGAGTCGCCACTCCTTTCGAATTTCAAATTCTCAATCCATTATGCCATTCCCGATTCCCATAATGCATGATTCATGAATGAGCTAGTTGGACAGGCCGTGGACTCCACGGTCACATGGTTGATGGGCCGACTCCACGCTCATGGCACAGCATTCCTTACAGTCAAATTCAATAGATGCTTCATGCCATTGCAAATTCAGAGCCCTTTCTTGGGCATTCCGTTGATTACCAGTTTCTTGCCACGCACATTTTCTTCAAAGGTTCTTTGAATTTTCAGGTCTTTGACCCAATCAAGCCAAAACATTGACCATTAGCTCAGCTGCAACGAAAGATCATAAAGAAAAAATAAATTTTGCTACAAATTGAAGTCTGTTGTCATACATTGAAGTTCGTGGAAACCAATCGCTGCCAACAATCACAGAAGCAATATGAATAAGCAGGAGGACATAACTTCAAAAGGGATAAGCCATCACCGACGTTCAAAGAGAGAATCACCGCTAAATTGCAGTCCAATTAGCCATCACTTTGAAATATAAGCGCGATTGGAATCATATAATCAAGCAATCCGTTAATTAAGATTACAGATGCAGGAAATTGCAGGGAAAAACAAGTCTTGGACACTCATAATAGCTGCCACCATTTTAACCCTCCATTTCTGAAAAATTCAGAGGTTCGTCTTTGTCCAAACAAATCATTCCCTAAATCCCTAGTTGTATCAAGGAGGGAAACCGCAAGCCTTTAATCAATTTTTACAGCTTCCATCTCACAGAGTTACTTGATCGTTGCCGCTACCATTCAGGATTTTTGCAAATTGTATCAACGGGTCGACGACTGCAATTTGCTAACCCCGAGCCCCTGGGCTATGGTTAATGCGCCTCCACTTTCGGCCTAGCCCTAGCCCCTAAGCCACCTATGGTAAATTGGTAATCGCACCGACACCTGCCAAATTCCAGCAACAAGTAATCAAGTTACACATATGTACTCTGTGGAGTAACTGGAGTGACGAAGTCCAATCTCGAGTCTGGAGTCTGGTGGTAAGTTGGTAACATTAATTGCTTTCACAACTCATAGTCCATAACTCATTTACTCCACCGAGTCCACCATAACTCCTTTTGACATACTCACCAAGCTGGCAGAGTAGCAATTTTCCAATTCCAGTTGGAACGGGGGACCGACGTGGAACTGGCGACGTCCAAATGTAATGACTCCGGAGTCCGAATCACTAATAACCCCAGGATGGGCAGAATTTGCAGTTACCCTTCTGTTGCAGATTTTCACAACTCAACCCAATTTCACTATTGATGGGCTCTGCATGGAATTAAGTTTTATTTGCAGGGTAAAATTTGCTCTGGCCTTCTATGACAGGTAAAAGTGCCTTTGACGGGCACTGAAGCCTGATCAGGATGGCGCCCACTTGAGGATCGCTTGCATGCTCTCCACGCGCCAGTATGCATGCCACTAGGAAGACTCCAGCGAGGATCCCCAGGTGAACGCAACCTCTTCATATCGGATCTCTACCCCTTCACGTGCTTGAACTCACAATTCCTTTCCCCACTGGTTCTGCAACTCAGTGACGCCCTTCCTGGCCTTGCGACTCTGTGTGGAGAGTGCTAATGCAGTGGAACCCATTTTTGTATTCTCATGCTGTTGTTGCTCAAAATTCCTGGCCTAGATCACCTAAGGAAGGGATTTGTAGCGGTTACTTGAAATGCGTTGAAGTTGATGCTCTCCATGGTGCCATTCTACCTGTTTCTGTTGATGGATATCTACTAGAAGTATGAGACAAAACTCAGCTGTGAAGAGCACATGTGCAGCCGGAGCGAGCATCTGCGCCATAAAAAATTCGTTATGAAGAGCCAATGTAACTTCATGCTTATTGCCTCGGCTCTCCTACTCTACTGGATTCTGTTTTGTGTTACAAGCATGGTCATGAAGATCAAACGCATGAACGAGAAAATCAAGAATATCAAGCGCTCGGATTAAGAGATCAGTTGGGTGGTTGGTTGGTTGTCTTTGATTTGTCAACGTTCTGGTTTTTTTTTTAGAAGCACAATAATGCGCTTAGATTCGGCTGTAAAGGTTCGAACTTCTTCTGAATTTCTGAGCAGAAGGAATACTTAGTTTTAAAGGTTAGAAATTACTTCGAATTTGAGGAGAAGAAAGTTCTTTTATGGAAAAGAAGCAGTGAAGGTGCCTTTTGGCTGAATTTTGAGAAGAGGAAAGCTTTTTAGGAAACAACCCACGCCAAGTTAGAGTTTGCTTTGAATTGTGTGTAAATGAAGTTGAATCCAACAGTGCCAAATTAAATTCAGTTAGATTTCTTCACAAAGAAAACTAAAGTCTTATAAAACCAGAATCATATCTTGTCACTTAGCTAGACTTTAGCTAAATCCTTTGTATTTCAGCCGTGGATGTCAGATTTACTGTAAGTTGTGTGCAAAGGAAGTTAATGTTTATGGATGTAAACTGTAGAATTTTGCGTTTACGTAGAATTGTGTACTTCTGTAGAGAAACAGTTTTAAGAAGTGATCAACATAGATACAGACTCACTTGATCTACTTTGAAAATGTGCTAAGCTGCATATCGGAAAGAGAACGATATTCTATTGCGTTGTTTCAGATTGAAATGGAAAACAATGAGCGTGAAGGTGAAGGTGAACGTGTCAATGATGTCAATGTTGCAAGAAACAACTCATACACAGGAGGCAGTGCAAACCCAAAAATTGCAGGAAACAATGCACACCCAGGAAGCAGTGCAAACCCAAATATTCAAAATAGTAATACCCAAATATTCAGAATAGTAATACGATGAAAGAGGGACTATCCACATGGTAGCATTCCATTCGTTCCATGAGCGAGGAATCTAGTAGACGTGGATGGTTATGCTTCTCCACAGTGAAACGCCTACAACGTAATTATATTTTTTATATAATGTATTATTGAATATTCATATTTTACAAAAAAAAAATTTAAAGAATAAGTAAAATAGGACAAAGATTTATCTAATTCAAAAAATAAATTAAATTTCAAAATGATTTTTTTTTAATGAATAAGTAAAATAGGACAAAGATTTATCTAATTCAAAAAAATAAATTAAATTTCAAAATGAATTATAGCAATGTTATATTTAAAAAAACCAAATTCACTTTTTTTTTCTATTTTAGAAAAATAACATCATCTTAAATAATTCAATAATAATGTATGAAAAAAAGATTTAACATCCTATCACACACCTCTGAATCTTAAATATTTAAAAAAACATCAAAACAAAATTAAACAAGTAAAAATAGTAGCAAAGCTGTTTATATCTGCCATTTGAAAATAGTTTATAAGTAATTCAATTAATAATTGTATATAGTCCAAAAGTAAAAGTTAAAATGAAATTAGTTTAAAAATGTTTTAATATATTAGCTCTCCATACACACAGTTTGCACGCAATAACTTAAAAAACTAAAGCAAGGAGTATAATCCTAGCGATACTTCACAATATTTCGTTCCATGTATTGTTAACAAATAAAGTAAAATACAACGTTTTGAAATTGTTTCTATCACAAATATCTATTAGATTCTTTATTTTATTATTAGCTTTTACTTTTCCAAAGTAGATAGAATATAGATTCTTTAAATTTTTTACTTTTCCAGAGTAGGTACATAGCAGATATGGTAAAAGTAAGTTTTTCCTCTGAAAAAAATTGGTATTAGTTTTTACTTTTTCAAAGTAGATAGAATATAAATTCTTTAAATTTTTTACTTTTCCAGAGTAGGTACATAGCAGATATGGTAAAAGTAAGTTTTTCCTCTGAAAAAAATTGGTAAAAGTAAGTTTTCCCACCTTATAACTTCAAACCATAATATGTCAAATAATAAAAAAACAAAAAACCATTTTGCATATAACAATAAATTTGGGAAAAGTAATGTTTTGGAACACTATTTTATAGCAACAACCATAGAATAATGTTGGGAAACAACCTTATTCCAGAAATTATGGAAAATAATCTATATACAGTGGGTCCTGTACTTTCTTCCTATTAAATTACCTTGAAAAAAATATAAAGTAAATTTCAGCCACAGAAAATAAAGACGCAGGCTTGAATCATGAATCAGTTTTAATTTCACTTGCACGAATTGCTTAATGGAATACTGCGATTGACTTTGCATCTATGATAATTCATCTGGCCGCCAACTATAATTGAAATAAAACGCCTTCATCTTTCATCTTTCAGCTTTCATTCCGATCTATGGTACAAGAGTTACATTTATTAGTTCTCATGATTAATAATTTTTCCCTGCAAAATACCCAACGTCGTATTCCAAATTATAAACAATTCTTACTACAAGATAAAAGTAAAATAAAGCAAAACAAGTCAAAGCATAATGAATTTTTATACAAAGCAAGTGGTCTATTACAGAAACGGAATAAGATTTAATATACACATTTATTAATACTTTAATTTATTTACAAATCAATGTTTTCAATTTCTATAAATAAACTTAGTACAAGTTCTTAATACATAGCTTTACAAAATATCATTAAAGTAACATTAAATAAATGAATTATTTGCGATTGACTTTGCATCTTAGGTTAATTACGTATTTTTGTCCAATACTTCATGTAGTGCCTTAGAAGTAATTGTAGAACACCAAAGAACTTCGGGAATGGCCTGAACTTAGATTAGTTTGTCTGCTGATACAGTAAATCTATGCCTGACATTAGATTACCAATACCATGGCATTCTTCCCCTTTGGTCTGTAATTGCTGTTAAAATATTCAAATTCTCTGAAAAGGAAGAACAAGTTTAACTTTAAAACGCTTATTTGAACCTCAATCTAGCTGCCAGTGCATGCAATTGAGTGAAATTCAATCTTTAAAGCGTTTAAAACGTAAAGAATTTCGAGCAGAGAAACCGCAGTAGCAAGAATTTTGAGAAGCATAAAATCTTCATTGGTGATTTTCCATGCTACCTCTCTAATAATGAAAATGCGGTTGCCGTCAAATTTGTGATAGAAAGAAAGAATTCAGCAACTCACCAGTTTTCAATCATGACAGTCCGAAGTACTGTAAGTGATCAGTCAAAGTGATTGGTGGGTCTTAATTTCAATTGGAATCATGGTTCATAATGTTACTCACAAAACAAAGTGAGATGTCAACTTTTTATAAAAAACAAAATTATAAATTTTTAATGTGACTATTAGTTTGGGGTATTTAGTTTTTTTTTTTTTTTCAATGGAAAAATCACCTTCGTGCTATTCCGAAGAATCAAGGAAAGCTTGAAATACAATCATTACAATAGGGCTCAACAAGAGCATCATGTCACTTACAAGAATTGAACCTGGGTGGGGAGAGTAACAATCATTCCTCCCAACCACCCAACCTACAACCAATGGAGGGTATTTAGTTATTTCATTGTACTTAACCAATAAAAAATTAGAAATAACCAATTTTAAAAATTTAAAAAAAAAAATTATATTTTCATAATATTAAATTAAATACAAACTTATGATATAACATTTGAAAACTATATAAAAAATCTGTATGGCAAAAGCAAAAATAATTAAAAGTATAAAAAATTTGAATCCTAACCCGATTGCTATATACTTACCTTGAGCAGGTATAAAAAACAATCTTAAATTTTATGCACAAAACCAAATATTACATACAAAACCTGATTAAACATAAATAATAATTTCAAAATAAAATAAAATTTTTTCCCAAAACCTAACGTGTATCATATAATTATGACATGTACCATATATTCTCACATAAAGTTTGAATTTGACATCTATAATAATTACATGTTTCATATGATTGTGACATGTACTATCTATTCTCAAAACCTAATTACGCCGTAGGCATTTCACCGTGGAGGTCCTTAACCTCCACATCAACTAGATTTCTTGCTTATGGAGCGAATGGAATCTTGCCATGTGGAGGTTGCTCTCGGTGGTTGGATCAACTCCTCTCCTCGATCTCACCGTCGATTTAGAACAGTAGAATGGAAATGCTATGGCAACTGTAGATACCGGTAATGTTCTAACTGCCACTGCTGGGAATTATGATTCAACTGCTGAAACTAGTGTTGGAACGAGCTACTTCTGGTTCTGCCCGTTCAACTGATGATGCTGGTGTTGCTCAGGTGGCTCCTTATTCTATTGATGTTGCTTCAACTGGTTAAAATGCTGCTTCTAATGATCCCGGGAACGCTGCTCTTGAAACCACTTCTTCAAATGCTTGGAATAAGTTTGATCCAGGCTCTGAAGGATTGCACGCCTCTCAATCCGACCATTAAAGCGGAAATATAAGGTGAAATGGTTCCGTTGTTGCGGAGAACATAAGCGGACTTCCCCGCATTTGCGGAAAGAGAACTCAAGTTTACCCACCGTGGAAGGGCGCGAAAATGTAACATAGGATCTATTTAATCGAGTTTATCCGGTGTTGCAGAAAATATAATCGAATTTATCCATCAAAGCAAAACACTTCATCAGAGAAGAAGGAGAACTGTCAAAGCAAAAATATAAGGCCAAATCGTTCCACCGTTGCGGAAAAGATAGGGGGCATTGCTTGCCTTTGCGGAAAGAAAACCCAAATTTTCCCGCCATGGAAAAGGGCGCAAGCGTACGACGAAAAAATTAGCTGATTTTTCTCCGATCTTCCGGAAAAGATAAGCGAATTTATCCGGGATTGCGGGCACTTTTTTGTAACTTCAGCGAACCTATTCATCAGAGAAGAGGGAATATAAGGCCAAATCGTTCCGTCGTTGCAGAAAAGATAGGGGGCCTTGCTTGCCTTTGTGGAAAGAAAACCCAAATTTGCTCGCCGTGGAAAAGCGCGCAAGCGTACGACGGAAAAATTAGCCGAGTTTTCTCCGCTCTTCTAGAAAAGATAAGCAAATTTATTTGGGACTGCAGGCGCTTTTTTGTAACTTGAGTGAACCTATTCATCAGAGAAGAACCCCTTTTGCGGAGGGGTTTATCAGAAATGTCCACCCTGCGGAAAAAATAGGCGAGTTCCTTTGGTAATGTGATTCGATCCGGCGACCGGATGAACAAATCCCCATCCTACACAGAGAAATGCAATTTTGTTTTGGTTTTCTGAAATTGGCCTCTGCATTCCTTCGACTAAATCATCAATCTCCCCCAGATAAAATATTTTGTTATGCATTTATTTTCAGAAATAATAATACCAGTGTAAGGCAGAGCTTACCAGGTCTAAATTTTCTTTTCCTAAACTTGAGCATTCAATTACGGATTGGACATGGAACAATCTTCTATAAGGTTTCCCACATCAACATTTATTTCCTTGGACTTAATCCATCAGGAAGTTATGAATATCGCTTCAGTCGTACAGATCTTTTTCTATTGACGTATACCTAATGTTGACGGATTGGACCTCCTGTACATTGTATCTTTTGCAAATACGAGAACAAATTTCAATGCAAGTATGCTTAAATGTACCCAGACACCAATGCACCACCGCCTTTTCTCTTAATCCTTTATAAAATCAATGGGTCAAGCCTCTCTGATTGTATTGTTGTTTGCTACTGTTATTGTGACATCACCTCACTTATTCAAATTCCCATCAATTTACCAAGCAACGGTGTTCTTCACAAGGCAAATCTTTTTGTTTTCTATTCAAAATCAAGGTTTTCCTCTCAAACCAAACTCATATTTGTTGTTATAACAACCAAGAAGGTTCTGTTGTATTTTTTTTTTCCTGGAATGTATAGGATGTTTGTGTCACTGCACTGTGATTTATTTACTCTTTCACTTGTATGTTCAAATTTTAAATTTAGAATTTAATCATGTATGTGATTTGTTTACTGGTTTCACATGTAACTGTACTTGATTGGTATATATTCAGTTCCTTGTCTGTATCAATATATGTTTCTACTAACTTGGGAAGATAATTTGCACTACAACAGATTTTGTCTCCTACAAAAGTTGCCACTTCTGAAAAATTGATCTTTTATTTTCTCAGAATTTTGCTATTAACTCGTTGTACAATAACCAATTTGTGGTACTCACCCCTGTTGAAATTCCTTCTTGGTTCTGTTCCTTTTGTCTAGTATGCTTCAAATTTATTTTCCACATCTTCTGTTCTGCACCCCATTTTCCA
Organism: Larix kaempferi; assembly: GCA_027924585.1. Taxonomy (NCBI): domain Eukaryota; kingdom Viridiplantae; phylum Streptophyta; class Pinopsida; order Pinales; family Pinaceae; genus Larix; species Larix kaempferi. The sequence goes on along the minus strand of BSBM01001515.1, from coordinate 429,007 downwards.
CATCTTCAAAACCATATATGCATTAGCTTTATATTTGCTGCAATAACCACAGGTGCTTGAATTTATATTGACTTGCCACTACAACAGAGTCAAAAGGTTTTGTAGTTCCTATGCACTCACCGAGACTGTTCTTACTTTCTTCAACTATGTATATGTTTTTTTTCTTCTATACCTACACTACACATTAGAACATCTTTCCAAGCAGAGCATATTTTGTAACACAACATAGAACATATAAAATACATCAATTGTACATTGTTACCAACTTACTAACAAGGCCTAGGTTCAAAACAGAGAGCATCTATTGCTCCCAAGTCACTACTCAACCCATTATAACAATGATAAGAAAATGTGTTACTCATCTGTTTCAAAACTTTAGGGCCCTAAGATATATCACAAAACAACACCTAGAAACATATCTAGCTATAACATCTACCACCTTTCTATGTAAGCAGCTATCTTTCCATTTCAAGAGTGTTTACTTTCATGTTCCCCACTATCAGCTGACTTGCGATCCTTCTTAGGAACCTATGTCAACCCTTCTCTTTACTATGTTAGTATATTGTTGTTGGACACATATGCTTTGTAAGTCGTCCCGTAGTATTTGTTGATCCGTAGTTTATATTAGCCCATAGTATTGACCCATAGTATTGGACGCATATGCTTTGTAAGTCGTCCCGTAGTATTATATGTCCCATGGTTTTGACTCATAGTATTGGGCATAGACTTAGTATATAAGTGTGTGTTGAGGTCATTGAAGGCACCGTGAAGTTAATTGTATTGAGCTTGCTCAAACAAGGTTTCCCCCTCGAAGTGGCCTGTGATCAATATAAAAGTGATTCTGAGTTCTATTATTTCTGATATCTCGTGTATTTGCATTAACTAATTATTGCAGGTGCATCACATCTGGTATCAGAGCACTTTCTTGGGCTCGTTTGGTGGAATTTCTGCCAGATTTTTTTTTCGCATCTGTTGCAGCTTCGGATTTGGGAATAATACCTATCCGCTTAACTGTGGGAAGTACTTGGGCATAAGCCCTAAAACTCATTGTGAGGAGTACCACAGGAACCCCAAAGTAGCTGGCCCATTGAGAGGACCTGCCAGCGAAAAGGGCAACGACCCCTACCTGATTGACTAGTTCCCACCCGTGAGGTAAACCAAGAGCTGTCGTTTGTGGCAAAGCGGTTATTAGTTTTACCTGAGCCGTGGAGTGAGGGGTACTGCCCCAATACGCAAGCCGTCAGACAACATTGGTGGCCGAGTGAAATCCCTGAATTGTTAGGAAGCCGCACATACCTGGGGTCCATATCTATTTTCAGTTGAATTGTTGCTGATCACTTTCGCTCCAGATCCAGCCATTTCAGATCTATTCTGAAAGTCGTTCCAGATCCAGTTGCTGTTTCAGATCCAACTGTTTTCGATCCCTTCCACGCCGTTGTAGATCCATCTGTTGCGGATCCCTTCCGCGTCGCTGTTGCTGATCCATTTCTGAAAAAGAAAAAAAAATTAGTTTTTTCTCCATATCTCCCTTGTTTTCACTCTGTTTCCCTTGAAATTTTCGGGGAACCCCTGTCATCCCATTTTGCATCTTTCATTCCTGAGGACCCTATCCCCAATTCCCCTTCCCAAAGCCCGAAATCCCACATTTGTCTATTTTTAGGGTTTGTCATAACTTCCTCAGATTTCACCCAATCACCTTCAAATTTTACCAGAGAGTTCCTTTCTACATTCTGCTTCTTTGTCCCTCTCTGCCAAATTTTCTCATTCTATCACCCCGCTTCTGAAATCCCCCTTTTTGCCTTCTTGTCCTTTCGACAATGTCCAAAATCTAGTCAAACCCCAATTACCCATCAGATTGTTTACCCAATCCAAATTTTCCTTTACTAAATCAGCTTTTGTTTGTGTTTTTCTACCCATTCCATCAAAAAAAAAAAAAAACTGGTTATGGTTGTCACCCATGCAGGAGCACACACCATGGAGGAAGCACTTGCATCCATCCAAACCAAACTCCAAGATCTGGATGAAAAATTTCTTAGCCTCCATCTTTAGCATTCAACCATGAACAATACTAGACAGCCAGAATCTTTTGCAGCCACTGGGTTCTCTTCTTCCAGCAATTTTTGTGGGCCGAAGCTTGATTTTCCTCGCTTCAATGGTACTAATTCGACTGGATGGATATATCGAGCAGAACAATATTTCAGTCTGCATAATAATTCTGATGCCCAGAAAGTTCCCCTTGCATCCTTTCATTTGGAACCGGAAGCCCTTCAATGGTACCGCTGGTACATCAAAGCTCATCCCGAGCCAAACTGGACAGATTTTTGCCAACTCATTTTGCCACGATTTGGTCCTAGTGCTTTTGATGATTTCATAGGAGCACTCACTAAACTTCACCAAATTGGCACAGTGAGAGAGTATCAGATAGAATTTGTGAAATTGGCCAATCACACAGAAGGATTGTTTGATGAATTCTACAGGAGTTGTTTTATCAGTGGTCTCAAAGATGAAATCCGCTCAGAGGTCAAAATGTTTTGTCCCAACACAATGATGGAAGTCCTAGGGTTGGCTAAGCTGGCCGAGGACAAGATCGCAGCTCAACAACGCTCCAAACCCACCTTTGTTCCCTTCAGAAATATGGGTTCCTAATGACCTCCCATCACGCCTTCTCCTCAACCAACTCCTATCAAGCATTTGTCTGAAATAGAAATGCAGGCACACCGAGAAAAAGGGCTTTGCTATAATTGTGATGAGAAATTCACTCGGGGACATAGATGTGTTCAACAAAAGCTCTATCTCTTGGATGTGGATTCTCCGCCTTCCTTAGAACTTGGTGAAGAAGCTACAGATACAGTAGATGATCAGGTCGACATTCAACACCCGCCTGTTGACACCCCATCTCAGGACGACCCACCCGAGATCTCTCTCCATGCTGTAACCGGCGTCACCACCCCACAAACAATGCGGGTCAGGGGATACTTCAAGAAGCTCCCTCTTACCATACTCATTGATTTTGGTAGCACTCATAACTTCATTGACCCTCGGATTGCCAAATAGGCTGATTGTTTTGTCCATCCTTGCTCCAACTTTGAAGTCATGGTTGCCAATGGGGGCACCTTACCTTGCAAGCGGAAGTGTCACAATGTGCGTATCTCTATGGAATATTATAACCTACGCTCTGACATGTTTTCCTTGTCCTTGGGCGGATGTGATGTGGTTTTGGGCGTTCAATGGTTACGCACACTTGGCCCCATCTTATGGGATTTTGCTGAACTTTGGATGCAGTTTAAAGTCAATGGGGCACAACACAAATTTATGGGCTTACAACCAGGGTCTCTCTGCATCATCATTTCACATCGCTTGGAAAAAATCCTTAAGAAGAATTCACATGGTGTCATCACTCAGCTCAATTCCATTCAGATGCACCCATCAACAGTCTCCACTACTTCCTTGGATAGATATGCAGGTATCTTTGCTGAACCAATGTGCTTGCTGCCTTCAAGAGACCTTTCCAGTAAGAATTTAGCCACATCTACCTCTCAGCAGGAAATGATGGCTATTTTGCATGCAGTACAGAAGTGCTAGCCATACCTATTAGGGAATTATTTCTGCATCAAGACTGATCTCCAGAGTCTGGAAAATTTTCTGGACCAATGGGTCTCCTGCCCAACACACCTGAAATGGGTTAGCCACCTCATGGGTTATCCCTATGTGATCACTTACAAGAAGGGTAAGGACAATATGGTGGAAGATGCTCCTTCTCGCACAATTGATGACCCAGTTTCTCTTACAACTCTTTCTCTGCTTGTTCCAAATTGGTTGCAATATGTTCAACAGGGCTATCTCTTCTATGAACTCCATGCTTCTTCATCAACATGGCACTCTGGGTTCTGCAAAATGTATGACCGGGAACAATGTAACTTCTTTTGGCAGGGACTAAAAATGACAATTCAACAGATGGTGGCTGACGATGATACTTTCCAAGTCAACAAGGGTGAAACGACACTCCTTTCAGGATTGCTCAAACCCTTGCTCATCCCTACACAGCTTTGGCCAACTATTTCTATGGATTTCCTAGCAGCGCTCTGGTCGTACAATACCACATCTCAAAGGACACCATATGAAGCAGTCTGTGGAAAACCACCGCCAGTTCTTCTTCCATACACCCTTAGAAGCTCCTCAGTTCAGGAAATTGACTCGGTTCTTCGCAACCGCGATCAAATTCTTCTCATTCTGCAAGACAATCTTCACATGGCCAGAATTTGCCTGAAACAACAAGCCGATCAACACCATTCTGAGCGCATTTTCCACGCAGCTGACAGGGTTCTTCTTCATCTACAGTCTTCCAAGCAATCCTCCCTGACACTCCAAAGGTGTCAGTGGCCCGAAATGCAACTCGAGGATGCTACCCGGGGAACCACTCCTTCAGATTCTACAGCACTTTCTCCAACCAAAGCTTTGAGGACAAAGCTTTTTCTAAGGGAGAGGGGATGTTAGGAACCTATGTCAACCCTTCTCTTTACTATGTTAGTATATTGTTGTTGGACGCATATGCTTTGTAAGTCGTCCCGTAGTATTTGTTGATCCGTAGTTTATATTAGCCCATAGTATTGACCCATAGTATTGGACGCATATGCTTTGTAAGTCGTCTCATAGTATTATATGTCCCATGGTTTTGACTCATATTATTGGGCATAGACTTAGTATATAAGTGTGTGTTGAGGTCATTGAAGGCACCGTGAAGTTAATTGTATTGAGCTTTCTCAAACGAGGTTTCCCCCTCGAAGTGGCCCGTGATCAATATAAAAGTGATTCCGAGTTCTATTATTTCTGATATCTCGTGTATTTGCATTAATTAATTATTGCAGATGCATCACAATCCTGTGAAAAAAAACTATCTGAATGCGATACATGACCACTAGAGATTGTTCATATCAGTCAAATATCCTAAAAAGATCCATCTATTTCCATCAAACAATGAAGGATACCACTATAGCCAAATTAAATAGAAGGTTGATTCTGTTTCCATCAAAGTCAATTCTTCTGATTTTATGTTCAACATATCAAGTATTCTATGTAACCTCTGTAACTCTATTTTCAAAACATATTTCTTCTGAAAATGAAAAAGGCATTTCAAAGCACAGGTTTCCACTTCATTGATTCAAAAGAGATGTGTTTGCTACATATGTATACCCTGTTTCCTTTTTCAGCAGATTCATTCCAAGTTCGCTTAAGGTGCGATACTGTTAAAACAAATTGTCATACATTTTTATATGAGAATTCCCAAGACTGTAATTCACATTCTACAGCATCAAATTGATATTTCTATCCATTGTGTCCTTTTTGCTATGTTCTTAAACTACTAACTTGAACCGAACACCTTTTTTGCTTCTTTTTACATGCCAACTACTCTTCTAACCTTCTATCAAATCTTAACTCTTTCAATAATGTACAGTTTAAGTTTCAAAATAAACTAAATAACCTATGATATTGTTTCTACATGTTTCCTTATTTCTCCAATAGAAACATTCATTGCTAAAAAAGAAACCAATTTCAAAGCATTCATTTGTGTATTCTTTGCACACATACTTCTATCTATTGCTTAACATATCGAATGATCTTTTCCATATTGTCCTACTTCTTTTCTCTTTACACTTAATAGCAATCTCGCCCTTTTCCAGGTTGCTTTTGTAGTGCCACTATTTTCAATACGCTGGTATGGAGACTCTATTAACTGAAAACGTTGTTTCACTTCTGATGAATGGTGTTGTTGACCTCTGTCCGCTTGTACAAGTTGTTGCTCTCAAACGAGTCAACTCTCTTCACTTAGCAACTGCCCACTTCCAAATCTCTATCTCTGATGGAATTCATTGCCACGATACATTGCTTCCAACTAGCTACAACAGCATTATGGAAAATCACCAACTCCAAGAAGGTTCAATCATCAAAGTCATCAAATGTACATGCAACATATTGCACAATGCCATGTGTGATTTCATTTCTACATGTTATTTTAACTTGTCTTGGATTGCACTCCCAATCAATGTAACAGTTTTTTTACTTTTACTTACTTACCTTAATGCTTATTTCCAGGACTATCACATTGGACACATTTGAAATCGTTGCTTTGGAAGCAGCAATAGTCGAAGACCCATCACCTTTTAACTTTACCCCCATCTTTACCTCCCCCAACAGTTCATCTATTCCGGAAATGAACACCATTGATAACCAAAACCCTTCACTTACCACAAACACTATTGCACCTTATCTTGAATTCACATCACTCAACCCTTCCAACAAAACTTGGTCGATTCAAGGTTGTGTTACTGCAAAGACTACTATGACAACCTACACAAATAAAAAAGGGCCTGGTCAACTCTTTGGCTTTGACCTTGTTAGTGCTATAAAAAACGAGATACATATCTCTTCTTTCAATGAACTAGCCACCTCATTATATGACCAAATACAAGTTGGAACAGTCTACACCATCTCAAATGGCACAGTTAAACTGGTCAACCCAACATACAACCATTTGAAAATTTCTTTTGAGGTTCTTCTTAATCCCTCCTCAACCATTCAACCATGTTTGGAAGAGTACCCATTAATCCCTTTTCATTGTTTCCACTTTAAATCTATCCATGACATCAAAACCACACCTCTCAATTCCATCGTTGACCTTATTGGTATTGTGATTTCTATTTTCCCTGCATCAACTATATGCAAAAGGGATGGCTCTGAAACCATTCGACGAACAATTGGGTTGAAGGACATGTCGAGGTATAGCATAGACATAACACTTTGGGGTGATCATTGCACAAGCGAGGGTTCCCACCTTGGAAACCTTTGAGGTTTTCCTAATCCCACTATCCTTGCAATTAAAGTTGGTCATGTTATAGAGTTCAATGGAAAAACCATTGGGACCCTCTCAAACACCAATCTCGTTATAAACCCAAATATTCAAGAAGCTCATCTTCTCCAAACATGGTTTGATGATGATGGCTTTTGTTCAACCTCACCATCTTTGAGCAAAAAATCAACCTCACCTTCTTCTAGCTCTTGCAAACGCATTTCCATCTCTGCACTTCAATCTCTCCAACCCTCTGAAAAAAAAACTTGGTATTCACTTATTGCTACAATCACCCATATTAACATCGATGACTTCCATTTCCTTGCATGTCCTCTATTTGTCGATGGAATACAATGCATAAAAAAAATTTGCCACAAAGTTGGTAATGTATGGCATTGTGCAAAATGTGATGGGGAGTTTACAGAATGTGCTTATCGATACATACTGAAACTTGATCTACTTGATGCCACTGGAGAAATGTACGGTGTCATCGCTTTCGATGATTTTGCGCAACATCTCATGGGCATATCTGCACGGGATTTATGCCTTCTCTCAAGTGATCCAGCATATCTTTCAGAAATTGTTCAACATGTTTGTTCTCACAAATACCTTCTAACCTTATCGGTGAAGACAGAGACTTTTAATTCAACTTCTCGCCTGAAGGTGCTTCTTGTTATGTCTGGGGAGGCTTCATCGTCATCACCACCTGTTGATTCAGTTGATCAAAGTGAACCCATTGTGCTTAATACATGTTCAATTGCTCGTAGGCTTTGAACTCTACCTTTGATAACCCTTTGTCACACAATTTGCTACACTTCAAATGTTGCTTTTTCTCTACATACTTTTTGTATAGACAATACTATGTAATTAATACTTGTAACCATCAATGAGCAATCTTAAGTATTATATGATTTAGTTTTGTTGTAAAATTTTGTTAAAATACATATCCATTGCAATCTATCTTTATAATTTATACTTTTAATGAAGATTGATTTGTCAACTTTATACTTCTTTTGTTTATAAACAAATTTTTACTTAGAATGAACATTGTTTAACTACTAGTTGTAACCATCAATCAGCAGTCTTAAATATTATATGATTTAATTTTGTTGTAACATTTTGTTAAAATACATATCCATTGGAATCTATCTTTCCACTTTCACATTTATACTTAGAATCATGCTAATTTTGAAAACTTTATACTTCTTGCAATAACTTGGCATATATTATCCATGCTCCATTTATCTTTTACACTCTATCTTTGTTTACTTGTTCAATTATTCAATATATACTATGCTTGTCTTCAAACAAATACACAATAAAGTTGAAAACCACGAAACATTTTTTTTTGTAGCTATGTCAACCAATGATGTCAATGATCAAATTAATGCACGTAGAAGAGTTGTATATGCTGAAAAGAAAAAACAAAACAACAAGTGCCAACGCCTTCTATATAGAGCTGCTTGACAACTTGTTCATATCCCTTCTCTATTTCACATTGTTCAAGCTTCCTTACCACCCTCTACAACATGCACAACCACCCCAAACCATCCAACAAATATCCACCTACATGGTGTACAAGAGAAATTCCGTAAAAGGCTAGACAAATTATCTACCATGGATGTATGCTCTATATGCAAGGAGTCTTATCATGGAATTAAAACAAAGCACTCTTCTGGTGCACCTGCATGCTCTCGTTGTATTGCAGAAAAAAAATGTCCATCGCTACTCCTTAGCAAACAACATGGACCCAAGGATACAACCAATTGTGATTGCTATCCTTACTCAAGTTGAAGAAATGCTCATTTCTCACGTTAACCCAATTTTATAGGTCACTCATGCTCGTGGGGGTCAATATACATATTTTGGTCACACTATTAGCTTCCCACAAAACATTTCAAGCATTGCCAATTTCCTCCCTCACTTGCTCTTAGACATTGACATCCTAATTGTTTCTAAATCCATTCCTAAGAAGAAGCCTTATGAATTCTTTGTTATCCGAACATGTGTTCTTGCTGCTCTTGAATACAAACTTTTAAATGACCCCTACTACAAAGATGTTCAAGTTAACTCAATTGCATTGTCTTCTTTGCCTCTTGAACCAACTGAAATTTCATCCCTACTTCGGCATGTCAAAGCCGATGAAACCCCATTTGTTGCCAATGCCTCAATTGATGCTATTCAATCACTTTCCTTCCTTGAACCCCGTGAAGAACAATCCTCCTCATTTATATCTACACAAACAAATTGTAGAATTGAGGTTGATGAAATCAAACACTTCTTAAGCACAACCAATGTACCCACTCCACCTCGCATTGATTGGCCCCCAATAGATGCTTCCCCTATCAATGAGTACAACACAATTTGCCTCCTCTCAATGGCCTTCCCAACGTTGTTTCCCACTGGAGTTGCAATTCTTAAACAACCACACATTCAAGATGTTGGTATCGACAATTATGCACTACACCTGCTTCGATATCACGACAATGGATTTGGCCAACATCCTCGTTTCCGTTATTGCATATATAACCTCACGATGCGACACCGTAACCACTCTACTGCTTCTGTGTTTGTAAAACGTAACATTGAAGATATGTTGCCTCCAATAGTCTCACAACTTCAGCAGCAATTACAAGATATAATAAGATCCAGTTTAAACCCAAGGATCAACATAAAACTGTTTTTATATGTCCTTGGGGTACATTTGCGTACCAGAAGATGCCCTTCGGCCTTAAAAACGTTGGAGCTACTTTTCAGCATGCCATGACATACGCTTTTCATGACCTTAAGTGCATAGTGGAGGCTTTATTGGATGATCTTGTTGGCCATTCTCGTAAGAGAGTGAACCACCCCAAGCACCTCCACCTCATTTTCGAAAGATGCCATGGTTACAAGATTCGTTTGAACCCTAACAAGTGCATCTTTGTCGTGAAAGTGGGTCGCCTTTTAGGGTTCGTAGTTTCCAAAGAGGGTATAAGAGTCGATCCTCTTAAGGTTCAGGCAATACTTTGGTTTCCTCCCCCGCGTAACTTAATTCAGCTTCAGAGCCTCCAAGGGAGAGCCACTTTCTTATGACGCTTTATCGTGAATGATGCCAGTCTTACCAAAGTTTTCTTTATCATGAATGATGCCAGTCTTACCAAAGTTTTATTTATCATGAATGATGCCAGTCTTACCAAAGTTTTCTTTATCATGAATGATGCCAGTCTTACCAAAGGTTTCACGTGACTTTTGAAGAAGGACACTCCATTATCTTGGATGAGCGATCCCAGCAGTCTTTCGACGCTTTGAAGAAAGCTTTTGCATTGGCCCCTCTGCTTAGTCCACCCGACTTTGCTAGAGATTTTTTACTTTATGTGGCCGCATCTCAAGAGATGATTGGTATGGTCTTAGTTCAGGTGGATGATGTGCTCCAAGAGCATGTTGTTTACTACCTTAGTCGAAATTTAGTAGAGGTTGAGCTGAGATACTCTCACGTGGAGAAATTGGCACTTGCGACTATTCATGCAGTCCAATGTTTACGTCATTACATTCTACTTAGAAAAACTACTGTCATAGCACATGTCAATCCATTTCAGTTTGTGCTTTCACGATGCCTAATTGGGGGAAGTATAAAAAGTGGATTGTTATTCTTCAGTAGTTTGATCTTGATTTTGCTTCGGCGAAATCAATGAAATCCTTGGTTTTCACTGAGCTCATGTTGGATTTCCCGCGACTTGATGAGTATATCATCCATGAAGACTCTTTTGTGGATGAATATCTATTTCTTATCGCGTCAATGGACCCTTGGTATGGGGATATCATTATATATCTCCAAACACTGAAGTTCCCTTCGCATTATTCGCGAGATGAACAATGACGTGTGAGACATCACGCTAAAGACTATGTCATCATCGGCGACACTTTGTATCATCGGGGAAAAGACTCCATCCCCCATCATTATTTAACTCATTAAGAAGCAAAGTTAGTGCTTAATGACTGCCATGGTGGGGTGTGTGGTGGTCACTTATCTGGGCTTGAGACAATCCAACATATCATGCGAGCAGGTTACTTTTGGCCTTCGATCTTCAAAGATTGTATGAACGTCATGAAGAGATGTCACCCTTGCCAGGTGTTTTCTCCAAATGTACACTCGCATCCTGCGCCCCTTCATCTAGTCGTCACCGTCGGTCCCTTCACCAAGTAGGGGGTGGATTTCATGGATTGCAAACCAGTTTTGGATGGGGGGCATCACCATATTATTATGGCCGTGGACTACTTTTCCAAATGGACTGAGGTCATGTTGACTATAAAATCCGACGGTGCTACTGTAGCCCACTTCATATTCAATTAGATTATCGCTCGATTTGGTATCCCGAAAGAGATTGTCACTGACCATGGTAGTCACTTCCAAAACAAAATGATGGCGAATTTATCACTCAAGCTTGGGTTTCGTCAAGATCATTCATCTTCTTACTACCCCCAAGCAAATGGTCAGGTCGAGGCAGTCAATAAGTCCTTAAATACCATTCTCCAACGAACCATCCAACAAAGCAAGAGAAACTGGCATATCATGTTATATCCTACTTTGTGGGCATATCGAACTGTAGTTAAGGCTGCCAGCGGTTTCTCACCATTTCATCTAGTACATGGTGTGGAGTCTATCTTGCCGATTGAATGTGAAATCCCTTCATTGAAACTAGACATAGAGTTCCTTCCTGGCACCTCAAATGTTGAGCAACGTTTGATCCACATTGAGCAGCTTGACAAGCAACGTCGAGATGCCACCGTGGCTATATGTGCCAACAAACGTCATGTCAAGGTTCAGTATGATAGGTCTGTATGTCCCCGAAAATATGCTGAAGTTGACTTGGTCCTCTTGTATGATCAAGCTAAGGAACCCCTCGGGGCAGGCAAGTTTAACCCCTTGTGGCACGGTCCTTACATAGTGGGGTGTGTCCTTGAGAAAGGAGCCTACAAATTGGAAGACTACGAGGGGAACGCCTTGAAGGAGCCTAGAAATGGGCTCTACCTCAAGCAGTATTATGCTTGAGCTTCTAGCTCGACCTGATACTTTTGTATACTATTGTGTAGTTGCTTCTGTACATAGTTTAGATTTCTTTTGATTGTCCGGATTTGTTGATTTTCCTCCATTTGGTTGACAGATGTCAATGGAATTTCCATTGTTCTTGGGATTTGCGGATGGTTCTAGCCATCATACGCAGAGACTCGCTTCTGCTGCGTGGGTTATTTATTCACCTGACCATCAGATTGTGTCTTCGAGAGGTGCTTGTCTTGGTCCTACATCCAACAATGTGGCTGAGTACAGTGTCACTGTTGATCTACTTCGTGATGCCATTTCGCATGGTATCTAGTCTTGAGAAGTCCACTTGGATTCGCAACTGGTTGTATCTCAATTGAATGGCTAGTACCATGTGAGGGATCTTACATTACTACGGAGGTTCTTAAGAGTAAGACTCTTGGAGAGTCAATTTGTTTTCATTACATACATTCATCTTCCAAGACATTTAATCATGTACCTGATGCATATGATAATTATGTCCTAGATTTTCATTTGTCACATCAATAAGAGAAGCATACAATAAACATTCATTCACACATTTGTACATACACGTATAGTAGAACCAGATAATCATAGTTTTTCATAAATAATATGTCCAAAATGTGGTGTCACAGTACAAAATTGGAGCCCGCAGCTCTCAAAAATATACATAACCGATAAAAAAATATGAATCTATGGCATCTAAGCCCTATGGGGAGGCCTCGCTACCTCGGCAGGATGTGTCTGAACATAGTAATGCACTGCATTGGCTATGCGCCGCAATAATTGCACCCAGGTACCCCGTACTACTACAACATGTCGCTGCATCGCCTCTAGGAGATGCTCCACCTCTATGGTCGGTACTCTGGTAGTCATGCGGGTCAGGTTGACCCGTACTGTCTCTAGCGTGCGATCTGCTGCAGCACCAACCACCTCTCCACCCCTGCCTCGACGACGATGTCGCGGGAAGCCCTATGGTCTTCGCGGACCAACATCTGCGAGAAAACAGTCATATGTCAATATGTGATACCACACCATTTTTTTTTGGATTTAATTATAATAAAAAATACAAAAAAATTAAATATTCCAAAAAGAGTAACGTACCGATATCTCCGAATGTGGCCCTTGGAGGGAGTGGCAGGTCGCGGTCACCCTGGTAGTCTATCCCCTCATATGGGTAGTCATCGATGGAGATGACCTGTCGTGCCCACCAGTGGAAGAACTCATTAGAATATGGGGAGGCTTGTAGGCCACCCCCCTGCCGCGTCAGTACCTCATCCCACCGGGTCTAGGATGGATCTCGAAGACTGTGCAGAGGGACTTCAACCCTCAGACTTAAGCCCAGAACTCTCTCAAAGAAGAAACTACAGAGTATGCTGCCAAAACTGAAGTTTTTGGCCCGTCCAAGCTTGCACTCCGTTAACTGGCTCTTCATAGTAGCCAGTAACATTGTGCACCAGTCGTACACTATAGGTCTGATGCATTCTGCTGCGTAGAATACCAATGGCCTTGAAGCCTGATGTAGAGCAGCTTAACCTGATATTCTCCCGAGTGTGAGTACTATTATCTTCATACTCAAGCTCGCAATGGACTGAATGGGAATCTGACTGCCCACATTTTGGGTACCAGGAAGGCAATACCGGTCTATGTAGTCAGTAATGGTGATCCCACCACCTACATTGCAGGCCCTGAAGTTAGCCACATCCCCTCGGTGGGACAACCCGGTGATAAAGTAAATATCCTCCACCTCTAATGGAAGTGGTTGACCATCCAGGTCAAAATGTTGCACATTTGCATCCCAATAATCAACCAGCCTGTGGAGGAATTGGTTTTGGGCCCTTAAACCACCAATGCTCCAAAACCTATAGAGACCACACGCTTGTAACGCTTGTTGCGTGGGTAAATCTTGGTGTACTCATTCATCAACGATGTCATGTTCTCTCTCTCTCCACTCTAGGACCATCCTGGAGGCAAACACAAGGAATTCTTTAGCATTCATCCATTAAAAAACCATCTTCACGGCCCTGTACCCAGTCAAAAATGTAGTTAGTCGCATTCGTACATAGTCAATGAATGTGTTGACCGCGTCCAGGATGCCCTACCCACGAACCTCAAAGCTATAGCTTGAGTACAATGCCGAGAAGATGTAGGGCTTGGAAAATATAAAAATTTGACCACTAAAACTTGAAATAAAAGTTATGAATTGGAAGAAGAGAATGAGACTACCAACCTGCTCCTGACGACTCATGGATCCGACGCCTGTAGCTCCCAGAATCAACAACTGAATATTGAGGTGAAAACTAACCAAAAACCACTATTTGGGTGAAATGTGAAAATGAAATGGTAATAGTAATTTCTTTTTACTATTTATAATTTTTCAAACCCACTTTCCTATATTTTTTTGTTGTTTTGAGCTATTTTTTGGACTAATATGTCGTCTTGGAGTACCATTTTGAAAAAAAAATTCCTACGAGAGTAGATTTTTGACCATTTCGTGCCTATGGCAGGTATATTTTACACCCATCATATAGGTTAGATGTCATTTTTGCTTGCATTGTGCATTTGACCTTTGACCATTTTTCATTAACCCTAGGTGCAACCTTGCTTTTTAATCGACACGGAGCCTTCACATTGTTATAGAAGTGTTGTTATTTGGCGGTAGGGATTTTCCAACCATGGGTGCCCTAGTTAGATCCTTTTTGTGCCTTTTGGCACCCATGTCGTTGTCTCTCTTTAGTATTGGGAGTCTTTTGTAGTTACGCCATGACTTTGTGATAAAGAGTCATACTCTACTTTGTCTTATGATGGCCTTCTCCCATAAGGACTCCCCCCATTTATATCGAGTTGTGATTGCATTGCATCATCCTGCTTGCCACTTGAGCTTTGTGTCGGCTCCCGCTTACTCAATTATTAGCCATGTGCCTGAGCACTTTCCCTTTAGAGCCAAGCAAAGCTTTCATTTTCCTTTTGCAATTTGATGACCCTTTACCCTGAGGGAACACCCCCCCGAGTGTCCACATCCTACACATGCTTCCTTGCATTGATCATAGGTATGTTCCACTACTTGGGACTAGTTTGCTCGCTATTTGACACTCGTTCCCTCACTTGTTGTACTATAAGAAATTTTATTCTTTTTCAAGCTTTCACAATATGAAAAAGACCAAAAAAATAAAAAAACTGAAAAAGTTGGACGGGAAAATATTTACTACTTCTTGTTGGCAGTTGTTGTGTTTCCTTTGAATAGAGCATTCACTCCACTCCATTCATTATGAGTCAGGACTATAGTTGGACCTTAGGAGTTGTACTCGTTTCTCAGATTTTACTCCACCAGCTGGTTAAGCTTCCAGTCATTATGAAGCCCTTTGTTGATGCCTCCTACATCGCACAATGTTATTATCATCTAGTACTTGAGTCTATGTTGCGTGAGTCTATCCATCTGCTCATGCTCTTGTTCAAAGGAAGTTCTGAAACCAGAGTCATCCACTCCTCAGATCTCTTGACTATTGCATGTCGGCCATCCTTATTGAGTCAGTCCGTTCATCCAAGTTCTTCCAAATCTTTCATCGTAGCTATTACCTCATGCTGGTTGATGGGGGATGCCTTAACACGCTCCTTCCAGCGAGTTTCGTTCCATCGACTTCAACTTATTTATTCCGGACTTGAGACTTAGATTCCGTTGAGTACCTTGAGGCTTGCAGTCATTAGTGGTAGGTTATCTCGCCATCGACAGTTTTGGGAATACATCAATGTCCCCTGATCGATGGATTCATCTTAGTGTTCGACCTCAAGACCTCTATTCACACTTTGATTATTGTACTCTGTGCCTTGATGCCCATTTTCATTATTGGTGGGTTATCTCACGTCTGTTAATGGTATACATCATTGATCGCTAATCAGACGATGTCACATCAAGTTCGACTTCAACACCTTTATTCACTTGATGGGACTTGCACTGTAGATAATTTGTGTAGAAGACCCCAGACGTAGTGGCATTCATTATGCTACTCATGATCGTGATTGTACTTATGAGATATCATTTCTCATACATCAATAGTTTGTACCTTCAGTTTGCACCAGTGGTTTCCTTTTCAACAGGAGACCGTATCTTACTGTATAAGGATCATGGCTATGATCACCTATGACATGTATTCATTATGTGTTGCCTATTCATGGCCATTGTATCATATTGATTTATTGTACTGACATGTATCCAAAGATATTATTGTATTATGACGAGTAGGCTACTCTTTCCATTTGTGTCTCCATCTCTCCACTTATGAGATTATAATGTATTTCGGTCAGCGCAGTACCTTCTCTGACCTCACACATGAGAGGGCATCTGTTATAGCGTATTTTTCCACCTTGTGAGCATCAGCACTCATTGGCCTTCAGTATTCATTTTCTTGACTTGTATCCATTATTTTTCCTCCAGGAACTATTGTTCCCTATTTTTGTTCCTGTATGCTAGCTGTTCCACTATACCTAGAGTATACGCAGGCTGTCCCAATATAGCCCGCGTACATCGAGTTATATGGTAAAAAACAATAAAAACTCTATTTTTACTCCCAAAAAGCGATCTTAGGGTGACCTTTGGCCCTCCATGCACCCTGAAACGGATCGATTTGACCTTTCACCTACCTTTGGAGGGTTATATATTGAGCTCTTATGGTGTATGGAAGGGAGGAGAAAGAGAGAGCACCGTAACTCTATTGGATTTTTTTCGTGACTTGAGCCTACATCCATTGATCCTTGTTGTTGTGAACTTCTTCTGTTCACCTACCAAACTTCTTCATAGTTTGAGTTTTCCATTGCATGGGGGATTGAAGTGGTGGAGGCACAAGTGGAGGGACCTAGTTCTTGGTTCAAATGGATTTTCTACAAGAGGTTGTATCATGTACTTCTTGTTATCATTAATGGAAATACTCATTTTCTCATCCAATTGATCTTGTAAATGTTGTTTAAATTACAATGGGTTACATTTGCTTATGATATCATGGACCATGTTATTGATTATGCTAATGTATTTCATATATTATATGCATTTGCTTGTATTTGTTGTTGAGACTAATCTGCAGGTTCAAGTGTAGAGATTGAAATCTCAACAGGGATCTACTTCGAACATCTGGTTGAATGTTAGTCTTTTCTCCATTATCTTAGCATTTTCATTTATATAACATTGTTTTGAGAATTGAGTTGGTTTCTAGCAGTCATCTGTCTGTTGTGGTCTACCCCATACCATAGGAAGTTTTTCTCCATAACAACCGGACATTGCTGCCGCTAATGGCTACAATCACCAAATGGGGAAATAGTTATACATGCATGAATAAATAATATAGTAACACGGTGGCATTGTAATTGTTGAAATAGTTACCTCTGTATGACTTGTGGTTATTACAGATGCGACACTAACTACAACATCAATGACCCTTGTTAGGTGAGGGGTAGATGGATCTCCCGTGTGTCTGCTATAGAGGACATCCACACCCTTTCTAGGAGTGGAGCCTTTCTTATACACTTGTCCCTTTTTCACATTTGGACTACGAGGAGTGGCAACTGCTGACTGTTTCCTAAATATAGATGTTGGTGGATACAATCACTGATTATTGACGTAGATAGAAATGCATTGGTCAATGAAATAACATGTATTAACAAACTAACAATGATGAAATACATACCGATGTATTGTATACTTCAATCAATTCTAAGAAATTTTTTTCCACCCGTTGTGTCTCTATGGGCACGCTATCGCTTGTATTCCCACCAGGGGGGAGCTCACTAGATTAAATCATTTCCCTCTGAGGGGGATCTACAACCTACAATTTAGAAAATTGTAAATATTAGATCGTGTGACATTAATTAAGTAACATGCAATAACAAACTAACATGTATTAAAATAATGTCATGTTAAAATATTTACCTCAGTGTGATTTGTTGTCGCTGAAGGTGTTGTGGGGAAAATGCACCTATAGTTCAGGGGAGAAACTACCAACTTACGGTGATAGAGATAGACTTACAAATGTTCTGCAAGTACAACAAACAAATGAAGAGATTAGGGTTTAGAGATATAGGCACCTTATTCAGAAGGTTGATCCTAGCTTTGCCTCCCTCGCTCTTCAATGCTATCCACTATCGCAATGCCCAGACCTGCAAAACAACTTGATACCTTTCTCAAACACATTTGATTACATATATAAAACTGATATCTATAACAGAAAAAGACATCAAATCATAATCAAACAGTAATCAAATCTAAGACACATAAGAATGAATCATATTTCGAAAGATAAGAACATCTGATCTTTATTAATGAATGAAGCAAGTACATAAATGATACCTTCCTTTAAGCTTGGCACTTCACGAAACCTAGATTCAAGATCTCCTGCTTCTATTCTCGAAGGATCCCAACCTCTAATCAACTATGCTAGGGTTTATGAGAAATTGAGGCACAAGAGAGGGGGATGAGAGTCTCCATTCCTTCAGCATAACTTTGTTATGGACTTGGTCCCCTCACATGACCCTTCTACCCTCCTTATATAGTCAGTCAAGGAGAGGAAAAGAAGTTATAACCAACTAGGAAGTTTCCCAACCACTTCAACTTACCAAACTTTCGAGATTTTGACCAAAATACGGGTGTACCCTACTCTTCAGTAGACAAAGTAGCATACTTTTCAAGACGAACGCTACTCTGTAGGTATAAGAGTTGCGTTCACATCCTAGTGAATGCAACTGTATGCATAGGAAACCAACGTTTGTAGAGAAAAATGGCAAAAAACAGGCATTTCTACTCATTTTCAGGAGATGGTTTGGTCTGGAAAAATGTTCCCAAGGGTCATATACATCAAATGGGTCAAGAATGAGGTAATTTCAACCATTTTAAGTGTCCCAAATGACTCCCCCATCCACAAGTATCCTATTGTGTGACTAAACTCGATCTCAAGAAGTGTCGTCATACGACCAAGGGAAACAAGTGTCGTCACGAACGGAGAGGTGTCATTTTAAGCTATAACAGAAGGTATGGAAACATCTTGTACATCAGAAGGTTCTGGTGCATGAGCCTCTGGACTATCCTCTGCATCATCAGTGGAAAAGTATTGCCCCTCATTCCCTTCTTGTAGCAACTACAAGTTTTAAAATCATTAAAAATATTATCAATCTATATATGTGTATACTTAGGAAAAATAATTTACAAATGACACTAAATTGTTAACCATTTACTTATCTATGTAAAATACCCAGTAAAGGTATCATCTGTTTGGACAGGACCAAAGCAAGGATGGCCTCATATTGTGCATGGGTGGGGCTCTCGGCTGTGCTCATGATGTGCAGGTCTAGTGACACTACTAGATGTTCCTCGACCACTTGAAGTTGGTGTCTCTACCCCATCGGGAGGTGGTGGATCTACCCCACCGAGAGGTGGTGGCTCTTTTACACCCATATATGGTGGATATGATGGCCCTTCCTGGTATGTACATTGAAGATACGTGCTATGGTGAACAACCACCTGTGCCAATAGTAGGAATGACTCATGTGTCTTTGGGACCAATTGATGTGTAGGCGACACATATGGCCTGGGTAGCTTCCTACGAGGTGGAGCTACTAGGTGATGGGTATCTATGTGCCTCACATTGGGACGTTTTTGAGGCATCCCCATCCCAATTCCTTGGACTCCAAGATATCAAAATAATTAACATGCTTCCCCAAAACAAATTCTGTGTACATCTTTCTAAGAAAATATAGAGGCATTTCCCTGTTGTTATGTGGTGGTACATCAAACACCATGTACCATTGGTCCATCCAATTATTTATGAATGGTTGATATGTATACAACTCGATAGAAATATGCCTTTTTTTTACATTTGGGATTTCACCTGTCCGTGGATCTCTAAAAAGGGAAAACAAATGTTGTTTTGTTATCTTCAACTTCTTAACTTATTTGTAGCTAATTCCATCAGCATATTCTTTCCTCTTTCTCTCTCTGTATGTAGCAATATCTTGCAGTGCACCATTAGACCTACTAAAGGTCTCTATCATTGCGTCCAAATTGGATGCAAGCATATGGTGCCTATCATCAACAATTCTTATTGAGGCTCGAATTTCTCTGAGCCTCTCAATTTCTCTTTAGATGTTTGAATGTGCATCCATGGTCGTCACTGCAATCAAAAAATAAAAAAACAAATCATTAGAAACATATAGATGTGCTATAATGACATCTCTCAAAAATGAAAAAATGTACAAACTTTGTGCAAGAACGAATACATTACAAACATAAATATCATTTCAAAATACTATAATAACAACTACATGTAAACCAAAGTGGAAGGTGAGGATTAACTACATGTAAATCAATTAATGATCGATGGGAGGGAGCTCATAATTTAATTATTAATGAAGGATCGAGATAATGGGGGCCTTAAAATCAATTTATGTATACCTTTCTAGAGCCGAGCTATTGGGGAAGATGTTATTTTCCATCCTCTACCTTCATAAATTTCTCTTTTGTATCTATTTCATTTCATGTTCATGGCCCTTTCCTTGCACAGAATCTAGTGTATAATGAGGAAGATTTGGTGGTGAAGTCCTCTGCGTCATTAAGAAGGGGAAAGAATTTTGAATGTGAGGGTTGATCTACGCTTGTTCCATGAAGTAAATCTCTTATCGGTTGCTAGGTATGAACACCCAAAACCATCGATTGAGTGTCTTGGTGGTGAAGGAGGTCAAAAAAGATGTGGTAGTTCATCTTAGCAACAAAGTAAGCAGTGTGTCTGCAAAGGAGGGGAACATAGTCCCTTGGGTTTTGAGGGATGTTGTAAACTCCATCATGCCATTGGGTTGGCCACACAATTATTGGTTGGACATTTTTAGGGTAAAAGAATGTGTGGGAAAAAAACATAGGGTTTGGTTGAGTTAAGTCTAGAAGCCAAGCCTAGGTTATAGTCCATAGTTACTCCTCTTGGCCAAATGGTGGATGGTTTTTCTTAGAGGCCTTTGGGTGTAAAGAAATTTGTTAGAGGCCTTAATCGAATCTCTTGCTAGCGATGCTATAATATAAAGTTCTTATAACTGAAAGCCCACATAACTTGAGCTTGAGGCTAGGTGTTTGAACGAAACTTCACTTGAGGCTAGGTGTTTGAACAAAACTTCACTTGAGCCATGTTATGCTAACTGGAAATATATATATTTGACATCTTGTCCTCTGCACCTTCCGAGGCATGCAACAAGTGAAAGGTGGTGCTGGGTGATAACAAGTGAGAGCTGGTGCCATGCAGTATAAGCGAAGGCATTCATTGATAATTGCACATAGAACATGTTAGATGTGCTATTTGATACAGTTTTTAGTAGCAATGGCCGAACAACTGCCGAAATTCGGAGACATGAATGGCGTTGATATAATGTTAAAGTTGATTGATCCAGATGGTGCAGAGTATGGAGGAAACCCAGTTTACCTTCGCTCTCAAGTTGTGAGAAAATCTAAATTTTATGAAGTGCTATTATCTGATCGTTGGTCTTCAAATAAATGCCGACCACTTCAAATTAGTGTAATTGCAAGTAATCACAGTGTGGAGGAGCATATTAAATGTATTTAGCTCATGTATTCTTGTGCACCAAGCAAGCGACTTCATTTTTCAAGTGTGGACGATGCCCTCGCTATTCTACCAGTGGCTTCTCAATTATTGTTTCAGGAGTGCGTTGAAGAATGCATGCAATATTTGAATGCGGTACGTTGGAATTGTATGCAAGAAGCCCAAATTCGAGCAGCGATATTGTCCCTGCAATTAAATACTTTTCCTGTGGATTTAAGTGCTATACTTTGTATGAACCTGGAAGCCAAGTCCGACGTTAATGCCGATTTACAGACGTTCTTGGACAAGTCAATACAGGAATTGTTGTTTACATTTTCCAAAGATCCAAAATATGGCAGTGAAGTGGAGAAGTGTATTGTAAGCTACTATGGGGAGCAAGTTGTTAGGCTGCTCTTGAGTATACGATACTAGCATAGAGAACTTTTAACCTATGATCGGCATAGATAAGTTTGCAAGCCTTGGAGACCCACCTTAACACCTAGACACCTGTTCAACTATTCAAAATATATAATAGCAATCCTCCTCAAGCCAGCCCACTAACTTGGGATTGACACTTATATAAGGTAGAAAGAGTTTGCACCATTACATATCGCTTTTAAAGCTTCTGCTCATGCTTATTCTTCGGCTTATTAATAACACTAGAGATTCAAAATAAGGGAGGGAAAGTTAAATAGACAGATTCATAACCAACCCTGTTAAGGAAGTCGATTAAAAAAGAAAGGAGAAATGTTACTTATGCAGGACATCCAAGTTACAAAACACACTCGTTGACGTGATAAAAAGTATTTTTGATAAATGATAAGAAAGGGTATGGTTGCTATATGATAAAATCAAGTTTCAAGTGCGGATGATAAATAATTAATTATTGTAAAGGCTGTTTTATTCTTCTATAACCGTTATCAAAGCCGATTAGCACAGTTGAATAGCACAAAAACCATCCAATTTATATTTTCCCATTTCATTATCCCAGCTAAGTAGAAAAGGCAAGCAATGACCGACTGTCACTCATGAGCTATTGGAGCCTCTGGATATGGACTTCCTTTTGTTGACCGGCGGGGTATGATGAGCCCCTAAATTGGCCCATTTTAACTTTTGATATTTCCGCGGTGGGTATGGTTATATATATATATGGTTTTCCAGAAAATCTGCAGTAGTACACGTTTTAGCTTGTCAACTATTTATACCTCTCAGGAACCAAAGAGAGGAACCAAAAAAAGGGAACCAAAGAAAGGATTGAAAGGATGTGGAACCGGAACTTTGAAACAAAAGATATAGAATCTCTATAAGGATGCTACTGAGTGGGATGATTGGGTTATGCCCATTTGTGAAGCTGATCTCCTTTAAAAAATATGTATTTTGATTCAGAATCATGCATACAATAGAATGTTGTGCAAACTAGGAACCAAGTAGGACTGGGCTTATTAAGGGGAACACAGGGTAACATAATAAATCTTCTTCTCATTTGGTGTCAACATGGGTAACATAATATATTGCATATCGTGTCAACATAAGCATAATTAATATCTTTGAACATGTTTCGTCATAGAAATATACCTCATCATGCGGGAAGGATGAATAAAAAATTAGTTAGTTGAAATCACGCATATCTGGCTGGGTGCATGGCTCAGTTGGAGGAGCATCGGGATGGCACCCACTTGAGGATCACTTGCATGCATTCTACTAGGAAGACTCCAGCGAGGAGCCCCAGGTGAACACAACCTCTTCATATCGGATCTCTACCCCTTCAAGTGCGTGAACTCACAATTCCTTTCCCCACTGGTTCTGCAACTCAGTGACGCCCTTCCTGGCTCTGCGACTCTATGTGGAGAGTGCTGATGCAGTGGAACCCATTTTTGTATTCTCATGCTGTTGTTGCTCAAAATGTCCGCCCTGGATTGCCTAAGGAAGGGATTTGTAGCAGTTACTCGAAATGCGTTGAAGTTGATGCTCTCTGTGGTGCCATTCTACCTGTTTCTGTTGATGGATATCTACTAGAAGTATGAGACAAAACTCAGCTGTGAAGAGCACATGTGTAGCCCGAGCAAGCATCTGCGCCATCAGAAATTCGTTATGAATAGGCAGTGTAACTTTATGCTTATTGCCTCGGCTCTCCTACTCCACTGGCTTCTGTTTTGCATTACAAGCATGGTCATGAAGATCAAACGCACATTTGTTGTCACAAGGTGGAAAAATACGCTATAACAGATGAAGATCAAACGCACATTTAATGTCACAAGGTGGAAAAATACGCTGCATCAGTTGGTGCCAAAGACGCATGAGTCATTCCTACTATTGGCACAGGTGGTTGTTCGCCATAGCTCGTATCTTAAACGTACATACTAGGAAGGGCCATCATATCCACCATATATGGGTGGAGTAGAGCCACCACCTCTCGGTGGGGTAGATCCACCACCTCCCAGTGGGGTAGAGTCACCACCTTCCAGTGGTCGAGGAACATCTAGTAGTGACACTAGACCTGCACATCATGAGCACAGCTAAGAGCCCCACCCATGCACAATATGCGGCCATCCTTGCTTTGGTCCTGTCCAAACAGATGATACCTTTACTGGGTATTTTAGACAGGTAAGTAAATGGTTAACAATTTAGTGTCATTTGTAAATTATTTTTCCTTACTATACACATATATAGAATGCTAATATTTTTAATGATTTTAAAACTTGTAGTTGCTACAAGAAGGGCATGAGGGGCAATACTTTTCCACTGATGATGCAGAGGATAGTCCAGAGGCTCATGCACCAAAACCTTCTGATGTACAAGATGTTTCCATACCTTCGGCGACAACAACTCACATTGAGGTAAATATTTTAACATGACATTATTTTAATACATGTTAGTTTGTTATCGCATGTTACTTAATTAATGCCACACGATCTAATATTTACAATTTTCTAAATTGTAGGTTGTAGATCCCCCTTAGGGGGAAATGATTTCATCTAGTGAGCTCCCCCCTGGTGGGAATACAAGCGATAGCGTACCCATAGAGACACAATGGGTGGCAAAACGTTTCTTAGAATTGATTGAAGTATACAATACAGCGGTATGTATTTCATCATTGTTAGTTTGTTAATACATGTTATTTCATTGACCAATGCATTTCTAACTACGTCAGTAATTGGTGATTGTATCCACCAACATCTATATTTAGGAAATAGTCAGCAGTTGCCGCTCCTCGTAGTCCAAATGTGCAAAAGGGACAAGTGTATAAGAAAGGCTCCACTCCTAGAAAGGGTGTGGATGTCCTCTATAGTAGACACATGGGAGATCCATCTACCCCTCACCTAACAAGGGTTATTGATGTTTTAGTTAGTGCCGCATCTGTAATAACCACAAGTCATACAGAGGTAACTATTTCAACAGTTACAATGCATAGTATTTAACCGTGTTACTATATTATTTATTCATGCATGTATAACTATTTCCCCATTTGGTGATTGTAGCCATTAGCGACTGCAATGCCCGGTTGTTATGGAGAAAAACTTCCTATGGTATGGGGTGGACCACAACAGACAGATGACTGCTAGAAATCAACTCAATTCTCAAAACAATGTTATATAAATGAAAATGCTAAGATAATGGAGAAAAGACCAACCTTCAACCGGATGTTCGAAGTAGATCCCCGTTGAGCTTTCAATCTCTACACTTGAACTTGCAGATTAGTCTCAACAACAAATACAAGCAAGTGCATATAATATATGAAATACATTAGCATAATCAATAACATGGTCCATGATATCATAAGAAAATGTAACCTAATGTAATTTAAACAACATTTACAAGATCAATTGGACGAGAAAATAAGTATTTCCATTAATGATAACAAGAAGTACATGATACAACCTCTTGTAGAAAACCCATTTGAACCAAGAACTAGGTCCCTCCACTTGTGCCTCCACCACTTCAATCCCCCATGCAATGGAAAACTCAAACTATGAAGAAGTTTGGTAGGTGAACATAAGAAGTTCACAACAACAAGGATCAATGGATGTAGACTCAAGTCACGGCAAAAATCCAATAGAGTTACGGTGCTCTCTCTTTCTCCTCCCTTCCATACACCATAAGAGCTCAATATATAACCCTCCAAAGGTAGGTGAAAGGTCAAATCGAGTCGTTTTGGGGTGCATGGAGGGCCAAAGGTCACCCTAAGACCGCTTTTTGGGAGTAAAAATAGAGTTTTTACTGTTTTTTACCATATAACTCAATGTACGTAGGCTATATTGGGACAGCCTGCGTATACTCTAGGTATAGTGGAACAGCTAGCATATAGGAACAAAAATAGGGAACAATGGTTCCTGGAGGAAAAATAATGGATCCGAGTCAAGAAAATGAATACTGAAGGCCAATGAGTGTTGATGCTCACAAGGTGGAAAAATACGCTGTAACAGATGCCCCCTCATGTGTCAGGTCAGAGAAGGTACTACGTTGACCGAAATACATTACAATCTCAGAAGTGGAGAGATGGAGACACAAATGGAAAGAGTAGCCTACTCATCATAATACAATAATATATTTGGATACATGTCAGTACAATACATCAATATGATACAATGGACATGAATATGAAACACATAATGAATACATGTCATAGGTGATCATAGCCATGATCCTTATACAATAAGATACGGTCTCCTGTTGAAAAGGAAACCACTGGTGCAAACTAAAGGTACAAACTGTTGATGTATGAGAAATGATATCTCATAAGTACAATCACGATCATGAGTAGCATACTGAATGCCACTACCGTCTGGGGTCTTCTACACAAATTATCTACGGTGCAAGTCCCATCAAGTGAATAAAGGTGTTGAAGTCGAACTTGATGTGACAGCGTCTGATTAGCGATCAATGATGTATACCATTAACAGACGCGAGATAACCCACCAATAATGAAAATGGGCATCAAGGCACATAATACAATAATCAAAGTGTGAATAGAGGTGTTGAGGTCGAACACTAAGATGAAGCCATCGATCAGGAGACATTGATGTATTCCCAAAACTGTTGATGGCGAGATAACCTACCACTAATGACTGCAAGCCTCAAGGTACTCAATGGACTCTAAGTCTCAAGTTCGGAATAAATAAGTTGAATTCAACTGAATGAAACTCGCTGGAAGGAGGGCATTAAGGCATCCCCCATTAACGAGCATGAGGTAACAGCTACGATGAAAGATTTGGAAGAACTCGGACGAACGGACTGACTCAATAAGGATGGCCGACATGCAATAGTCAAGAGATCTGAGGAGTGGACGACTCTGGTTTCAGAACTTCCTTTGAACAAGAGCATGAGCAGATGGATAGACTCACGCAACATAGACTCAAGTACTAGATGATAATAACATTGTGCGATGTAGGAGGCATCAACAAAGGGCTCCATAATGACTGGAAGCTTAACCAGCCGGTGGAGTAAAATATGAGAAACGAGTACAACTCCTAAGGTCCAACTATAGTCCTGACTCATAATGAATGGAGTGGAGTGAATGCTCTGTTCAAAGGAAACACAACAGCTGCCAACAAGAAGTAGTAAATATTTTCCTGTCCATCTTTTTCAGTTTTTATTTTTATTTTTTTGGTCTTTTTCATATTGTGAAAGCTTAAAAAAGAATAAAATTTCTTATAGTACAATAGGTGAGGGAACGAGTGTCAAATAGCGAGCAAACTAGTCCCAAGCAGTGGAACATACCTATGATCAATGCAAGGAAGCATGTGTAGGATGTGGACACTCGGGGGGGTGTTCCCTCAGGGTAAAGGGTCATCAAATTGCGAAAGGAAAATGAAAGCTTTGCTTGGCTCGAAAGGGAAAGTGCTCAGGCACATGGCTAATAAATGAGTAAGCGGGAGCCAACACAAAGCTCAAGCGGCAAGCAGGATGATGCAATGCAATCACAACTCGATATAAATGGGGGAGTCCTTATGGGAGAAGGCTAGCATAAGACAAAGTAGAGTATGACTCTTTATCACAAAGTCATGGCGTAGCTACAAAAGACTCCCAATACTAAGGAGAGACAACGACATGGGCGCCAAAAGGCATAAAAAGGATCTAACTAGGGCATCCATGGTTGGAAAATCCCTACCGCCAAATAACAACACTTCTATAACAATGTGAAGGCTCTGTGTCGGTTAAAAAGCAAGGTTGCACCTAGGGTTAATGGAAAATGGTCAAAGGTCAAATGCACAATGCACGCGAAAATGACATCTAACCTATATGATGGGTGTAAAATATACCTGTTGTAGGTGCGAAACAGTCAAAGATCTATTCTCGTCGGAAAAATTTGTTCAAAATTGTACTCCAAGACGACATATTAATCCAAAAAATAGCTCAAAACAACAAAAAATATAGGAAAGTGGGTTTGGAAAATTATAAATAGTAAAAAGAAATTACTATTACCATTTCATTTTCACATTTCACCCAAATAGTGGTTTTTGGTTAGTTTTCACCTCAATCTTCAGTTGTTGATTCTAGGAGCTACAGGTGTCAGATCCACAAGCCGTCACGAGTAGGTTGGTAGTCTCATTCTCTTCTTCCAATTCATAGCTTTTATTTCAAGTGTTGGTGGTCAAATTTTTATACTTTCCAAGCCCTACATCTTCTCGGCGTTGTACGCGAGCTATAGCTTTGAGGGTTGTGGGTAGGGCATCCTGGATGCAGTCAACACATGCATTGACTGTGTACAAATGCGACTGTATACATTTTTGACTGCGTACAGGGCCATGAAGATGGTTTTTTAATGGATGAATGCTAAAAAATTCCTCGTGTTTGCCTCCAGGATGGTCCTAGAGTGGAGAGAGAGAGAACATGACGTCGTTGATGAATGAGTACGCCAAGATTTACCCACGCAACAAGTGTTACAAGCATGTGGTCTCTACAGGTTTTGGAGCATTGTGGGTTTAAGGGCCCAAAACCAATTGCTCCACAGGCTGGTTGATTATTGGGATGCAAATGTGCAACAATTTGAACTGGATGGTCAACTACTTCCATTAGAGGTGGAGGATATTTACTTTATCACCGGGTTGTCCCACCAAGGGGATGTGGCTAGCTTTAGGGCCCGCAATGTAGGTGGTGGGATCACCATTACTAACTACATAGACCGGTATTGCCTTCCTGGTACCCAAAATGTGGGAAGTTAGATTCCCATTGAGTCCATTGCGAGCTTGAGTATGAAGATAATAGTACTCACACTCGGGAGAATATCAGGTTAAGATGCTCTACATCAGGCTTCAAGGCCATTGGTATTCTATGCAGCATAATGTATCAGACCTAAAGTGTACGACTGGTGCACAATGTTACTGGTTACTATGAAGAGCCAGTTAACGGAGTGCTAGCTTGGACGGGCCAAAAAATTCAGTTTCGGCAGCATACTCTGCAGTTTCTTCTTTGAGAGAGTTCCGGGCTTAAGTCTGAGGGTTGAAGTCCCTCCGCATAGTCTTCGGGATCCATCCTAGATCCGGTGGGATGAGTTACTGACGCGGTAGGGGGGTGGCCGACAGGCCTCCCCATATTCTAAGGAGTTCTTCCACTGGTGGGCACGACAGGTCATTGCGATCGATGAATACCCATATGAGGGGATAGACTACCGGGGTGACTGTGACCTACCGCTCCCTCCAAGGGTCACATTTGGAGATATCGGTACGTTACTCTTTTTGGAATATTTAATTTTTTTGCATTTTTTATTATAATTAAATGCAAAAAAAAATTGGTGTGGTATCACATATTGACATATGACTGTTTTCTAGCAGATGTTGGTCCGCGAAGACCACAGGGCTTCCTGCGACATCATCGTTGAGGTAGGGGTGGAGAGGTGGTTGGTGCTGCAGCAGATCGCAGGCTAGAGACAGTACGGGTCAACCTGACCCCCATGACTACCAAAGTACCGGTCATAGAGGTGGAGCATCTCCCAGAGGCGATGCAGCGACATGTTGTAGGAGTACCGGGTACCTGGGTACGATTATTGCGGCGCATAGCCAATGCAGTGCATTACTATGTTCAAACACATCCTGCCAAGGTAGCGAGGCCTCCCCATAGGGATTAGATGCCATAGATTCATATATTTTTGTATCGGTTATGTATATTTTTGAGAGCTGCGGGCTCCAATTTTGTACTGTGACACCACATTTTGGACATATTATTTATGAAAAACTATGATTCTCCGGTTCTATTATATGTGTATGTACAAATGTGTGAATGAATATTTATTTGTATGCTTCTCTTATTGATGTGACAAATGCAAATCGAGGACATAATTAGCATATGCATCAGGTACATGATTAAAATGTCTTGGAACATGAATGTATGTAATGAAAACAAATTGACACTCCAAGAGTCTTACCCTTAAGAACCTCCGTAGTAATGTAGGATCCCTCACACAGTACTGGCCATTCAATTGAGATACAACTAGTTGCGAATCCAAGTGGAATTCTCAAGACTAGATACCATGCAAAATGGCATCACAAAGTAGTTCAACAGTGACACTGTACTCAGCCACATTGTTGGATTTAGGACTGAGACAAGCACCTCCTGAAGACACAATCTGATGGTCAGGTGAATAAATAACCTACACAGCAGAAGCGAGTCTCTGCGTATGATGGCTAGAACTATCCGCAAATCCCAAGAACAATGGAAATTCCATTGACATCTGTCAACCAAACGAAAGTAAATCAACAGATCCGGACAATCAAAAGAAATCTAAACTATGTACAGAAGCAACTATACAATAGTATACAAAAGTATGAGCTCGAGCTAGAAGCTCAAGCATAATACCGCTTGAGGTAGAGCCCATTTCTAGGATCCTTCAAGGCGTTCCCCTCATAGTCTTCCAATTCGTAGGCTCCTTTATCAAGGACACGCCTCACTATGTAAGGACCGTGCCACATGGGGTTAAACTTGCCTGCCCCGAGGGGTTCCTTAGCTTGATCATACAAGAGGACCAAGTCAACTTCATCATATTTCTGGGGACAGACAGACCTATCATACTGAACCTTGACACAACGTTTATTGGCATATATAGCCACGGCGGCATCTCGATGTTGCTCGTCAAGCTGCTCAAGGTGGATCAAACGTTGCTCAACATTTGAGGTGCCAGGCAGGAACTCTATGGCTAGTTTCAATGAAGGGATTTCACATTCAATCGACAAGATAGACTCCACACCATGTACTAGCTAAAATGGTGAGAAACTGGTGGCAGCCTTAACTACAGTTCGATATGCCCACAAAGCAGGATATAACATGATATGCTAGTTGCTCTTGCTTTGTTGGATGGTTCATTGGAGAATGGTATTTAAGGACTTATTGACTGCCTCGACCTGACCATTCGCTTGGGGGTAGTAAGAAGATGAATGATCTTGACGAAACCCAAGCTTGAGTGATAAATCCACCATCATTTTGTTTTGGAAGTGACTGCCATGGTCAGTGACAATCTCTTTTGGGATACCGAATCGAGCGATAATCTGATTGAATACGAAGTGGGCTGTATTAGCACCGTTGGCTTTTACAGTCGGCATAACCTCAGTCCATTTGGAAAAGTAGTCCACGACCACAATAATATGGTGATGCCCCCCATCCGAAACTGGTTTGCAATCCATGAAATCCACCCCCTACTTGGTGAAGGGACCGACGGTGAGGACTGGATGAAGGGGGACAGGATGCGAGTGTACATTTCGAGAAAACACCTGGCAAGGGTGACATCTCTTCATGACGTTCATACAATCTTTGAAGATCGAAGGCCAGAAGTAACCTGCTCGCATGATACGTTGGATTGTCTCAAGCCCAGATAAGTGACCACCACACACCCCACCATGGCAGTCATTAAGCACTAACTCCGCTTCTTAATGAGTTAAATAATGACGAGGGATGGAGTCTTTTCCCCGATGATACAAAGTGTCGCCTACGATGACATAGTCTTTAGCGTGATGTCTCACACGTCATCGTTCATCTCGCGAATAATGCGAAGGGAACTTTAGAGTTTGGAGATATATAATGATATCCCCATACCAAGGGTCCATTGACACGATAAGAAACAAATGTTCATCCACAAAAGAATCTTCATGGATGATATACTCATCAAGTCGTGGGAAATTCGACATGAGCTCAGTGAAAACCAAGGATTTCATCGATTTCGCCGAAGCAAAATCAAGATCAAACTACTGAAGAATAACAATCCACTTATTATACTTCCCCTAATTAGGCGTCGTGAAAGCACAAACTGAAATGGATTGACATGTGCTATGACAGTAGTTTTCCTAAGTAGAATGCAATGCCGTAAACGTTGGACTGCATGAATAGTCGCAAGTGCTAATTTCTCCACATGAGATTATCTCATCTCAACCTCTACTAAATTTCGACTAAGGTAGTAAACAACATGCTCTTGGAGCACATCATCCACCTGAACTAAGACCATACCAATCATCTCTTGAGATGCGGCCACATAAAGTAAGAAATATCTAGCAAAGTCGGGTGGACTAAGCAGAGGGGCCAATACCAAATCTTTCTTCAAAGTGTCGAAAGACTGCTGGGCTCGCTCATCCAAGATAATGGAGTGTCCTTCTTCAAAAGTCGCGTGAAACCTTTGGTAAGACTGGCATCATTCACGATAAAGAAAACTTTGGTAAGACTGGCATCATTCACGATAAAGCGTCATAAGAAAGTGGCTCTCCCTTGGAGGCTTTGAAGCTGAATTAAGTTACGTGGGGGAGGCAACCAAAGTATTGCCTGAACCTTAAGAGGATCGACTCTTATACCCTCTTTGGAAACTACAAACCCTAAAAGGCAACCCGCTTTCTCGACAAAGATGCACTTGTTAGGGTTCAAACGAATCTTGTAACACCGACATCTTTCGAAAATGAGGCGGGGGTGCTTGGGGTGGTCCACTCTCTTACGAGAATGGCCAGCAAGATCATCCAAGAAAGCCTCGACTATGCGCTTAAGGTCGTGAAAAGCGTATGTCATGACATGCTGAAAAGTAGCTCCAACGTTTTTAAGGCCGAAGGGCATCTTCCGGTACGCAAATGTACCCCAAGGACATATAAAAACAGTTTTATGTTGATCCTCGGGTTTAATCTGGATCTTAGAAGCATCGACTGCTCCACTTATATCAGTAACAAAAGAGGCCTCATCATCAGAATCAGCAATACCAACAACCATACAAGTGCCTAAATCCCCAGAAGCGCCAACCCAAGGATGAAGTACTTTGAGTTTCTAATATAACATTTGAAAGTTATTTCTCCTTATTTTGTAAATAATTAGAATATTTAGCCTTTTTTGTAAAATTGCCTGATTTAGCCGCCATATTTGGTATGAGCCAAATCAAGTCCGACTGCGGCCCTACAAAGATGGTGAAGGAGTCTCTACAAGAATTGCTGTCTCTGACTTCCAATGGAAAAGACTATCGTGGAACAGTGGAGAAACATATGATAGACTATTTTGAATCAAATACGTCGCCAGCTGTTAAAGATGCATGCAGGTCTGCTATTTTGAAAGAGTTTAACACCAACGTAGAAAAAATTAAATCTAAATATGATGACAAGGCTATTGCTTTGGCTTGTTCTACATTGTCGTGGCTGGTGGGTGTCATTCAGAGGTGTGATGCAAAATTGTTGGAAACAGTGGTCAAAGTGTTTTGTGAAGATTCTATCTTCGTATTGTAATCGCTCGTCGAGTGAAACAATACAAGGCTTCACGTGATCTGCTTTCTCTTTTAATTCATCGGGTTTTGACGGCTATGGCGAATGGAGAAATAATTACTGCAGTGTCATGTCGTGTTGATTTTCTTGCCAATTGGGCTGAGACTATTGCCAAGCTCATGGAGAACCTTGGTAAGGATGGTCACATTATCGTCTATGGCGCAATCGAGGAATTTCAAAGTGCATTGGAGGAAGGATTTATCGGCGTAGGGGAAACACTCCCTATGGTTGAGCAAAAACGTATTTACAACATCTGGAAAGATACTTTCACAATAAATCGCAAGTGCACAGGTGGTGTCTTTGATTGGTGGGCTCAGAAACTGCACGATGCCGTTATCGTGCAAAAGATTATTTGATATAAGTGCTGGAAGGCGCCATGAGGAAGAGTGACAAAGTATATATGCCGTTTTTGGCTTTTACTCGAACTTTGATTTGTTTTGTTTTATTTTTTTATATTCTATTGTATTCAACCTATGAGCAACATATATTCAATCCGAAGGTTTTTTTTTTGGCCATGAATGGATCAGCGGGCAAAGATGTCTTTTTCTTTCTTTCTTTTCTAGAAAGCAAAGATTTAAGAAAAACGAGGCATAATAAATCAGTGATTTTTTTTTATTTCCAACGAGTATCTTACAAGAAACGAAACATGTTTATTCGTGAATACTGTAAACTGGAATGGACTTCTTTCAAATCGTTTGATCCATCAAATGTTTAAAACTTGGGTTCATGGTTGTGTTTTAAATTATGAGAGGGTACTATATTTACGTGTTGGGTATGTTGTTAGAGTTAATTTTGAGTAGGGAATGAGTAATGAAGTAAGTAGTTTCTGTTTTGGCACATAGTTTTGATAGTTAATGGTTTCTTGCTAGTTGTATTTGCATGCAAATAATTCTATTTATAGGGAATCCTATTTATAAAGTTGGATTACTCTATTCTAAGGTGCCAAATTGAATAGGAAAGATATTCTTAGTAATCTTGACCTGGTTTAGTAAACCAATAATAGATAGGTTCCTGATTGTTCTAAGAAGTTTGCATTTGAATTCCTAACAAAAACATGAGGTATTTGGTTTAATTCCCACTAAAATAAGAGATTTTAGGGGAGTTATGGTGGCCTCGGAGCTGATCACTAGACTGCCTTAGGGTGCTTAGCTCCAGGTATTAGATCCATCTCAAGCCTTCAAAATATAAATTTTTAAATTAAATTATTTTATTCAAAAGAATTATATTAATTTTAAAAAAAATTACCAAAAAGATTATTTTAATTTTTTTATAATGTGTAAAAATTAAAGAAAAAAATAGATTTTAAAAAGTTCGAGCATTCTTAATAACGAATTTAATTAATTTTAATTTTTTTATAATGTGTGAAAATTAAAGAAAAATTTAGATCTTAAAAAAATTGATCATTCTTAATAATCAATTTAAAATTTATTTATGAAATTTGATCACTCTTAATAACCAATTTAATTGATTTATATTGATTTTAACTTTTTTATAATAAGTAAAAATTAAAAAAAAAATTACATCCTAAAAAAATTGATCACTCTTACAAACCAATTTAAAGTTGATTTATCTTGTGTTAAATTTTTTTATAAAATTTCTATAAAATTTAAATTCAATTCAAGATGAATAATAAAACCATTATTATTCTTTTGTGATACAAGTTATAATTGTTACGTGTGAAGATTATTCGAGTTATTTTTTTAGTTTTTAATGTACAACCATAAAACTTTATTTGTTGATGTGGATATAAGGTTTCTAATAATTCTTACCCTATTTATATTTTAATATTTAAATACAAACTTAAAAGATGCACATTGATAATCTACTAATTAACACTATTGAGCGTATTCCTTAAGAGTGGTACCAATTATAGGTGGTGGTGGCAGTAAACTCTTTTTGGGTGAGTTTTATTTGATCCATGGAAATTTTGAGATGAATTTTGTTTCAAAAATTTTAACCTATTTTAAAATGTCACAATCACCAACCAATGAAACAAACACTAACGATGAGTGTTATTGTAGATTAGGGGCTCTAACGTTTAAGCAAGGATAATATCATTTGTAACACTCACTTGTGTAAATTATAAAAATAAATACAATTTTTATATTTTTTCGTTATCTTATCTATGTGTATACCAAAATATTTAAGAAAAAAAAAGGAAATGTAAAGGACTTCGAAATTCAAGTGGAAAGAGGATATTCTCTTCTAAATCAAGATCTGGTTTGATTCAATAGGGAAAGTGACATTTATCTATGTTTATAGAATGAATTTATTGCTCTAATTTTTGCTTGGAAAAAGGGCCACGTTAATTGAGAATAACAAATTTGATGCTACAAGGTCAATTAAATAAAATTTATCTCAAGCTAGCAGAGATGTTGCACAAACCAAAGGGAAGTATAGATATATAGTTCACTGTGTATTTAAATTTAATCAAGGAATGTAAATATAAAGAAAGATGAATTAATTATGGACTTGTTATAGACAATATGTTGTATATATGGTTTATATGACTACTACTAGGTCTTTTACTTCATTTATTTTACTCACAATATCCCACTCCTACTATATGTGCAATTTAGTGGAACGTTTATTCAACTCATTTTATTAGAAATGTAGTATTTAACATGTTCTAATAGTCATTTGGAGTTGGGGTCAGTTTTTTGCATGTATCAATTCATGATTAAATTTAGAGTTTTGGATTGTCTATAATCTTTTTGAAAGCCCACATTGCATTCATTGCATAGACTTTCTCATGAGTATTCCTTGGGGTCTATGCAAATTACCCCTCATTATTATAACCATTTTCTTTAACTACATAGTGCGCCTATTTATTATCCACCAACTATTGTGTGGGTTATTATGTGATTATGGCTATGTTACATTCTTCATCTCCCACCAATTACTAAGCAGGAAAATTCCATAATAATAACCACATTGCATTCATTATCTCCATTGGGTACCTCCCTAGGTAGGTCCCATATTATCCTTGTTAGTAGCATTACATTTCATCCCCCTTCACATGCTTCATCCTTGAAACATGAGTGTACCATATAATATAATCCGCTAAAAATGTAGTCAATCAATATCAAGCACCAACATCCATTGGAGTGAAATGTGGACATAAGGTCCAACTATGACCTTGCCACCTCCATCTTGGTTCTAGTTGCTCTTTTGATTCCATGTTGTCATTTTTATATTCTTATATCTCCATATAGTGTCTTTACTCATGTCCATGTACCTCTATATTAGGTGAGTTTTTGGTTACACGTCAGTACATATAAGTAAGTTTGTTGATGCTCATGACCTTGCCTTGATAAATGTTGGAAGGTGTGGGTTCCTATATATAGAAACCTTATATATTGGTTCTTCTTTCTTTGACTCTTGAACATGTGGTTCATTTGACTCAATAAATTTCATATATTATTCTTCCTCACCGTGCCCTTCCTAGGAATCTCCTTAAGGTGCTTTTGTAGACTCTTCTTCAAATTCAATCTCTAGTTATACATATCATGTCATTATTGGTACTATAGTTAGTTTCCCTACAAGGACTTCCTCATGTGCCATATTTGTCCCTTGGTGATAACTAAGAAATATTTTACAAAGTTTTTCTTTTTCTTGTACCAAAGTTTCATATGTTTTTTCACATTAATATTGATTATACTCATTGACTACATCCAAGGATTTTCCTTGGTGGGTTCACTCCATGAACCTATGACCTAGCATGTTTGATCATAGGATATTAAATAAAATCCCTAATTTCACTAGATATTATGGAATGTGTCCAAAAATACTTTTGTTGAACCCCCGTCCTAATACACCTTTCCAATTAAAATAATCCTTATTCTAATTAGATATCCTACGTATCCATTTTTTCCATTAAATTTTTAATACCCCTTTTATCATTATCCTTAGTATGGTGGCATGGCACAAATATTAAACTCTAGAAACCTTGCAAGGTGAAATATGAAATCTTAGTGAGAGAAAATATTTAAAGATGGCGAACAACCCTCTGAACACAAGTTGACTTCATACATAGTTGTTCCAATCAACTTCACACCAAATTCACTCACAAGTCATACATATTCAAACACCATAATGAATCCAAACACAGTTGGATTCACACCATTTTCACACATAGAACATATTTATTAAAACACTAATCGAACTTCAAACGAACTTCAGACATAAGGTACCAATTCAAACCCCCCAATAGTCTATTCAAGCCCCTATATACATAATTATAAACTCCCGTTTGTCACATACCCAAATTTTGAACATTATATGTTGTCAGAAAAACATTATGTTTTATTTTATTGACCAAGTGGGGTCAAGGATGATTGTAGTTAATTATTCTAAATATTTTATTATTAATAAATAAAAGATGAGACAAATACCCAAAGGAGACTGTTGAATGAGTGTTCATTGACCCACTAGGAAGAATGGACTAGGGTGGAGAGAAAACTGACACTTGGAAACATCCTCAACTCACTTCTAACTGTTGCAGGGGGCAACTTCCATATTTTTATGGTCATGTTCCCCAAGAAAATGGAACTGAGCAGGTGGCTCATTTACTAAAAACAACTGACCAAAAGACCTAGGCATGCTTTATCTACCCATAGAATTTAGCAAGAGGTTGTTCATTATTACCTTGTGATCATTTCTGAATTGGAAAGACAAGAGAGCACAAGAGATTCAATGAGGGGAAGGTTAGAAGTGATTGAGTGAAATAAGACTTCATTCTAAACTAGTGCATCCACATCGCTGAGTTCAATATTGCTAAAAGAAGAAGTACTACTGTCGAGTTGCAAAGGAATTTATTCCATTTTCTCCACACAGTATCTTCGTCCTGGTGGTTCAGTGAACAGGCTCGGGGGTCCTAAGCCAAGTAATCTTGGATATCTTCAAGAAAAGGTTGGGTGGAACGGGCTCCTTTGGCTATTTGTCTCATCTACAGTTACCAAGTTCAAATTGTGTTATCTTATTTACCTTCTGCCAAATGAATGAATTTATGTTATCAGTTTTCTAGTTAATCCTGGATATTTTGAACTGTTATTAAATGTTTTACTTCTGCAATTTATCTACTTTGAAAATTTATACATATGTTAGGTTAAAATGTTATTTGGATAGTTAAAGTTAAACTGATGAATGATAGAATAAAAATGCTTCCTTGCATTTTTCCACGCACTGTTTTTAGTGTCGTACTTTAGTACAGGGAGGATGTAATTAAAATAGATTCGAATGATTTAGTTCCATAAATAAACCTATAATATTTCAGTACTTAAATACTGTCTTATTTTCATTAAACATCACATAATTTATCTAGGAAACATAGATATTTTTATGCACATGCTTAGCAACAGAACCCTTGATTTATTCATAACAGTTTAATGTTCTAAGTAGTTCTTTTATATGTTAAACTATAGCAATGCATTTATCAAAATCAAAATAACTTATACATAAATGTAGAGAATTATTTTAATACAAGTTCATTTTATAAATAGTAGTATTAAAAATATTCATAATCAAATTATCCTTTAAAAACAATATAGTTTTTGTATTACAAACCCTAATAGTATTGAAACTCTTAGTGCAAGATTTTTATAAACAAAACGAAGTTTAAATACTGTAGCAAAGAAAATAGTAACCATATATCTATTTACATTATCACACAGTATTGGTAATATGACATATTGTCACCTTATTGCAATACGAATTTAATTATCAATTGATTTAAACATTAAATTATAATACAAAACAAATAACAGCTAAATAATATGTCGACTATCCCAGGGTTCAAACCCTGTTCATTAGCTATACATACTATTATTATGATAACATTGCACTTGTATAACAAAACAAAAGAGTAATGTGAGACCAGGGTTCGACACTCGAAGGGTTCACCCACACAGTCTAAATTTTATAACAAAACAAGTTACCATTAACATAACGAGTTCAGGTTTCAAAACCCGTAATGATTATACAACCAAATCTCAACAATGGTATTTAGTTTTGGTAGGGTTTATAACCCAGCCTTCCGGATTTTTGTTTATAAACAAATCTAACATTATAACCATTTAAACCACATCGGTGGGCTCTCCCCTAAACATAAATAACAAGCACTGTAAAATAACCATGTTGCCGAGAACATTCTACCAGTTCAGTACTTTCAAACTACTTTCGATTTAATTATCCTTTAAATCTCATACACATACTTGTACAAAAGGAAGCAACACGAGACGAGGTCGAGGGTTCGACCCTCCCCTATAACATTTTAGTCATAAACAAAACTGGGTTTTAAAAACCCTAATCATTACAAAGTTTCATCAACACAATTATTTCCAAAGATAACAAAATGATGATAGTGAAACACATCGAAATATTTTCCAAGCTAAGATTTTATTGTATAAAACCATGTCTTTATCCATAAAGATTATTACAGTAAGCGTTGAGTAATCAACGAAAGACAGGTCGAGGGTTCAACCCTCCCTGTATCAAAAGTGCCTTAGGGCTTGTAAACATTTACAACTGACATTAAAAAACAAAGTTTAATCAAAACCGAACTCTCGGACAACCAAACAAAGACCGACATTGTGCCAAGGTTTCACCAAAAATCTTCTGAGTACTATGGATGCCCACAAGGGAGTCACTGAGGCTTACCAGGGATTTTTAAGTTCTCATCCCCGTCTGTCTAAACTTAAAGCCAATGCCGAGGAAGAACCTGTAAGACAGCAAACACAACATGTGGTTAAACTTTGACGCAACTCAAACTTAAACCTAAAACTTTATTAATGTTAAAACCATCGACGAAACACAATACGAGAGACGATGACATTACCTGTAAACAAACTCTCGTAGTATGCCCGAACATTTCTATAACATTTAAGCTTTCAACATAAAACCCTGGAGGCACACAGATTCATCATCGAACTCTGTAAACTTTGCAAAGAATGCGAATACTTATAATCTACTATGACCATTATACAGGCAACAAGGTCATGAAATCAACAGCAAGGTCACGTTATCGAATCCCCAGGAGGAACTGCAAACCAGGATTACAAACCCTGGAAAACCGAGATCCTGTCGGCCTCTTCCCCCCCACCTCCCTTGCAAAATGAATGCCTAGGCATGGTCTCATCAGGTAGTTCAAACTCGGCTAGGGTTTTAGCACGATAACCAAAAGCTTCACATGAAGTCTTGCCACAAGGGATGCCAACAGGGATTCCACCCAAACTCTTTTAATGAAATTTAAATGCCATGTAGCTATCGGTTATGTGTACCTGCCAATGCATTTATCCACCAAGGTTTTATTATATACGTGTTTAAAACATTACATATGGCTATTTACTATAACCATAGTATATCGTGTATACGCATAACATTTCAAAGAGTAAATCTATGCGTAGCATAAGGTTAAGGTGGGTATAGGTATAACTTTTAGATTTAGTATCGATGCATATAGTTTATAATTCCTATTAATAGCATATATGCATATAATTATGAATAGATCTAACACTAATGTTAGC
The DNA here is from genome assembly GCA_027924585.1 of Larix kaempferi. Taxonomy (NCBI): domain Eukaryota; kingdom Viridiplantae; phylum Streptophyta; class Pinopsida; order Pinales; family Pinaceae; genus Larix; species Larix kaempferi. The sequence goes on along the minus strand of BSBM01001515.1, from coordinate 388,328 downwards.
GTTAATATAAAACCTTTAGTGCAAGGTTTGATATTGTATAAAAGTCATGGTGATGTTAAAAAAATATATATCAATCCATGACTTAATATAAATGAATTAAAATGGCATAAGCATGATCTATCATGGAGCTCAAACGCTATGGAATAACAAGTAATTATTTTGCAAATTTCCTTTTAGACTATATAACAAATATAGGCGACATTGTATTGTTTAAACCTGCAAAACTGATGATCGAAGCTAAGGTAGATCTCACCATGGGAAAATCCAGTTCTTTTTACTGTATAAACATCGGAGGCTACTTAAAGTTTTAAACAAGTCCCTTTTACATACATTGTTATTACCTCAGAAAGAAGTCTCGATCATACCTATGATCTGCGACAAAAGTTTAAAGTGCGTTAGCTATATAGCTAAGTAAGCCTCGGGGTGCCCATATGACCCCTTCATAATCAAGAAAGCAAACAATTAGTATTATGGATAAAACAATAATATAATAAAAGATAAAGTTACAACATATTTATTCAAAAAATAACTTGGTATTAAAACATCCAGCTGTTAATGACCGCATAAATATAAGATTATAGACTTTGCTAGTAGTAATGGCATTTATGTCAAACATAGTATGTAATCGACATAGCATGTTTATAATCATGAACAACTAATAGAAGAAGTGTTCTCACCGAACTGCCATTTATTTAACAAATTAACAATTATTATACTTTCGCATAGTGATAATAAGCATTTAATGCTACTTAGAAAAATTTTCATTTTTTGTGAAATTTTGGGATGTTACACCTTTAATATCTATATGTTTTTAATATGTTAAAAATACCCCTTTCCCATTATATATCAGGCAATATCTTGCTTCAATTTTTTATAGTCTTAAATTTGTCAATATGAACTCATGTGCCATGATATTTCCTACCTAGTGAACCCTCGTGGGATTTTCAAGAATAATATCCACATCATATATATATATATATATATATATAGTCCATGAAAATATGAATAAAAATATATTTATCCATAATGATCCTCAAATCTTGAAAAAATTGAACACTCTCACCCTCAACCCATGTGATTTGAGTATGCTTTGTGGGCCTGACAATATTTTAGCAAAGTTAACATTGATGAAATTATGCTTTCTACTATGGTTTACAAAAATAATAACATTTTCATGCTGAAAACATCCATGAACCTATAATAGGAAGTTATCACCTAAAAATATAGAATATAGTTATTTATGTATCCTTCTTCACAACATGAGACTACCTGTCTAAAAATAATTGTTCATGTGCTTCATTGAAAGTTCCTTAATCTTCTCATAGTTAAGCAAATTCCAATACCGTACGGTAGCATCTTCTATTAAATCACGGGATACAAAAACATCTCCAATGGTTTGGGAATAATCACATAAAATACACTATGTATGCTTCAATACAAGGAGCAATTCATTTTCCTGTCAAATTCATCTTGCTTGGAAAAAAACTCACAACCAAAACTAGGGTTTTGAAGCAATAACTTACTTTTCAATGGATCTTCTTTTTGTGGCTAGGGTTTTGGCTACAAATTTGAATCACCCATAACTTTCTCAGTATTTCTCATAATATTTATTATGACCAAAATTAGAAATCACATGGCCACTTTACATCTACAAGCAATGATTTGGTAGCAATCTGAACACCCAATTAAAAGATATATTCTCTACATTATTCACGATCATCACTAGAAAACCGTAAAATAACTTATTTAAAATCATTGATATCTCCACTTCCTACACTTTGGTTTGAACATTGTTGTTGTTGTTGTTTTAGTTGGGTATCATTTTTAGAGAAACTTATATCTGCAATTGGTTTATTTAGATTCCACATAAAAAACTATAGGAATGGATAGCTTAGGAGAATACTCATTAAGATTCATCTAGACAACCTAGAGTTTTTCAAGCCCATTGTGATTGACGATAAGCTCTCCAAAGTATCCACCTTAGAATTAATAGTGTTGAATAAATCTCTTGTTTTCAAATATAATGGCTTTATTGTTTTCGATTCGAGGGGGAACCTTGTGTTTAGATTGAACAACTATCCATCATATCCATAGGATGAAGTCATTCTGATGGACGTAGGGTATATATAATGTTTCTCAATTAGGTTTCCATCTGTTTCCTTTCCTATCATGTAAACAAGAAGAATGACCTTGGTTTGGGAGGAATTGCAATTTCAATGTTTTGTATCTGAAATTCAAGACTCGAAACTTTGGAATTTGCACCTTTGTAAGAAATGTGATAAGCCTAACATTTTATTGATTTCATGTTTCAAACATATCAAAGCTAGAGTATTCCTTAGCCTCCATGCTCAAGAATGAAATCACGGCTGAAATTTGGCATTTGAATGTGAATATTCTTTTGTGTGATGTTTTAATTTAAACATTGTTTCATTTGATGTTTAAATCTTAATATTATAGGTGATAATCTTACATAGGAGTGGACATTTAAAAAGTTATTTAATTGTTGTTTGAACTTATTTCTTTGGAGCCATGCATCTTGAATTTTTAATTTTACCTATTGAACATAACAAAATAATAATAATAATAATTTTAATTTATTTAAATAAACTAAAATAAAATTCATAAATAATTATTTTAATTGTTTTTTAAATAAATAAAAATAAAATAAAAACATCCTAAAAGTAGTACGATAGACCCATCATATTTTTAATAATAGTTTACATTAATAAACAATCATTCATTTGTGTATTTGTGTATGTGCAGAAGCCTTTTTCAAAAGTATTTTAAAGTATTAAACTATATTTCTAAATTTATATATGTAATTATTATTTATCATAAATTTTTTTTCAGCGGAAAAATCACCTTCCTGTTATTCCGAAGGAATCAAGGAAAGCTAACATGCATGGGAAATCTCAACAAACTTCCTCACATATTGTGGATGGTAGGTCGAGCAAACCGTTAGCCGGATATCCAATCCAGAAGATGTCTCAACAAAATTAAACCCAGGTGAATGGAATGAAATCCATCTATCCCCATCAACAAACCATTGTATCCTTGACAATTATTATTTATCATAATTATAATAAAACTATTTTGATAATTTATATATATTTATATATAAATTTGTTGAAAGTTTTAATCAAATTTTATTTTTTCTCCAATCCAAATTGATGGAACTCTCCAATCTTTTTTACAAAAAGGACTAAGCCCTTGAATTGTTTTGCAAAATTCATTTACCAACCCTCTCCACATCATAATATTTCAATTCCCAAAACTTAATTCACTAATTTCCTACTAATTTTTACCATGTCATCTCCTTTATTTTATTAATAAAAAAATAAATAAAAACTAACTGTTTCTTATATGCATTGTTATATTGTAACACTACTATTCTTTAACATCTCTTTTTCTTTAAAGTTAGAATCTATTATGGCCATTGCATATCATAAAAATTCACAAAAAAATTAAAGAGAGAAATAAAAATAAAAAATAAAAGAAATAGAAATTATATATATATATATATATATATATATATATATATATATATATATATATATATAATAAAATAAACTTATCTACTTTGACGTTGAATTAGCGATACATATGATGCACTACTAAGGAACCAAATTGATAACTTGTATCATAAATACGATGAAGAAGAGGTTGCAGAGCAGGAGATTCAACTTGACATTTCCCATTAAACTAGTCGACAATCAATTTTGAGTCACTCCAAACCTGAAGATCTAGAGCTTCTTTTTCAATTGCATAATTGAGGAGATGCCATAAGGAGAAGATCTTATCTCTTGAATTGGTTGCACCACCAACATTAAATTTATGGTGAAAAAGTGGGCCTAAGTGAGAGATAAAATCATCCCTATCCCATATTTCCTTTACAGGCTCCACCAAAGAATCCCCACAGCGTATTTTCATTAATAGAAGGAGGAATGATCTGAGGAGGGCGAGGCAATGAGGGATGTTTCCCTTCCTTGAAAACAGCCTCGATCTTGGTAGCAGTGACAAGAGAAGGTTGCTTTGTGCCTTCAAACAAAGAGAGGTTTTGTGCTAGCCAAAGCCCCCATAAAACATAACAAGGTAGAGATTGAAAATTATTCAGTGCCACAATTGCATACCATTCCTCAAAACACTAAGTAAGTGAAGTCTAATTCTAGGAACCTGGACAAGTAGTATTTCAAAGGACCTCACACCAAATTGAAACAAAATAGGAGCAATCTACAAATAAATGAATAACCAGTTATTCGTGACAATTACATAAACTACATCAATAGTAGGACCCTACCAAGAATGCTTCTTAGAGTTATCCTAGGTTAATAGTTTATTGGATAACGTCGACCAACTAAACAACCTTATCATCAAAGGGAAGTCTAGATTTCATAAAGGCTTCCAACACCATTTGGGGTTATTGGGTTTGAAGGGGTGGGCTATCACCTCATAGGCCAACTTGGCATTTAAAATACTAGAAGATTTGTTCCAAGTCAAAACTAGATTTTCTTCAACATCTCGGAGGGAGATGGCATCATGGGACTACTGGTGTATATATTGAGTCCATTCCTCATCAATGTCACCTTGTAAATTTAGATCTGTTGTTTTTAACCAATTTTGATGCCAACCAACTATTCTATCATGGGGTCTAATATCCGCCAAAAAGAAGAGATCTCTTGCATGGAGATCCAATCTCAAATATGGAGAGAGTTTGAAAGTATTAGAGGCTCCCACCCATGGGTACTCACCTAGACAAACATTGTCTCCTGTGCCAACCTGCCATGCCAACTAATGACATAAGATGGGAGAGGATCAAAGTATCATTTTACATACATTTGAAATGTACACCAAGGGTTTAATCTCTTGATGGATCCACGTCTCAGAATACTTTCCATTAAAATACCTTTTTTCGTTATTTTTCTCCACATACCTTCACAAAACAACACTCACCACAGAGGTTTGGATGCTAGTGCTTAACCAAAAATCAATATATTTTTACCTCAGTGCGTGTGTGTATATATATATTGCGGAAAAAATAAATCATAATTTTGTTTCTCATAGAATATAAAATTCATTGTGCATATATATGCCGAGCATATATTCCGAAAATAGAAGATCTAAGATTTTATCTTAGCAAGTACATCATTTTATTTTTACATACAAAAATAAACATAAAGGATGTTATCAAAAACACTGTTCATATACTCTTACAAGGTGCCCATAAAACTGTCCTCTGTCATATAGCAATATGATTTCTTTATCTCGTCTCCACAAGTGGAATGTAAGACTGGAGTCTTCTTTGGATATCACGATTTGTAGAAACCCTTTCAATGGTAAGATTTTCAATCCTATAACTAGGAAAGGATTCAAGGATTTTTCAGGTGTGTAACCCTTCCATGATTTTTGTAGGAACCTTCCTTCATTGTTAAGGGTCTCTCAACCGAAAGAATTTGTTAATCCCTAAATGTGGTCACATTTCCCCTTATATGGGTCACATTATATTAGTTATAATATTGGATTGGTCCATTAGTTGTTATTATAATTAGTATGGTTATATTAGTTGCGTCGGCTTGGGTCAGTTAGTTGGAATTGTACCTCTTAGTCTCCTATATATAGGAAGGAGACATTTTCATTTGGAGCATCTTGTCTTGTGTAATTAGTACATTGTATAAGAAGGTTTCCCACTTGAATAGGCTTGTTATTCATCTATTTCCTTCATTAAAGTTGTGGATTAATCTTTCTGATCCATTTCTACTATTTTCATACTCTTTTTGGAAATTTGTTGCATAACATTTGGTGTCATAGCTCTTTACTTGAGACTGGTTTCTTCAAAACAAGTCATATTGGAAGTTTCGTTGTATATTGTTTTTCATAGGGTCCTAGACAACGAAACTCAGAAACCATATCTAAAATAGGTCCAACTAATTGTGATAAAATTTTCAGATCCTAACTCATAACAAGTTCGTAGTTATACCCTTAGGAATATAGGGTTTCTAACTAGCCCAAAAGCCAGTCTCAAACATGTGTTTTAGGGAAAATTGTTATATCTAGAGCATGCGAGATACAAATTGAGTGAGACCCATTTCATTAGAAAGAAGACAGACCATAGTATATGTGGTAGCATTTTTCATAATCATACTAAAAAAATCAAACACGTGGAAGGCCGTACACTCTCGCTCTTTTGAAAAGACCAAAATTAACAAGTGTTGGAAAAATTATCACAACAGTTTTTTGGCACATCCAAATTCAAGGATACCTACGGAATTGGAAAGAATACATATCAAGATACCACAGGATGAAGTGTCATACCTAGAGGATCTAATAATTCAAATTTACCTCAGATCCAAGTTAACTAGTAAACGGTCTCCAAATCAGGGTTGAAAAGTGTACGCTATTTTGAAATTGAATATATTTGAGTAGAAGGATCTAATTGAGGTGAACCATAGGGTGTGATATCTATTTATATTATTCAAAATCCCACCAAAAGGTAGTGTAAAAACTCACACTCCATGATAGGGCCACAATATAGGTATCAATTGCAATCATGAATCCCCTTTCTTATGTTATGGAGTAGCAATTAAGCATAAGATCACCCCTTTCTATAGGCTAGGATATGGTTTTAGTTTATTATAAAGGAATGATGGTTATGTAGTAATATTTATTTATTTTAGCATGTTTTTAATGAGCTAACTAGTGGATGAGTGCCATTTGCAAATAAGCACAGGTTTAATGACAATTATGAAGATAGTAGATTATGCCTTCCCTAGTTACACATATACATAAGCAAGCTCAGCAAAGTCAGTTCCGGTTAACCTCATGGACCATCGAAAGAGGAACTCGATATCACTCTACTAGTCTCCCATGATTTCCAGGGATGAAAAATCTAGAATAGATTGATATCATGATTTCCAAAGAAGACACTTTTTAAATACTTTTTGAAACTATGTAATAAATAGAGACTCATGCATAGCGGGAAGCTCTCTGTGTTTTTGTCGTTTATGTTTAGAAATTTTCCTTTACACAACACTCAAGTTTTGTACTACATTGATATGGATTCTCAACCCGCTTAATGAAAGAACTGTGTTTCATATTACCCGTGAGTTCATAGTTTAAATTAGCTCATGTAATACACTTTGATGTGGGCCTCCTCATTGTGTTGAGAAAGAGTTTTGTGTTCTTTCTCTTATTAGTTTAAAAGAATTTCTTTGTTTTAATCAAGTAGATAGTTGTAATTCGTTTAAAGTATTATATGCTACTTAAAATAGATTTATGGAAATTTCTTGTTTTCATACACTGATTTGTATAACAGTGTCTGTAATTCCATTATATGGTGTCTGTAGTCCTGTAGGTGCATTCCACAAGAACAATTTAGACATCTTTACATTTTCATGCATTGGATCAATTTAGTTAGATTTATGATATCTTGCATTTCATCCTTGATTTAGATTAGTTTCTTTTGTGATTTCATACATTATAATATTCCAACTTTCATATAAATAGATTCAATTTCCTTAGATTAAATCTTGAAAGCATTTCTTAGAATAAGACTTTCCTGCTTTATTAGATTAATCATCCCATGTTTTCAGTTTAATTTTAGTTTTATAAATTAGATAATTTCCTTTAGTAAGTAGATTTTATTTGTTAAACATATTTTCATGCTTTCAGAAAATAGAGAATTTATATGCTTTTCTTTTATCAGCCATTTCCAAATTCCATAAAATAAATATTTAGCTAGGATTCTCTCAACAGTTTCACATATAGTGCGTAGTACCTCTTAAGTTTGTACGATCCCTGGTCGATAATTAAAGTAGGACTCCTAAACTATGATCCTGTAAAAAGGTCAACATATCAGCAGACCACCACTCCAATCAAGCCACCAAAAGATTCATCCCTCACCTTTGATGAAAGTGATGATCTATCTTTTTATGTGTCCAAGTTGGAAGATATGATCAAAGGGACAATGAGTAAGGTTTATTTCACTACAACAAAATAGCCCTTTAGGGGCGGTTTTGTCTTGCGGGGGTATTGGGAAACCCCCCCCTAAAAAAATTTTCAAACATCTGGAGGCGGTCTTCTAAAACTGCCCCTAAAAGTCATGGAAAATTGACTTTTGGGGGCAGTTTTTTTAAAACCACCCCCAAAAGTCCTAAAATTTGACTTTTGGGGGCGGTTTTGGGAAACCCCCCCCTAAAATCCCAATTCTCATAATTTTTGGGGGCGGTTTGTCAAAACCCCCCCTAAAAGTCATGAGAATTGAAATTTTGGAGGCAGTTTTTTTGGAACCGCCCTTAAAAGTCCTGAAATTTGACTTTTGGGGGCGGTTTTGGGAAACCCCCCCTAAAAGCCCAATTCTTATAACTTTTGGGGGTGGTTTGTCAAAACCCCCCCCTAAAAGTCATGATAATTGAACTTTTGGAGGCGGTTTTTTTGGAACCCCCCCTTAAAAGTCATGAGAATTGAAATTTTGGAGGCGGTTGTTTGAAACCCCCCCCCTAAAAGCCCAATTCTCATAACTTTTGGGGGCGGTTTGTCAAACCCCCCCTAAAAGTCATGAGAATTGAACTTTGGGAGGCGGTTTTTTTGGAACCCCCCCTTAAAACTCATGATTGAATTGAACTCTTCAGTGATGTTTAAGGCCTTGCGACATCACATAATCTCTAAATAGTGAATCTAATTTCAACTACAAGTGGGATATGTTGGTAATTTTTAGATCTGTAACACCAAAAATGAAAATTTTCCTTCCAATTTCAACATGCTAGTAATTTTCATTCTGCCATTACCCTTTCTTCTCATTGTTTTCCCCTTTTTGTGAAGGGTGACTCAAGTGGATTCCAATGGACAACAATGACAACAAGAGAGCATAACATAACACACACATGCCCATATCCAAGGCCTAGAATATATTTTAAACTAATGAGTTGAGTGAATTCAAGATGCAATTACAATAATTATTAGACAAAGCGTTCATATGACCAAGTGCATCACCTTGGATAGAACACATATTGGTAGTCAATAACAAGGATGGAACCTTATGGATGTGCATTGGTTATTCAATGTTAAATATGGTGACAATTAATTAAGAACAAGTACCTCCTACCCAAATTGATGATCCTCTTTATCAACTTAGATGTGAAAAGGTTTTTTCAAAGTTGGACTCAAGTTTTGGGTATCATCATATGAGAGCAAAGACTCGCGGTCTGCATTATTTAATATTTTCCACCACTTGTTGCCTTGCTGTAGACATGTGTTAGTGCATACCAGTACCAACTCAATTAACTGCGTGAAGAATGAGCTTTCCACCATCGTCATCGGTGCCTATGATTGGTGACGATCAAGGAATAACTTTAGGTTAAACATGCCCGATAATGGCATGGTTCCGAACATTACATGTATTGTTCCTGAGGAGTTATTGTTAACACGAAGCTTTGGACCCAGTCTAATAAAATACGAGGAGACAAAATTTTAAAGTTAACCAAAATTTAAATACATTGGTTAGGGTCGATGCTATATTCAACTTCATTAGTTTCATTTCATCAGTTTCCATGTGTGCCTTAAAACAGTGAGTGGAGGTGTCTTTCACCAAAATCCTGATTCCACTTTAATCCTTATTTGTTGCGCCATTGAAGAATCCCATGGGTGAATTACCAAATAAAATTGGTCGATTTATCAAAAAAATTACTTTGCCCACACCTGGATCTATGATGAATTTTGCTGATGCTTTAATAATCCTTCTCCCAACCTCCTCTAGGTTATGTCTGTAGCCTTAAAAAAGAATGGCATTCATTAAAATCCATAATCCCCATGTGACAATAAAGGGAATTGATTTTACCTTGGGATTTGTTAAAAACCAGAGCTTTAAATTTTCTTAAAGGGGCTACAGATGCCAATTATTTTTGACTTGAAGAATGTTACGAATCAAAGTCCGAAGCTCCTGAGTAATGCTGCAATCTATTGCAAGATGTTGTATGATCTCCTCACTGCTCAAACATAATGGATAGGTTGAAAGTCCAATTCCAGTCCTTTCTCTATAAATCTCCCCTGTTAAGACTTTATTTTGTAAGCATAACCACATAAATAGAATTGAATTTGGAGGAGCTTTGATTTTCGCTATGACTGTATACCACCACTTCAAATCATCATTCTCGTAAAGATATATAAATGCATTATAGGCCTCTTTTACTGTATGCACAATCCCTTCTATTTTGTTCCAAGTCCAAGCCAACGTATCTGGTTCTGTAGACAGAGTGATCCCATTTTGGTAAATTCCCTATATGTATGTGTTCCATTCACTGGATAGAGTTCCTGTAAGTCCGAGATCTTATGCAGAGAGCCAAATACTAGAACCTATCAAGTTGGAGATATTTGTCTTATGTATATATGCAAGATAATAAAGGCTCCGATTGTGTAGGTGAGGTAGTGGTTCTTTTGATAGTATAAAGTCAGATCCTCCACCCAGAAAAGGATCCAACCCTAAAATAACTCTCGTACCTGTACCAACTTTCCAATCAATCCACCGCTTAACCACAAGTAGTGTAGTCAATATATTTTTCCAGATAATGGAGGCTATTGGGAAAGCAAAGTGTTTCTTCCTCAACCATGATACAACATCAACTCCTTTCAAATATTTCCTTCTCATAGTGACACTCCAAATACCATCATGAAAAATTTCCCTCCATAGTGATTTGGAAGCTAGGGCCTTGTTAAAGAAATTGAGATCTCTTATTCCCCAACCTCCCTTATTTTTTGGCTTTGCTATCAGACTCCATCTTGCCAAAATGTAACCTCCCTGAAAGTCCAATTGGTTTTCGCAACACAGTTCCATGCATGTCAAACAAACTTTTAGAAAAAAATCTTTAGCTCTAACATGATCCAGCATAGTCTCTTGAAGAAACACAACATCAGGTTTAACTGTAGACAAAATCTCCTTGAGGGATAGCATCTTGGACTAGGAACCCACAATCCCCCTAATGTTAAGAGATATTAAGACTAGCATTAAGGAACCCTCATATCAGGGTTCAATGCTCTAAGTTTCCCAGAAGGAGAAGGAACAGAAACAAGGTAATTTGAAGAAACCATTATGGGGTATGTTGCCAACCCTCCCTCAACAACCCCCGTGTCTTTTTTCTTGTTAGTGGATTTGTTTTTAGGTTTCTTCCTGATTGTGACATTTGCAATATCCACAAGGCCAGCTCCATCTAGAAAGGAGTTATAGGTCTGAAGAGGCACTTTATTAATAAGAACTTATTTGTATGAGGGTTCCAAGGGTTTGGTAAACAAATTTGTATCCAATGGAGGGGGAGAAGCCAAGGTGCATTCACTGTGTAAATGAGGGGTAGTGTGAGGTCCCTGAGGAGAGGTCTCAGTCAAAATAGGGCTTTTGGGATCTGTAAGAACCAACAGTTCTGTCGATGAGGGGGAAATCAAAGGAGGGTTTTATGAGATGACAGGGTTCAAATGAGAAGTAAAAGGATGGGAATTGTTAATTTTTTCCAAGAAAATTTCCCAAAAACCCTCAAAAATATCGACCAGTCACTCCTCATTACTACTTAGCAAAAGAATGCCTTATTCAGTTAAAGAAGTACTAAAGAAATTTGGAAATAAAATATTTAACTTACCAATGAAAGATTCAGTAGAGGGGAATTGACTGGGCACCTCCATCTGAGCATTCCGAGTCCTCCCATTTAAGTCTTATTCTCCCACTTCCTAAACCAACTCCAGCAACTGAGCCTCTCCAACCACTGAAGGACAATTTGTTTTTATGTGGCAAGTGGATCTTCATACATGACACCGAAAGGGTTCTCTCCAATACTCTAGGGTTTGAATGAAGGACCCATTTTCAGTGACAATCTCAACTTCTTATGGTAGTCCTAGGTCCATGTCGAACTCCACTAAAATCCAGGCCATGCGTTTGTTATTCCAACTTAGGTCCCTTTCATCAAAGAAAACAAATCTTCCAACAACATCTCCTATCCCTCTCAAAACCGCTAGATCCCAGTATTCAATGGGGATGTCGAGCATTAGTATCCATAAGCATCTATTTTGGAAGAACACTGTAAAAGGGTTGAAATTACCTAGAGACCAACGCTTAACCATAAGCACCCCTCTGTCTATAATCTAGGTTTTTTCTGCAACTTTTTCCAAATCCTCCACCAACAAGTGGAAATTAATCCAATAGTTGGATAGTAAATTGAACTGCGGCCAGTAGCCCAAAACTTGTTTCCATTTAGTGGAAATCCAGTTTTTCAGTCATAGCCTTTGTCACCCTGAGGTAAAAAATTTTACCCACCAACGCCTTCATAGCAAGGCTCATCATTCTGTCCATCGCAACGTCCTTGTCGAGGACAAAAGAGGGTCGAGTTTGTCTTACCTTCAGAAACTTATTCTTCCTCTTCTCCTAAGCAGCCGAGCCAGTATGGTTCCGTGCAGAGAATGCTTTTTAAGCTCTCTTAGCATCTAAAAAACTAGGATGAGGCTCCACCAGAGGCAAGTTTTTCAGAGCGCTTCCTCCAGTTTCCAAAACCTTCTGTGCTGCCTTCACATCTAAACTCGTGCTTTCTGAAGGTATACTAGGGTTTTTGCTTATCTTTTGGACAACTAACCCCTCGCCACTTGTACTGCCATCTAAAATCTACGCTGACAGGTCATTTGGCTGATGTGGTGGTCCTACTTCAGCAAATCTATCCAGATCTGAAAGGATTGAGGGCCCACACGTTTGGAGTATTCTCTTCTTCTACTCCTCATCCGAAATGAAGATCCCTTTCTTTTCCCAAAGGGCGTCCTCTGCCTTCCATTCCATGTATAACAAATACTCCATTCTTCCACATATACACAGCTAAATGGAGAAAGTATTCATGCACTTCTAAAACACTAGAAAACGCCAAAAAACCCCTGAAGAGACCCGAAAAGCTTCTGTACTGGACGCATCCTCCATCAGTCCACTCAGTTCTAAAGTGGAATCATAATTATTTACTTAAACAATGTATTTAATAATTTATTGAATTTAGTAGCTTTTTTTCCAATCCATATAAATGTATTTTAATATGTGATATGCCAGCCTTGTCCTAAATGTCTAATTAACTTTTTCATCATGGGAATGAAATCAAAATCAAAATCTTGTTTAGGAATCCCGCGCCATTTGGAATAGTGGTTCCCACCACTCCATTTTGTGATATTTTTTTAAGAAATTGGTTCAATCCCGCGTGATTTGGATAGACTGGTTCTATGAGCACTTGTTCTATTAGAGATTTGGACAGACTGGTTCGTGATTTGGATAGACTGGTTCTACGAGCACTTGGTCAGACTGGTTCTATTATGAGCCATTTCAATATAGAGAGGTAGTGGAAATAGATCCCGATTTCTTCTTCTTTTGTTCTCGTTAGACCGCCTCACCTCCAATACGTGAGAGCTAGTGTAGCTTCTCCAGCTCTTAGAAAAATAGTTTTATCTCTATTTACTTATTTGTCTGTGAATGCAGTAATAGCTCTAGGAATCATCCTATTTATTTCTTAGAAAAAGAGTTTTATCTCTATTTATTTCTTTTTGTAGTATCATTCATCCATCACACTCTCTGTATGAGCACTTGGTATCCTTCATCCATCGCACCAGACACAACAAAATGCATCGTTCAGATCTGGGACTGGTATTACCATAGACGCTAGCACTGGGGACAACTCTCAAAGCAGGGTATCCATTCAATTGGCGTGGTAATTGAAGAACCTTGAAAGGGCAAGGTACGCCCTTATATTTTTGTGCAGTTTTGTTTATTCTAATTTGGTTTTAATGATAAATGCCTTGTTGAAAAACTAGGATGAGGCAAAGGAAATTGATTTATGACACTCAGGTCATTTACCCAAGTACCCAACTACTGTTAGGGTTAACCATAGCTATGAACCATTTAAATCTTCAGGAAATGTTTTGATTAGACAAGCCATGGCATTCCTTACCATTTCTCTACAAACACTAGGAATATACCCTTTCTTCAATAAATAGTCCCTAGAATAACATGCAAATGAAGTGAAGTAGTTTTGTTCTAGTGTCATGCTATGGATTCATTGTAACAAGATGGAAAAAGTGAAAAGAAGCTAACATTTCTACTATATAAGAATATTTTTTTTCACAACATGACTTTTAGATCAATTAGAATGAAGTCAACCTAATAGTAGTTTAAGGTATGTTTTTGGGAGTGGAGGGTAAAAAAAACACAAATAACAAAAACATATAAAATAAATAAATATGTAAAAAAATATTAAAAAAAAACACCAAGGTGTCAAATGGGGGCATTTTTTAGGTTCTTGTGTGTTTTTAGAGGGATGCTCTGATCTTTGTGGACGACCTTGTTTGGAGAAGGTGCCAGGACCAAATATGATGTCTTCATTGCCATATAGTCATATTCTTGGTGTAGTGGGGGTGTCTGAGAAAATGGAATGAATTGCGGTCAAATTTTGGGTTATGTTGTGCCTGCCTTCTAATGTCGGTATTGGAGTAATATGTTGTGAGGGTTTCTATGGTTTTGTATCGAAATTGCGTGGTGGGATTTCATGTTGGGGAGGTTTTTTAATAAGCTTTAGGAATTTTCTATTTTGAGGTCTAGGTTTGTGCGGCAGTCTGTCAGTGTTAATTTTTGGGTTTTCTGTGGGGTTTTCCGTGTTGTGATGGGGAAAATGCCAAATGTTGCGGGTAGTCTGTCTGTCTATGCTTAGAATCCTTAAACAACTTTTATTCTTGAATCGTGCAGAATATCTGCAAGGAATTTGAATGCTGAGAACAATTGTTGGTATGTGCAGGCATTGAACTTCATTGGCGTTTAGTACTTGGATTTTGGATCAATGTATGCGTAATTGTTGGTATGCGCAGGCGTTGAACTTCATTGACATTTAGTACTGGGATTTTGGATCAATGTATGCATTGAATCTACTATTTCTGAAGAGTAAGAACAAAGAATGGATGTTACAGATAAAGATTAGATTCTTGATGGCTCATAGTGGCCAGAATGTGCTCATCATGAGTTGTGTTCTTGTTGTGGGATGTGGCAATTCTGTCATGGAGATGTTCAAATAGCTGCAACTTTTGCAACTTTTTTTTCGGTAGTTTAAACCCTAACCATATTTAATTATATAATATAGTAATAAATAACATAAATATATACTATATATATAGTTATGTTATGATAATATATATTAATAGATATAAAATAAATTAAAACTATACATCAAATAGAAACCTTTGCTCTTGATCTTCTTTACTCTTTGAGTTCGATGGTTGGAGATTTTGAAAAGATGACATTTCTAGCCGAACATCGCACACTTTTCCATTTTAATCGAATAAAATGAGTGTCTTGATAGAGAGCATTGAATTTTGAGGATCTCGAGCTCATGTGCCTGTGTCGGCTCTTCTACGATACATGAGAAAAAGAGAGCATTGAATTTTATCTTGAAATTTGAAGCAGGAAAGGATTTGAGATCAAAATTCATGTGGGTTTTCATGGGAAACACTGTTAAGATGTTTCACAAATACAAAAAGATATGACTAAGAGAGGGATAAGATCTCACACACCTCTATGAGTTTATTATGGATTCCTAAATCAGACGTCTGGCTAAGATAATGGATCCACGCAGATATGGTTCCCTAGCTCGTCCAGATCATATTCAATATGATTTTCATTGCAGAGAGCCATGGATATATGATGTCCTAGCAAGCCGAGTAAATGGATCCACACAAATATTACAAGACCTATGGGTACTTGTTACGCGGAGGGCCTCTTTGAAATTGACATCCACTTGCCTGGTAATTTTTAGGCCTGCCATGACTTTATTCAGATTTGCTTGTATGGTACTTACATTATCTTTTATTTTGTTTCAAGAGATTGTGGTCAATTGTGTTGTATGGCCTGAGTGGGAACGCCTCATTGACATTGAAGGCTGCAATGACCAGTGTCAACCTCTAGAAGATCCCACCGATTCACCCTATACAAATTCATGTTTTATTTGTTGAAGTGGCTTATTCCTACTCTGTTTATGGATGGGAGCCAACTGTTTGATGAAATTCGCCAACCACAAAACAAAATCGATTTGGTATCTTATAGGATCTCTTTATCTCTTTACCTTCTTCTATATTATCTATTTATCTTAGTGGATTGATATCATTGTAACCCCTCAATTGAAAGAAAAAATGGGCATTGCTATGGGGAAAGCCTCAAATCCATGGAAGGGGTAGGGTTGGAGAGTGTTTGTAATTTGGCGATATAGAGAAGACAAACTTGGACAATATCATGCTAATTATGGCCTTCTACTCCATGTGAGCCAACTTCTCACGAGGGAAAATTCTTCCCCCAAACCCAAATGGAATGAATCCACCGGTGTTCTTCTTGATGTTACCCATCATGTGGAATCATTCTGGGTTGAATTCATAAACATAGTCTTCTCCACATATATCAGGATATCCATGCATGCCCACTATGTTGATGAACATAGACATGCAATAAGAAGTCCAATACATTAATTGCATCTTGGCTGCAGAAGACTCCATCATTGCCTTCCACTTCTGAAGAACTTGGCCTACATTTGAAAAATTAAGATTGATTATGCATCACCATTTTAAGATACATTATAGCTAAAGAATATTTGACCCAAAATATGCAATGTGCACATACACACACTCATGCACTCACACCCACACACAAGGAAATAATGGAAAAAAGCTCTTGCCATACCTCTGTTTTACACCACCACTGCATTCAACATTTGTATTATGCATGTGAAGAGCTGAAACTTTTCTACCTGGAAAAGCAACACACAGTAGGGGACGAAGATCCAGAGAATTAGAATCCCAAAGGTTGATAGCTTCAGTTTCTGCTACAACTACCTTGCCTTTATTTCTCCATTGGAGCGGGCTAGAATATTTCATGTTGGTTACATCTCTTTGTGTCTCCCAGTTCATCACAGGATCTCCATCACGAATATCATAAATGCTAACTGTCTTTTGGGAACTGGTAGTAAATACTAAAAGAGGCCCACATGGCCTGTACCACCAATGCTGATTTTCTGGCACAACATTTGCAAAGCCAAAATTTCTCCCCAAGACATTCCTCCCCATCAAAACTGGAGTGACGGTACTGGATGTTGAAGTGAAGGTCTTTGATTCAGTATGGAATGCCATAATCTATTTATTATAAAAGTCCCATGAATAAAAACATGATCCCAATGTACAGCCTGCAGATGCTGCCATAACATATTTACTAGAACGACCATCTGAACTAGCCTTGCCTTCCACATAATATCCAACATCGCCCCGTCCCCCTATCTATGCCACCAGATATCCTTGTTGTGCCTGCTCCATGGGCTCTAAGCCACTTGACTTCTGCATTGTGAACCTGAGCTGTAGTTTTTGCAAAATCCTTGAGATGTAAATATAATGCATTAAGGATATCATCATGTTTTCTCCAATACTTTGTTTGCAGACCATGATATTCTTCCAAGCGTGTGATCATATAATGATGACCATTTAAACCTTGCTGCTGGGCCATGGTAGCCCTTTTTTCATATTACAAAAAGTCTTGAAAATATTTTACTCTCACTTCCATCCCATCCTTGGCATGGTATTAAAGCTTTAAATCTGCATAATCCTCATTGCTTCCTTCATGTGACAAAACTCCATGCAATTTACTATTGGAAGTTCATATTTCTCCCACCATGTCTCCACCTTATTCAAGATCTATTCCATTCTGTCCTGATCCTGGAATTTATTGTTTGTCCTTGCTCTTTTCTTTTACTTTTATCCCTTTAATAGTTTATGCCTTCATTCTTTTGCCTTTTCCTTGGCTATCTTCAAATATTCAGTAGCGTAAAGTATGGCAAGTAGCACACTAAAACATGAGAATGCTTGAAAGGGTGAAGTTAGGCTGGGCAAGACAGACTCATATGAGGTAGACTCGGGTGAAGACTGAAATAACATATCCATTTTCTTATTTGAGAAGATAGAGCAAGAGCGTATACATCTAGTACGGGTAAGGCTCAATTCATGAGCGAAGTGGCCACCATTGGATGGGTCCATTTTCCATCTAGAGCGTATACATCTAGTATACATTTTCCTAAGTCCTTACGAGTAAGCAATTTCAAAACAGTAATTTCATTCTTCACTATTCCTATTAGCGGTTGATATTGCACTTGGTGCTTGATGATTTGAGAATTCTTAGCACCTTCAGTATGAATGTGGGTAGGAAATTTGTTCCCTTCAAGCTTTTGATTGTCACTACATCTAGTACAACATACAGCATAAACCTGCTGTCACATAAAAAAAAATATTGTTGTTCCAAAGAGGAAAATATTCCTCACCAAAACTATCAATATAATTTTAGAAAAATGTGTTAAATTTCAAAAAAATTGTCCCTTCCATGACTTAAGAATTGTCAATGTACAATCTGCATCATGAATAAAAATCCAAGGCAAAACCACCACGAGTCACTACAACGAATTTGGGTTCCAATGATAAACCACACATAATCCATCAACTTGATGGACAACTAAGCCACACAGATATAAGCAATTCCAATAAAGGCATGGACAATAGTTTTTATGATTTGGATTTGAACACTAAAGCATATTCCCTTTAGTTTCAGAAGCATCTTACATCAGGCATCAAATCATATACATCACCACACTTGTCATATTTGGTGTCTCATGGTTTGGAGTTTTGATGTACATAAATATATAGGTATATATACATGCTAATGTGTGTGTGAATACTTTTTCATTTTTTATGCATTTTTTTGTGAACCGGTTCATTGGTCAGTTTCAGCTCCGATTCTGATATGAACTGACCCTCAACCAATTCTGGTTCCAACTTTTAAAGCAATGGGAAGAACCCTAGGGACTGCAACAATAGATTAAGACGTCAAAACAATGTGAACAAAGTAAACATTATAAAGTCAAATGCTCTTCTCCTCTTCTATGCCCTCTGCTGGCTCAACATCTTCTCATTTTACGGTTGCCTCTTCTTCTAAGCCTAATATATCTAATCTAAGATTGAAGGAAAAAGTCCTAATAAGAGCTATGATCATAAAAAAGCTAAGGGTCACTCAAATGAGTTTGAAAATGACTCCAACAAACCATGTGAAAAAATTGGATGGGACTTCATCCGCAACATGTTGGATTGGTTGGGGGTTTGATTCATTTTATTAGCAAACAGTGGCATCCCTTTTCTTGCGGGCATTGGATAGCATTAATGTGAATGGTGTGATGTCTGACCCTATTTATTTGAACTTCCCTATTCAACAAGGTTTTCCCCTTACTCCTTATATGTATGCCATTACAAAATATGCCCTAGGTTATTTGTTGGAGGCTGCTAGAATGCAAGGGAAAATTAGAGGTATCTTAGTCTGGTGGTACCCAGCTTCTTAGTATTTACTCTGTGGATAACTTGGCCTTAACCTATGAATTGGCTCAATAATCGATCAAGGGTATTCTTGTATGGCATTACAGCAAATGCCCTGGGTTATTTGTCAGAAACTACTAGAATGGAAGGGCAAATTTGAGGTATATCTCCCATGAAGAAAATGCCCATGATAAATGCAAAGAAACGCTAATAAAGCTAATGGGGGTTCCTCCATGATTATTTGTTTGTAATGGTTTGTTAATCTTGGTGCCATTATAAAAATTGGTCGATCTCAAATAAGTGTTATTGCATCAAGAGGCGCTTTCTATAGCCTAAGTGAGTGAGATGTGTCATGTTTGTAATGGGGACATGTCACATATGTCGGATCCAAAAAATAAATCTATAAAATAAATTAACTTCCATCCAACATTAACAAGAAGCTGGCCTACATCTTCCCATGTCATGTTGAGGTTTTTGGAATGTTATTTTGATGTTTATGAGTTGGTGGGTATCAAATACTTGAAGGATATTACCCACTGCAATTAAAAGTAAGTTCACCGTACCTATCCATACTGCACAATAGATTTCCAAAATTTGTACTACTCTTGAATTTCCATATAGTAAAGGCTAATATGGAAGGATATTGCTACTATGGTAAACATAAATTAAATAGGATAATCCTATATGCCTTGTTAAGAAGCCTATACACATTTATCTGCCTATGATAGTATAATCCTCCCAAAGCAATCCATATTTAAACTGCTGTGAACAAGAGAAATAAAGATAATGGTTGTTGCATATGCTTGAGATATAATTCAACACTAAACATGAATATTGGGAATAATTGCTTTATTTCCAATAGTGTCTGTTGTACTTGGTTGATAACTAATGGGGAGTTTTGTTTTCTGTGAATGATCATTATTGCAATCACTCGATGCTTCATTTGAGACGAAAAAGAGAAAATAAATAAAAAATAACAATCTTTGATATTAACAAATTAAAAAAAATTAAATTCAATATAATAAAAAGGGAAAAAAATAAAAAAGGACAAAGTAAGAAAAAGAAAATGAGCGGGAAAATGGGTAAATTAAAGATTGAGATGGAAAAGAGAAAATAAATAAAAAATAACAATTTTCAAAGAGAAACTCCAATGGATCTACATGAATTGCATCATGACTCGGTCCTAGTAGTGATCGAATCATAGTGACAGAATTGTGCCGATTGAAATGAGATATCTGCTCAGAATGGTCAAGCGAGACATCGAATCCATGAACAGGTGGTTGTATGGAAATTTAGGGTTTTGTTCTCTTTTCTAAATCATTGTTTGGAATAGGCCACACATCGAATCCATGAACAGGTTTGATCCAGCGTGGCTGATTGTGAGAGGAAAGATCACTCATATATTTTCATGGTGCTTCAAAGTGGAGAAGAAGATTCAATCATTCAGGCAAATCGTTGGAGTTTGAAATTTTGTGGTGATTTTTGGAGGGAATTCTCACTCTTGTGGAGGGCACAGATATCTTGTTCATTTTCATCCTTTGAATCCATTGCAAGACATTTCTCCATACAGCTGAGAGAAGGAGTGCGACTCACCTGTTGGCTGGGTCTTCCATAAAAAAGGAGGGCGTTGTTGTTTTACTGATCTTGGACCATAGGGGAAGGGCACAAATGGTTAGTGGGGATGCAGTCCCTCATTGGGTGGTCGTGACACACAAAGATACCATCTTTCTTTCTTTCTACTGTCTATATATATGAGTGGGGCGAGTTTTGAGTTATGTACTGCAAATAACAAGTGCTATCAGCTGTTGTAGCCATTTTTCCAAGTAAAACGTGTGGGGGAAACATTCTACAAAGAGGCTGACTGTACTGTGACACCGATAGGTCAGAAACTACTCAGATCTGATTTTTGGAGGGCATTCTCACTCTTGTGGAGGATGCAGATATCTTGTCCATTTTCATCCTTTGAATCCAATGCAAGACATTTCTCCATACAGCTGAGAGGAGTGCCACTCACCTGTTGGCTGGGTCTTCCATAAAAAATGAGGACGTTGTTGTTTTACTGATCTTGGACCATAGAGAAAGGGCACAAATGGTTAGTGGGGATGCAGTCCCTCATTGGGTGGCTATGACACACAAATATACCATCTTTCTTTCTTTCTACTGTCTATATTTCTGAGTGGGGCGAGTTTTGAGTTATGTACATCAGAGAACAAGTGTTATCAGTTGTTGATCCGGATCTTGGGAGCTGAGAACCGGAAGGCTTGAATGCCAAGAGAGGAGGAGATTAAGCATGCAAATCTGTCATAAAATCCACATGAAAACCCTAATATTGTATAAGAATAAGCATGAACAAAAACACATGAAGTGAATGGGAGGTGAGGCTCAAAGAGGAGCCCCACCTCTAAAACTAATTACCAATAACTCACTCAGATCTAAATAATCTCACAATGAACAATAAAAAATAGGAGAGAAACCAAATGAGTAACTTGATATCATGAGAAGGCTTTCTAGGCCTTTATATAGCATTATTACAATGTGTTTTGAGGCTATACCATGGGCCAAAACTATGTGCTACTACATACCATGGATGAGAGAGGGTGGCCTCTCTATTTAATACTTTTATGGTTTATACATCCGAATTTAGACCATATGCCCCCTAAAATTTGGATCATTTCTCCCCCCTTAGAAAATGATGGTCCCCATCATTTCATGCTAAAAAGAGACCCATGATTACAATGTGCTAGCTACCAATGAAGAGAAGGGTTTTGTGTGGTTGACCCATAACCGTGGGTTTTGCAAGGGTGACCCATAACCATGATGGCAATGACAAGCTTGATTCCAATGAAGAGAAGAGTTTTGTGTGGTTGACTCAAAACCATGGGTTTTGTGTGATTGAAACATAATCGTGGGTTTTATGTGGTTGACCCATAACCATGGTGGCAATGACAAGCTTGTTTCCACTGAAGAGAAGCGTTTTGTGTGGTTAACCCATAACCGTGGGTTTTGTGTGGTTGACCCACAACCATAATTACAATACATAACTATGGGTTTTGTGTGGTTGAACCATAACCATAGGTTTTGTGTGGTTAACCCATAACCATGGGTTTTGTGTGGTTGATCCATAACCATGATTACATTAAGATTTTTATAAAATCGAAAATTCATGATCTTTGGTGCAGTTGATGTCTTGCTGCAAATCCATTCATAGCTTCTGATGCATGTACTGAAATTGAATTCTATTGAAGACCCATTTGAGATCTCAAAGAGACCTTTCCATCCATATAACATACTTGCTCTGGGGTGGCCCAGAGATTGAGAAAATGTTTGTTGAAGTTCAAGAGACGTGCGCACACTATTTTGCAGACATCTGTTGCTTCAATCGATGATATCTCTCAAGCCAGAAATCCAAATAAAAAACCGTGAAATACGCATTTTAGATGACAGAAAGAGCTTTCCAATGAGCTATGGTAGAGCCTTTGAAACGTTATATGGAGTCTATTGCACTTGTTTAAAGTGTTTGTACCTCCGGCTGCATTGTGTACAAACATGTGTTACTTCAAACAAGCATATCTCACAAACCAGGAAACGAAATGAAATTCCGTGAAATACCCATTTTAGAAGACAGAAAGAGATTTCTAATGAGATATAGTAGAGCCTTTGAGACATTCTATGGAGTTAGTAGTACTTGTTTAAAGTTTTTGTACGTCCGGCCGCATTATGCACAAACATATGCTACTTCAAACAAGCATATCTCACAAACAGGGAAACAAAATGAAATTCCGTGAAATACCCATTTGAGCTGACATAAATATCTTTCCGATGAGCTATGGTAGAGCCTCTGAAACCTCCTGTGCAGTCCATGGAACCTGTTCAAAGTTTGCTGAATGTGAGACTGTTGAGTATAGAGATGCCAAGGGTTTGTAGAGAAGCATGGGTTGTTGTAGAGGTTGTGGAACCTCCGTTGAACCCGCATAATCTTTCAAAATATTGTCCCAATGGAGAGCATACCCGCTCTGATACCACTGATCCGGATCTTGGGAGCTGAGAACCGGAAGGCTTGAATGCCAAGAGAGGAGGAGATTAAGCATGCAAATCTGTCATAAAATCCACATGAAAACCCTAATATTGTATAAGAATAAGCATGAACAAAAACACATGAAGTGAATGGGAGGTGAGGCTCAAAGAGGAGCCCCACCTCTAAAACTAATTACCAATAACTCACTCAGATCTAAATAATCTCACAATGAACAATAAAAAATAGGAGAGAAACCAAATGAGTAACTTGATATCATGAGAAGGCTTGCTAGGCCTTTATATAGCATTATTACAATGTGTTTTGAGGCTATACCATGGGCCAAAACTATGTGCTACTACATACCATGGATGAGAGAGGGTGGCCTCTCTATTTAATACTTTTATGGTTTATACATCCGAATTTAGACCATATGCCCCCTAAAATTTGGATCAGTTGTTGTAGCCATTTTCCAAGTAAAGCATGTGGGGGAAACATTCTACATAGAGTTTGACTGTATTGTGACGCCGACAGGTCAGAAACTACTCAGATCTAATTTTTATTATCCTTGTTTAACTTCTTTAACAGCTGCTAGTAAAACTGATGTAGCTTCATATCTTGTTGCGAGTTATTTTTATGGTATTGTTAATATTTAATATGCTAAGACTGAAAATAGCAGCATTACATTCCATTTCACAATAATAGCATATACAGGATCACTGAAGAAACAACAAGCATAGCATAAACACAAAAGACACAGATTTATCCTGGGAAACCCTCATGGGGTAGAAAACCCAGTAAAGCTTCCTCAATATAGATGATCAGCAATACACAAAGATGCAAACCAAAGATATGATCTCCTCTTCCACCATAGTAGACCTCTCCTCCGCAAGTGCGCCTTTCTCAAGTGAGTGTGTGTGTCAAATGAGGAACACACCTCCTCTATTTATACACTACACTGACATGTATTTTACACAAGTACACATAGGCTCGTATTTAACCAATGGGTTAAATACCCCACTACAACTGACTGGGCCGACCCCTCTAGGGTGGTCTAATAACCCTTTGACCCACATAACATATACAAGGCCGACCCCCACTAGGGAAGTCTAATAACCCAAGTTACCACATTCCGACGGAGGAATAAACATCTCCGGATATACAATAAGATCTTCACGGAGGAATGAAACATCTCCGGAATAATAAAGTACAAATATAATATTCTTTGAAGTTACAATATCTCAACACTCCCCCTTAACGAGAAGGATATTATAACAACATCTGCACGAGCAAGGAGTCATCAACATCATACATGATACATCTATAAATCATTGGAAGCTTTCTCAACATCATCAGTAACTCAAGCAGTTACTGGAACATCTTCAATACTGGAACATCGACATCTTCAGTATTGAGTCTTTATCTTCTGTAGCACTTGAACAACTGCAACAATATCATCATCTGGATCCTCACGATTATCGTCATCACACGATCATCAGCATCATCATCTCACGATCATCAGCATCGTCATCACACGATCATCAACATTGTCATCTCACGATCATCGGCATCGTCATCTCACGATCATCAGCATCGTCATCACACGATCATCAGCATCATCATCACACGATCATCAGCATCGTCATCACACGATCATCAGCATCGTCATCTCACGATCATCAGCATCGTCATCTCACGATCATCAGCATCGTCATCTCACGATATCAGCATCGTCATCACACGATCATCAGCATCGTCATCTAGATCATCACGATCAATAACATCGTCATCTAGATCATCACGATCAACAACATCATCAATACAAGTATAAATATCATTAATACAAGTATCCTCATCAATACAAGTATACACATCATCAATACAAGTATCCTCATCAATACAAGTATACACATCATCAATACAAGTATCCTCATCAATACAAGTATACACATCATCAATACAAGCATCCTCATCAATACAAGTATACATATCATCAATACAAGTATCCTCATCAATACAAGTATCCTCAATAGCAGCATACCCTGCAACACACAAGATCCAATTACGGGATGATCAATCTCTCTCACTTTAGGACATAGGTCCAAGGATGATACAATCCTGATCCACTTACGGGATGATCAGTCCCTCTCGGTTTAAGACAACTCTCATGTCCATGGATGATGCAATCCAGATTAACTTACAGGATGATCAATCCTTATCACTTTAAGACACCTCACCATGTCTAGGGACGAGGCAATCCCAATCTATTTACTGGATGATTAGTCCTTATCACTTTAAGACATCTCACCAAGTCTAGGGACGAGGCAATCCCAATCTATTTACAGGATGATTAGTCCTTATCACTTTAAGACATCTCACCATGTCTAGGGACGAGGCAATCCCAATCTATTTGCAGGATGATTAGTCCTTATCACTTTAAGACATCTCACCATGTCTAGGGACGAGTCAATCCCAATCTATTTACAGGATGATTAGTCCTTATCAGTTTAAGACATCTCACCATGTCTAGGGATGAGGCAATCCCAATCTATTTACAGGATGATTAGTCCTTATCACTTTAAGACATCTCACCATGTCTAGGGACGAGGCAATCCCAATCTATTTACAGGATGATTAGTCCTTATCACTTTAAGACATCTCACCATGTCTAGGGACGAGTCAATCCCAATCTATTTACAGGATGATTAGTCCTTATCAGTTTAAGACATCTCACCATGTCTAGGGATGAGGCAATCCCAATCTATTTACAGGATGATTAGTCCACTCAATCTCATTTCGGACTATCCTTCCTTTCAAAATTACTGGATTTACTGTCCAAGGATGATTTAATCCATTCAATTCATTTAGGACTATCCTTCCTTTCGAAATTATTGGATTTACTGTCCAAGGATGATTTAATCCACTCAATTCATTTAGGACTATCCTTCCTTTCAGAATTACTGGATTTACTGTCCAAGGATGATTTAATCCACTCAATTCATTTAGGACTATCCTTCCTTTTGGAATTACTGGATTTACTGTCCAAGGATGATTTAATCCACTCAATTCATTTAGGACTATCCTTCCTTTCGGAATTACTGGATTTACTGTCCAAGGATGATTTAATCCACTCAATTCATTTAGGACTATCCTTCCTTTCGGAATTACTGGATTTACTGTCCAAGGATGATTTAATCCACAACCGTACATTTAGGACCAACGTCCAAGGATGACTTAATCCTCAACCATACATTTAGGACCTACGTCCAAGGATGACTTAATCCTCAACCGTACATTTAGGACCTACGTCCAAGGATGACTTAATCCTCAACCGTACATTTAGGATCACGTCCAAGGATGACTTAATCCTCAACCGTACATTTAGGACCTATGTCCAAGGATGACTTAATCCTCAACCGTACATTTAGGACCTACGTCCAAGGATGACTTAATCCTCAACCGTACATTTAGGACAACGTCCAAGGATGACTTAATCCTCAACCGTACATTTAGGACCTATGTCCAAGGATGACTTAATCCTCAACCGTACATTTAGGACCTACATCCAAGGATGACTTAATCCTCAACCGTACATTTAGGACCACGTCCAAGGATGACTTAATCCTCAACCGTACATTTAGGACCTACGTCCAAGGATGACTTAATCCTCAACCGTACATTTAGGACCTACGTCCAAGGATGACTTAATCCTCAACCGTACATTTAGGACCTACGTCCAAGGATGACTTAATCCTCAACCGTACATTTAGGACTACGTCCAAGGATGACTTAATCCTCAACCGTCCACCAAGGACTTCATTCTCGAAGACATACGTCTACGGCTCTTCTTTAGGACTGAAGTCCAGGGATGATCCAATCCCCTCACATGTTCACCAAAAACTTCATTCTCGAAGACATACGTCTACGGCTCTTCTTTAGGACTGAAGTCCAGGGATGATCCAATCCCCTCACATGTTCACCAAGAAATTCATTCTCGAACACATACGTCTACGGCTCTCTTGAGGATGATGCAATCCTATCATTCCCACCAAGGACTTCATTCTCAAAGACATACGTCTACGGCTCTCTTGAGGATGATGCAATCCTATCATGTCCACCAAGGACTTCATTCTCGAAGACATACGTCTACGGCTCTTCTTTAGGACTGAATTCCAGGGATGATCCAATCCCCTCACATGTTCACCAAGAACTTCATTCTCGAAGACATACGTCTACGGCTCTCTTGAGGATGATGCAATCCTATCATGTCCACCAAGGACTTTATTCTCGAAGACATACGTCTACGGCTCTCTTTAGAACATATGTTCAAGGATGATGCAATCCCCTTGTCACCTTTGACCCTATCTAAGGACCATCCACCAACCTCTTTGTCGGCATCACTAATATAGGTATCCTCATTATCGACCTCACTGTCGATGCAGGCAATCTCATCATGAGTTATCACATCACTCCCCCTTTCGAGGAGGGTCCTTCTGAACTATATTAAGTTTGTCTCAAAAAACTTTACTTGAGGTAGAGGTTTGGTTAGTACATTGGATCGGTAGAGGTTTGGTTAGTACATTGTTACAAATTCAAACTTTTGGTTCCTTTCTGCACCATATCGTCTGTGTATAGAAACAATATTCAACCTTGTAGCAAAGGTTGAGATCCTCATCACCCATGGTGATCATTAAGCTCATCAATTGATTATCGATCCTGGGTACCCATACAGAACTTGATTCACACTTCTTCTTTAATTACACCATTAAGAGAATGGTCTTATCTAGCCACTTGGAGCAAACATCTTATCATGATTCTCTTCCTCTTTCTAAGAGAATTTTCTAGCCACAAGCCTTCTATAGTGTGTTTGATTTGTAAATCCTTTTGTTTGAACATCCATCGCTTGTTCAGTGTTCATCATTCATCATGATCTTTCCTACAAATAAAAATTAAGTACATGATTAGTAATACTTCATAATCATCAAATCATATTGACATGATAACCTATTATGCATACAGATATCATTTACATAGTTATGTAACTATTTTGACCAATACTTTGGCACAACACTTTCCCATATCCTGTATGCATACAGTGGCTATCTAGATGCCTTCCATCTCTACCAGAACATACTATTGAGAGTGTGCACAGCTCTCAGCATGTCAGCAAAGAGGTTTCATTCTAGACAAGCAACAATGGAATGTTTGTCCAACTTACCAATCATATGCATATTAGTAGTATACTGTTCAATGCTCTATGAATGTTTACACTCAGCATGATATATTCTAGGAATACAAATATGCATACAAGCAATATCATTTACTATTTCAAATAACAACTCAAATACTTATCTTTTATGTTTGTGTGGTTGCCTCCCGCTTGATCTTCTATATGTCTTTTGAACTTCTATTCATTCTGTACCACTGTGCATGCTCAAGTGTGCACTAGTGTCATCCTCATACACAGACATACATTCATTAGTATATTCTCAATATTATCAAAACATTCTAGTTCTAAATAATCTTTGAAAATGTATAGTCATGATTATAGATAATATTCAAGGTTTCAAGGAAGTCTTCTTTTACTTCTACATATTCTTGTTTGATCATAGTACTCTTCTGGTTAATTAGATCATCAAGATAAGAGACATAATATGCATAAACCCTTGATTACTAACTTTATGAATAAGCATAACCAATCATACCAAGTATACTTATATAAGGGATCCTAAGGTAAGATTCTAACTTGTCATAGGAAAACATACCTGGATTAGTATATCTGCTTAGCTATGTACAACATACCTAAACAATCTCTTCAATGATTTAGAGATCCTGAGCTAGAACCTGCATGTCTCATAGGTTAATCATAATATAACAAAGTCATACATACCTCATAAGTAGAACAAAGATTATGGATGAGTCTTTGTCTTCATGTTGTCATGTTTTAAGGAGCTTGATTTGTCTTTTGTGATGTACCTGTATCTTGTTAGCAAACGACATCAACCTCATACAACACCATAATGCATTAGTACAATCATATAGCCCTAATCAATGAATGTCTTCGATCATTCACATGCATTCATACTATTACTAGGGTGATAAGACAATTCTAACATTAATCAAGATTGTACTAATAAATAACATGAAGACAAACACATTATGAACTTAATCAATAATCAGATTTCAAGACATACCTGAACCTCAAGTCATACCTGTCGAGACTTCTTGCAGTCTTCTTATGTAAGGCCTTAGCCTCAACTCCCCCTGAAACTTGATCTAGAGCTTGATTAGGGTTTGCTAGAGAAACCCTAAAAATTCAATCTTTGACTTTCACACTTCCGAATGAATGGAAGGATGTGTCTTGCTGAGCTGATCAAACTAGCATACTTCAATTTTGAAATCTCCAAAAATTGACCCCTCAAAATTGCCTTTCAAACTTCTAGATCTTCTTGACAGGATCCCGAACTAGGGTTTGATGAAGCCCACCCTTTTTCTCAATCAAAATGTTTGATCCAAGGCTCTAAACTCTTATTTTTCTGAGGAGCTTCCAGCCGTGGATTCCGATTCCAAAAATTCTAACTTTCTCCGAAACCCTAAATTCCGGAAGCCATGAATAAAGGTGCTCCAAAAATAATTCTGTTTTGACAGAAATATGCACCTGATTGTTTCTGCTATAACTCTGAAATTTTTGCTCCACAGGGTCTGAAAACGTTTTCTGTAGTAGCCTGACCTATCATCTTTCCATCCTGACAGGTCTGACCTCAATTGGATTTTCTAAGAGAGAATTATGCCAAGTGTCGCAACGTGACCTGTTTATGGGATAAAACAGGAGAGCGAACTTGTATGGCATGCCACGTGTCACTGTTTGACCTTTGTCCTCTGAAAGCTTTTTTTGAGATATCTCGCCCTGTTATTTTTCTATCCTGACAGGTCTGACCTCAATTGGACTCTCTGAGAGAGAGTTATGCCAAGTGTCGCAACGTGACCTGTTTATGGGATAAAACAGGAGAGCAAACTTGTACGGAGTTCCACGTGTCACTGGTTCACCTTCGGCCTTTGAAAAAGTTTCCTGAGATAGTAAATTCTGTGTACTACCTGTCACTTTTTACGAAATTTCATTTGGAGCTTCCTAGCCTAAGTTATGACCTTTTTTCCAAGGTTACCTGATTTTGACTGAGATCTGGAAGAGGCAGAAACCCTAACTTGTACTGATCATAAATCATAAAGTACAACGAATCTGAGGGTTCCCTTTGGACACAAGGTACTTGGGGATGTTATCTTCGACCTGTAAACTTTTCAGACCCTGAAACTTCGCATAAATGGATTTATAGCAAAAGTTACACGATGACTGGTTTTTTCTATGTAAAAACCTAACCTTCAAATTTTCGTAAGTAAAGCAAGTGTCGTAAGTGCCATACCTTGCCTTCCTTCAGGTTAGCTCTGATACCATGTTAATATTTAATATGCTAAGGCTGAAAATAGCAGTATTACATTCCATTTTACAATAATAGCATATACAGGATCACTGAAGAAACAACAAGCATAGCATAAACACAAGAGACACAGATTTATCCTGGGAAACCCTCATGGGGTAGAAAACCCAGTAAAGCTTCCTCAATATAGATGATCAGCAATACACAAAGATGCAAACCAAAGATATGATCTCCTCCTCCACCATAGCAGACCTCTCCTCCACAAGTGCGCCTTTCTCAAGTGAGTGTGTGTGTCAAATGAGGAACACACCTCCTCTATTTATACACTACACTGACATGTATTTTACACAGGTACACATAGGCTCATATTTAACCAATGGGTTAAATACCCCACTACAACTGACTGGGCCGACCCCTCTAGGGTGGTCTAATAACCCTTTGACCCACATAACATATACAGGGCCGACCCCCACTAGGGAAGTCTAATAACCCGAGTTACCACATTTCGACGGAGGAATAAACATCTCCGGATATACAATAAGATCTTCACGGAGGAATGAAACATCTCCGGAATAATAAAGTACAAATATAATATTCTTTGAAGTTACAATATCTCAACAGGTATTAAATGCAATGGAAAGTGAGAGTTTTGAGACACCATCCACTGTTGATTGTCATTATGCGTGAGATCTTGTATAGTCTGCAAAACTAGCTAAACATATCATAACAATCCAGTAAAAATCAGACCATATCGGTAGGGTGGAATCCTACAGGGGTATCTTAGCACTGTCACCAAACAGTTTGACAAAAGTGTTGAACCAGAGAATACCATTATAACAGCAGTAATCACAAAATCATCTCAACCTCAGAGAAGGATCAATACATTGGTATTCGAGCATTGTTTCCAACTGTTTGACGAAAGTTTCCAACCAAAAAAGGCGCAAAATACAACAGCGGTCAACAGACAAATCATATGAGCAGTAAGAAGGGATACTACATAAATCCAACACATATATCATATATGGTATTATCATAGCAGTTGTATATACCTACCTTTGGGAAAAGAGAAACAAGCTTCTCAATTTCCTTTACACTAAATTCCTCAAATGCATGACAACAGAGCTACTTTAGTGCTCCTCTGACATTGACCCAAGTAGATTGCATGTGTTGTTTTTGTAAGAAGCCATAAACAATGTTTAATACTCTGAATATATTGATTGACCTTTGTAAAGCAAGAGGATAAGAAAAGACTTTCCTTCGCTTTCTACCTTCATCCTCTGTTTCGAGTTTTTTCTTGGAAATGTCACAAAGAGTATTCAACTCCCTATCTGTCTCCCTAAGTAAATTTGAAAGAATCAAGGAATAATCTACTCGTGTATCAGATAATGAACATTCTCTTGAACCAATACTGTGTCTTCCTAGATCACATTTCTTTTCACCAAGTATTTCCACACACGTAGATTCAACATTCCTAGTCAAGACTCCCTTCACTACTAATTCCTGGCAATTAATATTGTTCAATCTTGTCTTTTTGTTCTCCAAATTCTTCCTCTGGATATTATTCCTAGCTTCATCAAATGAAGAAGTGGAATTTAATGAACTATCCATATGTTCCTTGTCATAAGATTCTTTATTTCCATGTAATTCATAGTTTTTCCCAACATACTTTCGGCGACAGTTGAGTACTGGACATCCTGTGAAGCCTGGCATTGATAAATTACTTAGCACAGTCAGATATGAAATAATATCATCCCATGCAGCATCTGCAACAACTTGAGTATGACTTCCTGAAGTCTGAGATGTTTCCCCGAGTAAGCTACCATGTGCCTGTGGTATGCTTTGCTGAGTTACACTAATACTCAAATCATTTAGACGTTTCTTTGCAAATGGAATAAGATCTATAAATTCATCCTCTTACAAAAAGGGGGAATCAATTTGAGCACCTATGTCCAATTTCGACCCCTTTGGGCAAAGAGAACCAAGCTTCTCAATTTCCTTTACACTAACTTCCTCAAATGCATGACAACAGAGCTGCTAATTTAGTGCTCCTCTGACATTTCCCCAAGTAGCTTGCATGTGTTGTTTTTGAACAGTAATTGTTATCCACTTTAAGTGTATTTTAATATGTTTTCAGGGACTAGTCTAGTTGCTCTAATTTGGTGATTGGTATGCTTCTTTGTTTTACATAGAGAGAGTGAAAGATGTGGCACCATATTTCAAATTCCTTGCAGCATAGGCCTCACATCTAAACAGACACTTGGCGATTGACGATCTGGGTGCTTATCACTTTTTGGGTTCTGTGGCTCTTATGTTTCCGTTACATATTTGCTTTGTACAAATTTTAACTTTTATTATGTATAATTCTTGTTGGAGCCATAAAATGTTCATCTTTAGACTCGCTTTGTTTGTTTGTTGGAATCGCCAAGGAAAGTTCATCATTTTGCAGTAGACAAAATAGGCATTTATTAAGCCATATGTCGTTGTTGGTTGCTTCTTAACTCTTGTTGCCATTTATTTTATGGATAGATCACTATCTTTGAAATACTCGTCTATAAAATGATAGAATTTTGAAATTTTATCAACAAAATAGGCATGAGGATTATGGACCATTTTGCAAAGACATGACTTACTAATTTTACCATTAGTCTGTTGCCCTCTTTGGAGGACCTTGTGTTTTGTTGGGTGCAGATGTATGTGAAAAATGAAAATCTAAAAATGTTTATCAGTATTCTTAGGTATAATCAGATGATATTTCTCTGATATTCCAGCATCACTTTGAAGGATTAATGTAGCTCACGGAATTGAGTCTCTCCCTCCAATATTTTAAATATACTTCTGTTTCATTTCGATATGATATAAAAAGCAGAAATTACTTGTGTTCAGGATTGCAAAATTTAACCCACATGTCCACAATATAACGCTTGCATGTCGACTTTCACACAATACTCTTTTTTTTCTTGATTCTGGTTATTTCATGTTGTGGCAGTGGACTGTTCCCTCGGTGACTTTCAAACGGTACTTTTTCTTATTCTAGTTATTTCATGGTGTAGCAGCGGATTGTTCCTCTCCAGATTTGGAAGATCTGGCTACGTTTAATGCTCGGTTTCGATCCAAAATATTATAGTGTTTCAAATGTGTTTTTTGGTGTTCTTCTGTATGGGAAATTCCAATAGAATTTCCTTGCATCGGAGTATGTATATGTAGAACGGTTCAAATTGGCTTTGGACTACTTCTTTGTTGTTTGGTTTGTCATTGGGAATGTGTGGATATTTGGTGGTCACTCATCTTCAAGCGAGGCCCCAAATCTTTACAGGTTAGTATAGATTTCCTCTTGGGTCTCTTTGTTTGTTCAACATGCTACTTGCATTTGTTTCTTCCTTACTATAACCAAGCAGATGATCATATGTTTTGGTTAGTATACTATATCCAAGAGCTATTGAAGCTGCTTGCAATATTCTTACAGATTAGTTCTTTGCTTTGTTTGCAGGTTATGTATTGTGTTTCTCACATTTAGTTGTATAGGTTATGCCATGCCATTCATTTTGTGTGTGACAGTATGTTGTTGCCTATCTTGTATAATACATATTCTTGGATTTTTAGAGGACCAGAGTCAGACGAGAGGAGCTTCATCCGAAGTGCTTAATTCTTTGCCAACTTACAAGTTCAAGGCAAAAAGAGCTACTGAAAGTAATGGCAGTAAAGACAAGAGTGAATTTGACTCAGAAAGCTCAGGTGATGGTGGCTTTATATCAGCTGGGAGTGATAAAGAAAGATTTATTTCAGGCAAAGATGTGGTATGTGTTGTTTCATGTTCTATATAAAGTCTAATTAGACTCTAATTATTGCTGGTGAAAAATTGGCAACCAAGTAATGATATCCATATTGGTATTATTTCCAATGCAGATTTGTTCCATTTGCTTGGGAAAATACCAGGACAATTACGAGCTAAGGGAGTTACAGTGCACCCATTGCTTTCATATAGAATGCGTTGATAAGTGGTTGAAAATAAATGCATCTTGTCCTCTTTGCAAATATGAAATTAGGGAATCCAGTGAAGTAGCATCAAAATCTGCTGCATAAGCAAGACAGCAAAGAGATGGACAATTGGAGTGATGGGCTAGTATGGTGTAAACAGAACTGAAAAAGCAGATCTGAGTTAATTTCACACCCTAAAAACCAAGTCTGGGTGCGATTTAAGTGATTCTAGGAAGATTTATGAGCTCTTTTCATGATGAAATCTCATCTCTTCCAAGTTGAAGTAATTCCGGGCACATATTTAACCCCAAACAACGGTCCTTTTTGAAGTTCTGGGCATAAAAAACAACAAACAACCCTAAAACCATGAATTCTGGATAAGTAGAAACAATTATGGGCATGACGACAGCCTTAACATCCACTCCTGTGCCACACAGAGTTGATTTTAGACCCGGCTTTGAAGACAGCCTTAACATCCCCTTGTATTTAATTAAGTTTTCCACAAAATTACTACCATCCCCAGTTCTGCTCTTCGTGTCCATATCCATGCCCATAATTGTTTCTTAATGCCATTTCAACCCTCAAATTCAACCCAACATTCCTCCAAACCTGTTGTTGGTGGTTGTTAATCACTTTTCATCGAGCTATTCATGCTTAGAATTGTCTTTTAACCCTCCAATTCGGCCCAGTTTTAGAGATAGGCCTGTTTGGTAGTGGAAAGGTGCACAGGGATGACCGATTCACAATATTTCTTGCCACATATACACTCAACACTGCCCAAATTTGTTCTAGGGTTGTTTTTTACCACTGTTTGGGGTCAAGTGTCCAAAATGTGAAGGAAAAATGCCCAAATTTGCTTCAGACCTGGACATAATTGTTTGTTCAAGGCATATCAAATCTAACGAAAAACAAAAACACACTATGCTAATTCTTTGGAACAAAGCATCCTTTTTGTTGAGTGAAAGGATCATTATGTCGGTCAATCCCCCTATTGTATGGATTTCTCTTCAAGCAAGTGATTTCATTTTTAAAAGTGATGGAGTTCTGAGTTCTCAGAAAAAAAGGGAGAGAGGAGTACCCTCCGTAGGTCCAACCAGAGATTTGGTCATAACTGTAGGTATCCACAAGAGCTAAATTTGACTGAGTTTAGAGATGATTATTTAAATGAGTTTGGAGCTGATTATTTGACTGAGGTTGACTCAGTAAAAGAGCAGATTGGACAGAATTTTGAGAACTAAGTTTGACTGTGTCTAAGAGCTGAAATTGACTTAGTTTAGAGTTGATTATTTGACTAAGTTTGACTATGTTCGAAGAGAAGATTTGACTGAGTCTTTACAACATAGTTTGGACTTGGTTTGACTAAGTTAAGAGCATATTGGTTTGAATGAAGTTGACCAAGTTCAAAGATCCGAACAAAATACTTTGTTTCCATCTTCACCTCTCAATAACATCTATAACATTGATAAGTTACGTTTGCCAAAATTGGTTTTAGTGCTGAAGTTATACCCATAAATTCAAAAGGTCCACTGTTGCATGCTGATATGTGCCCAGAATTCATGTTTTGGGGCTGTTATTGTGCCCAGAATGCTCTTTTGGCCTCCTTTTATGGAAAAAGTGCCTGAAACTGCTCCTTCCATTCTCAGAATTACTCATATTATTACCATAACTACTTCACAATTATTTTTGGTAGGATCGGGATTCCATGGCCTCATTCTCTGCATAATCTAAACATTATTCCTCGGGGTCCATGTCTATATTATGACCAAAATTTTAGGATAGACTAAACAATCTCTAGAAAACACCTTGTTGATTCAATATGCTTTTGTTTATCTTTAGCCAAACTTTTGGATGAAACTTAGGGGGGCATCAAACTTTAAAACATGTTCACCAAACTAATGTTGGTTCACATTAGATGATCTGTTTAACTGGCAATAGTAAACTAAATGGGATATGGAAAGGAATGATAAAATTGGCCAAAGGAAAGGAATATATGATAGAAAAAGCCTTCAATAATCACCATTACTTTAACAAACTAACCATGCTGAGTTGAATTTGTATAAGTTTGTTTTTGCTTTTGCTAATTGCAGTATTGTTATCTAGCAGGAAAATTTGCAACAATGGCTAACATACGAGAAAGGATGTGACCAATTTGTTATTCATGCTAATACTAACACTTAAGCTTATTGGAATGATCCTAGACAACTCAAACCAGAACTAGTCTACCGCTGTGGAGTAAGTTCATCATGGCACATTGATGCATGATATGTTCTATGCAATACACTTTTTTATGAGTGTGTGATTATTGATGATACCACCAGTATTTTTCCTGACTGCTAAAGGTGCTGAAGTCAAAGATCTTTTCTTTTGCAGTACTGAACTGAAAGCTTTGTCCAGTGGTCACCCCTTGGAACATATCTGGCAACACTAGTGCACAGGTAGGGAGCAGCTATTTGGGGGGGGGGGTACAACCTTTAACCGTCTGATGCGATTTGTACATCCACAGGTTTGTGTTTTGCCAAAAGCTAATTGTGGGTATTGAACATAGTATTTGTGAATTACTCCTCTGCTATTACATATTTAAGACCTATATTAAAAGAATTGTAGTAAGTACAAAATTAGAAAATTAATTGACTTTTGTATTTTATATAGGTAAAATTAATAGATTTCTCTCCTGGTGAAAAATTCTTGGTTACTTACAGCAGCCACGAACCAAGTAATCCTCTAGACACAGAGGTACTTGTTGAGCTATTGCATTATTTAAAATATGTTCTATTTTTATTAATTAGCAATTAAGTATGGGGAGCATATTCCAAAACACTAACCAGCGTTGGCGAAAGATCATGCCACTAACTAACAAATTTCAGAGGTTCAAAAACTCAGCGTGTTGAAAAACTCAGTGAGGTTGGAAAGTAAGAGTTCTACTTATACTTGTCAAAAGATATAAAACAAAATTTTGTAATGTTTTTTTTGGATTTTTGGCTTGTTGAGTTTTATGTAGTGGCCCACTGAGTTTTTTTTGGGTTCACAAGTCAAAACCACCAAGTTGTGAATGACTCTGTGAGTACTTGTAAATCAGAGTTTGACTCTTGTTTATTCCTGAGTAAAAAATGCTTCTGTGAATCAGACTTGCTGGAAGCATGTGTGACTAGCCAGTGCATCAACTTGCCTGTATTAGGTCCTGAGATGGAATTGACTTGTGAGTTTGATTTAAATCCTTGAGTTCTGTAACATTGTCTTAAACAATAATCTTGTAAGTTGCATAGAGATTGATGCCAGAAAAATGACAGACACCAACCTACAGAGATATTTATCCCTACAAAACACTGAAGCCATGTAGGGGGAGAGGCAAGGTCTTGAATCTCCAAATCATGTGTAGACAGGCATACAACCAACATACTATCTGTTATGCTAATGTATTTATAAGGAAGTTGCCTATCAATTATATCAACACCCAAATGTATTCCTTTTTCACTAAATGTCATCTCAGTATTTAATAACACAACTTTCTATCATTGTTTATTGCTAACCCACTCCATCACGTTATAGACTGTAGTTGCCTCATGTAATTTGAAATTGCAGATATGTTTCAATAAATCATAATCAGTGGAAGAACTTGGTCCCTTGGTGGACCTACCCATACACTACAAAGGGTCATCAATTTATTCAAACTTCAACTTTACTACTGATCAAATGCCTAAAGGCTAAAGTAAATAAGAAGCAGAACACAAATTAGAAGTAGAATTAAGTAGTAACTAAGCAGTCTGTGTAAACCCAATTAAATGTTTACTGTACTCCAATAGATTTATCCGTTATTCACATTCTTATACTCAGTTTTCAGTCCCTAGTAGCCCCTACAATCCCATGCTTACAAAAACAAGGTTTGAATGAAAATTAGCACAACTTAGAAGAGTATTATTACATTAGACCTAAAGCTGGCATTAAGGCTCAGACATCATGCCATCTACACAATACTTGAATTTTAAAAGGATTTAAAAATTTAAATCCTTTTACAAGGCATGTCAACACTGCCCTTGAAAATAGTAGTCACAACTTAAGTATCAACCACAGTTTCTATTTTGTCAAATTCCTTCCAATGAAAGCCATGGGCCAAGATGACACAAATGAACCTCCAACTTGAGTTTAAGAAAAACAAATCTAACATGGCATGTCTGATTCAATACACTTTATTTAGAGAAGAGTGTGGGTGTGAGAAAGAATTTTTTTGAAATTGCCATACATATTGACAATGGTTTGTCATTATAAGTTTAGTCTATGAAAAAATGGTGTGAGGAGACAGAAAGATGGAATAAAGAGGGATTACAGAAATCACCAACAAAGAACAACATGGCAGATATCAGGAACAAAGCATCCGAGGACCTAAGGGAAGAAGAAGAACAAGTTCCAATGTGACAAGAGGAATTAACATTTTTTAATGAAACTTAATATGGGTGAAATGTCATAGACATTATGCATAATCCATTATGGTACAATTTATCTTTACTTTATGCAAACCAAAGTAGTTATTATGGGTGAGTTCTCTTTGTTTTTTGTTGCAGCATGGCAGCTTTTAGCACTTGTATTACATTCTTGACTAACTTGGAATTCCCCAATTCTGAAAGGGTTCTAGATCAATGGAAGAGCACCTGCCTAACAAGCAGGAGGTTGGTGGTTTGATTCCTCCATGCCCTACTAATATTGCAATACTAGTATTTTTAATAAAATATATTTTATTATGATTTATTATGGCTATAGAGGGGGTTTTAAACCATATTTGTATGTTGCTATGAGGGGGGTTCTAAACCGCCTTCATATGTCACTATGAGGGGGGTTCTAAGCCACCTTCATATGTCACTACAAGGGGCGTTCTAAGCCACCTTCATATGTCACTACAAGGGGGGTTCGAAATTGCCCTTGTATGTTACAACGAGGGGGGTTAGAACCACCCTTGTAGGTACCTACGAGGGGGGTTTTAAACTGCCCCTATAGGCATCTACGAGGGGGGTTACAAACCGCCCCTATAGACCTCTATGAGGGGGGTTTCAAACTGCCTCTATAGGCCTCTACGAGGGGGGTTCAAAACCGTCCCTATAAGCATCTATGAGGGGGGTTCTAAACTGCCCCTATAGGCCTCTACAAGGGGTGTTCCAAACCGCCCCTATAGGACTATACGAGGGGGGTTCACAACCGCCCCTATAGGCCTCTACGAGGGGGGCTTGAAACCGCCCCTATAGTCCTCTATGAGGGGCCTTCCAAACCACCCCTGTAGGTTTGTATGAGGGGGGTTCACAACCACCCTTGTAGGTCTCTATGAAGGGGGTTCAAAACCGCCCCCGTAAGTCTTTATGAAGGGGTCTACGAGGGGGGTTTAAAACTGCCTCCGTAGACCTCTACGAGGGGGGTCACAAACCGCCCGCCCTTGTAGGTCTCTATGAAGGGGGTTCAAAACCTCCCCCATAGGTCTCTATGAAGGGGTCTACGAGGGGGGTTTAAAACTGCCTCCATAGACCTCTACGAGGGGGGTCACAAACCGCCCCCAAAAGTCACTTTTGGGGGCAGTTCCAATCTCGTCAAAAACCGCCCTTAAAGGGAAAAAATTTTAACATCAGTGCCTTTAGGGGCGGTTTTTCCAAAACCACCCCCAAAGCCAAAACCCCCCCCGTAGGTCACTTTTAGGGGCGGAAGACAACCCCCCCTGAAGGCCAAAAATGTAGTG
This sequence comes from Larix kaempferi, assembly GCA_027924585.1. Lineage (NCBI taxonomy): Eukaryota > Viridiplantae > Streptophyta > Pinopsida > Pinales > Pinaceae > Larix > Larix kaempferi. Next base: position 347,827 of record BSBM01001515.1, on the reverse strand, counting down.
CTTAGTTAATTTGGAGACTAAGATGGAGGAAAAGATGGGACATATTGATAAAATTATATAGAAGGATTGCTAATATCTTAGAAAATCCAAAGGAAAATCTTCCTAAAGGTGATGATATGTCTCGGGATACGCAGGAAGATAAAAATAGTGTCCATGTTGAGAAACCTTTCATCAATAAGATTTATCCAAGAGGATTTGATGCTAATAATGGAAGTAATTAGGGATGGTACCTACGGGGTATCCAGCTCCCCAATATTGGCATGAGGAAGTTTGATGGGAATGACCCCATAACATGGATATTCCAAATGGAGCAATTCTTTGATATACAACAGGTGCCTAATCTCCAAAAGGTACCTATTGCATATTTGTATTTAGAACCTGATTAGTTTGTGTGGTACCAATGGATTTGTGAACGCAAAAAGAACTCCATTATATATTGGTCCGTTCTTACAGAAGAATTGATATAATATCATGATGATGTTAAGAGAAATTCATTCTTTAACCAATTGATAAATCTAAGGAAAAACGGGCCAGTAAGCGAGCACATTCAACAGTTTCAAAATTTGAGTCTCAAAGTGGAGGGAATACCAGATGATAATTTGTTGGATCTCTTTATTGGAACCTTGAAGGATAACATACAAACTGAGGCGCACCTCTTCGAACCCACATCCTTAGAGAATGATTTCATGTTGGAAAGGAAGGTTGAAAGTAAAAATATGGCAATGACTACTAAAAGGACCACTTCCAACACATATAGAGAGAATAATGTTCCTTCTTCTAACCAACCTCAAAGGTTGACACCTCAATAATTGGATGAAAGAAGAGAAAAAGGTCTATTCTTTAATTGCGACAACAAGTATTTTAAGGGACATAAGTGTGGCAAGAGTAAATTATTCTACATTGATTGTGAAGAGGAAGAAGCAAAATAAGAAGAACCATCTCCAGTTGAAGAAATAGAAGAGATTACTCCCACCATATCTTGTGATGCACTATCTGGAATTATCACTCCTCAAAATATGGAGATCGAAGGATACATCAAAAATAAAAAGGTAACAATGTTGATTGATTCTGGTAGTACTCATAATTTCATTCATTGTAAATTAGCCAAAGTTCTTAATTGCTTTGTATTTCCAACACCAAAGTTTCAAGTAATGATTGCAGATGGAGGAACTATCAATTTCTATGGGAAATACCATAATATAAATCTTACGATGGGGGAATATGTATTGAATAGTACACTTATTTATATCCCAATGGGTGGTGATGATGTTGTATTAGGGGTCCAATGGTTACAATCACTCGAAACAATGGCTTTTAATTTTCAGAATATTTTCATGAAATTTTCATGGGAAGGAAACCCAACAAGGTGATAATCTCTAATGGTATGACAAAATTATTGAAAAAGGGACATTAAGGTGTAATTGTACAATTATGCTCATTAGATGTTCAAACATCTAAGGATCCTAGTTCCCCATATCTCCAAAGGGTCATTAATAAGCATTCCAAGGTATTTCAATATATTCCAAAAGGTCTTCCGCATGTTCGATATTTTGATCACGCTATTCACTTAGTTCCAGGAAGTGTTCCCCCTAACATCAGACCTTACAGATACCCTATGGCCAGAAGAGTGAAATTGAGCATATAGTTGAAGAAATGTTAGAGGATGGCATAATTAGGCCTAGCCAAAGTTCTTACTCTACACCAGTGGTAATGGTACACAAGAAGGAGGGCTCCTAGAGTATGTGTCCAGATTATAGAGAGCTCAACAAGATCACCATTAAAGACAAGTTTCCCATTCTTGTCATTGATGAATTACATGGAGCAATTTTCTTCACAATGTTGGATCTTCATTCCGGGTATCATCAGATTAGAATGAAGGATGAGGAAATCCCCAAAACAACATTCAGAACACATGAAGGTCTTTATGATTTTATGGTCATGCCATTTGGTCTTACAAATGCACCTTCCACATTTCAAGGTTTGATGAATTCCATTTTCAATCCCTTAGAAAATTTGTGCTAGTATTTTTTGATGATATACTAATCTATATCGAGTCTTGGGAAGAACACGTTCAATATGTTGACAGGGTGCTACAACTACTAAAGGAGCAACAACTATACGCAAAACCTTCCAAATGTTCCTTTGGGTTAAAGGAGGTAGAATATTTGGGTCATATTGTATCTCATGAAGGTGTCAAGGTAGACCCTAACAAAAATAAAACCATGATGGAATGGCCGATTCCCAAAACCCTGAAGAATCTTCGAGGATTCTTAGAGTTGACAAGGTACTACCACAAGTTTGTTCATGAATATGGAAGAATAATATCATCTCTAATAACATTATTGAATAAAGAAGCATTTTCTTGGACTCCACGGGAAACTCAAGCTTTTTAAAAACTTAAAGAGACAACCAGACTTCACAAAAACATTTATTGTGGAATGTGATGCCTCAGGAAAAGGCATTGGTGATGTTCTATTGAATGAAGGGCATCCCCTTGCTTTCGAAAGTCGACCAATCAAGGGAAATAACTTACAAAATCCCATTTATGAGAAGGAAACGATGGCAATACCACATGCACTTAAGAAATGGAATTCTTACCTAATTGGTAGGCACTTCAAGGTCAAAATAAACCATGAAAGTCTTAAATACTTCTTGGAACATATACTATCTTCAGAAGAAAAACAAAAATGGGTAACCAAGATGTTGGGATACGACTTTGAAATCATCTATAAAAAAGGGGAACAAAATGCAGTGGCAGATGCACTCTCCAGAAAAGATGAGGATGTTGGGCGGCAATACTTTGTGTGGTTTCCATTATACAACCTGATTGGGTGGTAGCGGCAAGGGAAGAATGGAAAAATGACATATCTATGTGGATGCTCATACGAAAGCTACAAAAGGATCCCAGTGTATCAGATATTTTTGCATGGAAAAATGATTCACTGTGGTATAAGGACCGCTTATATCTATGCAAGAACTCCCAACTCAAACAAAAGGTCCTTTTGGAATTACACACATCTCCTAAAGGTGGGCACTCAGTATTCTTGAAAACCTACCACAAGGTCAAGAAGGAATTTTTTTGGGAAGGTCTTAAATCTGATGTTCAAAATTTCATGGAAGAATGTTTGGTTTTCCAACAAAATAAGGTTGAAACAGTTAAGACCCCAGGTCTTTTACAACCTTTGGAGATACCTTGCCAGCACTGGGAGGAAATCTCAATGGATTTTATCACAGGACTACCCAAGTCAAAAGGGAAGAATGTTATTATGGTGGTTTTTGATAGACTCACGAAGTATGCACACTTTTTTGCACTTTCTCACACTTTTAATGCAAGTACAGTAGATTTCGCCTCATGGATATAGTTTAGAAGTTACATGGAAACCCGAAGATTATTGTAAGTGATAAAGATCCAGTTTTCACTAGTAAATTTTGGACTGAATTATTTTCTTGTTTGGGTACCCAGTTGGCTCACAGTTCATCTTATCATCCTCAATCTAATGGGAAAACTGAAATAGTGAACAAATGTTTGGAAGGTTATCTTCGTTGCTTTGCATATGATAAACAAACACAATGTGTGAAATGGATGTCCTTGGCTGAATGGTGGTACAATACTTCCTTCCATACATCATCAAATATGCCTCTATTCATGGAAATTTATGGGTACCAACCTCCATCTATCACATCCCCCTTAAAAGAAAAATCTAAAGTTCAAATACTAAAAGACAACCTAGCTATGTAAAAAAACAGTATGAAACAAAAAGCAGATCAACATCGTAGTGAAAGAAGTTTCGAAGAAGGGGATTGGGAATTTATGAGGATACAACCTTACAAAATTATGCCCCTCAAGCAACTAAATAAGGACAATAAATCAACACCCAAGTACTATGGTCCTTATAAAGCGGTACATAATATTGGTAATATGGCATACAGATTGGAGCTCCCTTCATCTTCAAGGGTACATTTAGTTTTCCATGTTTCTTGCTTAAAGAAGGTAATCAAAGACAAGATTCTGATTCAAACAATCCTACTAGAACTTGATGAAGAAGAAAAATTCATATTGGAACCTAACAAATCACTAACACAAGGACCAAGCATCTATGGAGTCAGGCTATTATGGAGTACCTCATCAAGTGGAAGAACTTACCAATTGAACATTCGACATGGGAAGATGAGTCCTTCATACAAAAGCATCCACAACTAACCAAGTGTTGAGGACAACACTTGTCTGAAGGGGAGGGGCATGTTAATCCCTAAATGTGGGCACATTTCCCCTTATATGGGTCACATTATATTAGTTCTAATGTTGTCTTGGTCCATTAGTTGTAATTATCATTAATATGGTTATATTAGTTACGTCGGCTTGGGTCAGTTAGTTGGAATTGTACCTCTTAGTATCCTATATATAGGAAGGACACCTTTTCATTTGGAGCATCTTGTCTTGTATTTCCTTGTGTACTTAATACATTATATAAGGAGGTTTCCCCCTCGAAGGGGCTTGCTATTCATCTATTTTCTTCATTAAATTCATGGTGTACTCTTTCCGATCTATTTCTTCTCTTTTCATACTCTTTTTGGAAATTTGTTGCATAACATAATTTTGAGTTTTTATTGAACCTAGTTATGAGTGAGTTCACATAGTAAACCACATGTTAATCCAGCCTAAATTTGAAACTATTAACAAAATTTGATCCAATATACAAGTCAGTTGTATTCATATTTTAGTTTAGATATATTTATCAGGTCCAATCCTCAGTGTTTTTATGAAAATATTACCTAATGAAAGAAGGAGGATGTTCATTTGATTTTGAAAACTTAGAATATCCCCTCTTCTCTCATTTCTTATAAATATTTTGTGCAGCTATGTATGTAGTATCATCTAAAGACAAGATTAAATTAAATAAGGAATTCAATTTCAATTGGTAGGCTACAAAATACACTCGCGGGGAGTGATCATGGATATGGTGGCAACTTGATATTATGGTATGCCTTGTTAACACTACATTTCCCATGGAGTTTTTAACCCTACCCTTAATATAGTGATGTTCGTGGCAACTTCAAACCAAGGTTTCGATATGATTTCTACATGCTACATTCTTTGATAATAACCTTAAATGACCATATGTCATTTGTCCTCCGCAACAAGATGGTAGCACCTCTTTATCGTTATATGCCATGACACAAGTTCATTCAACTGCAAGAGACGAACCTAAAGATGGATATGGTGTGCAATAGTTTTCCAGATTAGAGGCATCTATACCAATCTAAAACTTTAGATCAATTTCTCATGGTCTTAGATAGGCTTCCATTTTTTTGTTGATATAGGTTAGATTTCCATCAAAATTTAGAAGGTTCCAATGCAAATGCAAATGTAATTAATTTGAGAGTCAATATTGTCTGGTTTTTTTGGTCATCCATAGATGTTTTCCCAATTATTTTTCACTCACTAATCTATTAGAAAAGATTCCACTTACATTGTAATTTTTTTTAATTGTGCACCAAATTTATAGCTCTTGATTTTTGTGTCAAGACCTCCTATGTTTTATTATCTCATCGATCAAATCTATTTGCATTCAAGCCTTTAGCTCAAATTATATTAGCAACTATTTGTTCTTTAAATTTTCAATGGAATGTTCGAGAAAACTTTCTCCCTTTTTATTTACTTTTGAATTAAAATTGGCCACAAGCGAGAATCATTATCGTAGCCATAAGCCCACAAATTTGATTTTCCCCTTTTTTTAATCTGGGAAAATTTGCAATATTTGCCATATTCCACCAAATAACAATTTCAGCTACAAGCCAAGGAGTCTCGAGCTCATTCCATAAGGCATTTCCCAAGAGCGACTCTAATACCATTGTTTGATAACTACAAAAGCAATCCCAATAGGAGAGAGGAAGGAAATCCATAGTGTTGAATATAATTGAATAATATGTGTGATAAATGATATAATTACTTGTGACATTATAAATACCATTGAATGATCACAAATATGAAAGGACGTGATTGTTGGGAGCTTAGTTTATTATATATTTAAATATGTTTTAGTTATATTAATTGTGTTCAATACACGAGACTATATTTTAAAGGCATGGATATGTGAGTATAATAGGTTCTATTGCATTGGCATTATGATGACCAGTGTTAATGGCTAAGACAAAAGGTAATCATGATTAGAGCATACATTTAAACTAAGAAAATCCTTATATCTATTATAGAAGGATGTTATAAATGGTGTTTTATACTTAACACTTGAGTAATGATTTAAATCCCTGGACTTAGTCTAATTTGGTATGTAAGGTACATCATAATATCTTATTACATTGCGAGCTAGACTTTCTTCTTTCTAAATGTTGTATCTACACATATGTAGGATTTCTCAATGCATTGAAATACGTTGAGTATGGTATCTATGTTGCATAATGGCATCTTCAAGGTGCATGCAAACCAAAATATTTTCAAAGAGAAGTTAATGGATTGATGTTACATGGAATCACCAAGAAGTTCTCATAAACTATTTGTGGCTTATAACCTTTTCTTTTAAGCACGATTGGAAAATTATTGTTAGGAACTTTTTATTTTAAGCATCATAATACTATTTTAAAATAAAATTACTATTAAGCTGATTAAACAATCTAGGGAAGTGATCTCAGAATTGAATAAACAAAAAACTAAGTGTGGGAAAAACTATTAGGAATTCAAAATAAAAATGTAAGCTAATTGGTGTGATCAGTTTCCAGACCAGAATCTGAGTTTTTTGCGATCATCCTAAATTTTGCTTAACGAGTATGAGAAGTGATGTCATTTATTAGGACTTGATAAATATATTTTATGTTTCTTATTTTAATTCACATTTGTACCATGTTTTTTTTCTATTGCTAGCATGAAAAGCTACCTTATTTTTGCACTTGACTGTAAACAATATTTTTGCACAGTGTGAGAAGTGATGCCATTTATTAGGACTTGATTAGGAAGTATGTTTTTTGTTTCTGAGTTTAATTCACATTTGTACCGTGAATTTCTGCTATCGTTAGCATGAAAAACTACCTTATTTTTGCACTTGACTCTAACTCGTCTTTTGCTTCTGGCGCAGAGTAGAGATTCCTTTATTGCACAAAGCAGTACCTATTTTTATTTCTCTTCTAGTGTTACATCATGTTTACCATTTTGTACTTTTTTTTATCTTTATTTGTGCTCATTTTTGCACCTAAAAGTTGCTATTGACACTCGCAGACTTCCATTTTGAGTCTTGATTACTTGTACTTCTAGTCTCATTGGCCTATTTTGGTTATTTGAGGGCATAATATAATATATTTTATTTCTTTTCATTCACATCTATCCCAAACTCATTAGATCCTCTTTTCAAATGTTAAATGCAGGTCAGGGTGAATACTCATGTTTTATATCAGCAAACAAAATTTATCCTTCTTCGAGAGGAAAGTGAAGGCAATGCAAATTTGGTATTCTTTTTTCATTCAACAATGTGAAATTCAGCTATTTGGATATTCACAATGCCTATGAACTTAATTGTTTCTGGTTCTTATAAAGTGGTGAATTTGATTTTCAAAATTCATAAAAAAAATTAAAATAATTTAATTTTAAGGTCATGGCCAACCCAGACACTAAATTGGTGTATGCGACCCCCTTTTGTGGGATTAGGAATCCCCTCTGCGCAACAATTTGACTGCTAAATTCTACGGAGGTTTACATGACCTACCCCCCTCTGGATTTGAACTTGTGACCTTGAAGAAAACACATGTTCTTAACTGTTAGATCACTCAAGTTGTACATTGTTGGTCTTGGTTCATGTATCTATGAGTTTTGGAATCATTGACTGAGATTTTTCTAGGCATGACATTTCAGATAAATACTTCATCCACCATAATCAGGGAGCCTACTGGAAAGATGAAGAACATAACAACCCTATTAATGACAAGATAGACATGATAGTTCTTAGAATGTAGATTTTCACAGCGAGATATATCATCAATGTATGTTTTGGAATCACCGTGAAAGAGGTTTTAAGCCTGATGTTTCAGGTTAACACCACAACCACTGTCTCCAAGAGTCTACTAGACAAATGTAGTATGGGATTTCTATTAATGACAAGACAGATGAGATACTTCTTAGAATGCATATTTTTGCAGCTAGAGATATTGCCATTGTTATTTTTGGAATCACTACATGAGAGGTTTTAAGCATGATGTTTCCAGTGAACACTTCGACCACCATCATCAGGGAGCTTATTGAAATGTGGAAAACCTTTTGGAGTCTTAAATTTTGATATATTATCATGTTTGTTAAATATTGTTTCCATCTCATTCATCCATGTTTTTTTTTCAATTCTATATTATGTCATGTATATACGCCTTGCTATTTTGTTGTGGCACTAACTACTTCCTCTTTTGAACTTGTTCTGAAATGTTGAAATATATTTTCATCTTATGCCAGATATGCCTATCTTAAGGCATCTTGGATTAGGTTTTACAACTGTAAAATTTCATTTCTTGTGTTTTTTTAGAACATTATTACACCTAGGACCATAGTCTCATGATGTTTAATTAATGACTATTGGTTCAAGCAAGTTTAATGATGATTATCCAAAGGTTGTTAGGCTAATAATGACCAATTCCACTACCTTGGCGCCCACTTTTTTGTCAACCAGTGATTAAGGTGCCCTCATTTTTGGCCACCACCATCATTTATTTCCACTAATCCACTAGGGCATGCCCTTATCCCATGTTTTGTGGATCTGGTTTGACTTGAGGCACCCATGTATTGAATGTGGTCATTTTGCCTCCTCTCTGGCAGTTTTGCCCTATCGTAAGCCACCTCCACTCCACCACTTTCTCTACCACTCATGTGAAACCATCATTAATTTCCTCCCATGCCATCCCAACATTTATATTAGTAATTCATGACAGTTTGAGGTGATTTGGGAGACTATTGGTCAACCTAGGGGGGATTGAGGTCCAATCTAATCTATCCACCTGTAGCTCTTGTAGGTCATTAATTTCCTCCCATTGCATCCCAACATTTATATTAGTAATTCATGACATTTTGAGGTGATTTGGGAGACTATTGGTCAACCTAGGGGGGATTGAGGTCCAATCTAATCTATCCAAAGGCTCATGATTTTTCCCAAATGTAATATAATGATGTTCTCAACTTATTTTTGGGTTGGAATATAATAAAATTACCAGCTATTTGCAGCATTAGTTGTGTATATTGTGCTTCTTTTACACTCTTTTCATGCATGCTTAGCCAAATTCTTGATTTGTGAGGAATTATTTAGCTAGTAGATCTTGTTGTGATTAGAATTTCGCATGGTATCAGAGCTATTGGAGCTTGTATTCAAACCAGAATGCTCCAGAGGTGCACCATAAGCAGTGGAGCAACCACATAAATCCTTGGGGCCATTGCCTTGAAGCCACTAGAGCAATCTAGTGGAGTCTACCCAGGTGTGAAGTGCTACCGAATGTGCCCTCTATCAATGAAGGGTTCGAATTAGCTATTTAGGATTCCCTCCTGAGTGATTAAGTGTTTTCATTGCAGGTTTTCAGTGTTATTTGTCACCAAGATTGCACGCTACAGAATGGAGAAGTCTCATGTCATCTTGCTCACTCCATTCAATTACTTTGAGTGGAAAGACGAAATGATAATCAGCCTGAGATCGAAGGGTCTCTTCAGAGTTACCAAGGGGACAAAGAATGAGTCGAATTCTGCAGTAGAGAAGTCGAAGTTCTTCAATGGGATGGATGAAGCATTTGGCATGCTTTGTCTCTGTATCCCAAGAGGCCTCTTGTTTCATGTAGATAGTCTCACTACTCCAAATGAAGTATGGCTCAAGCTCGAGTCACTATTTGGGAAGACTAATGAGTTGAGGGGCCACCAACTTGAGAATGATTTGATATCTCTGAGCCCAGGCAGCTTCAAGACCATCCAAGAATTCTTCACCAAGTTCAAATCCTTATTTTTACAGCTCAAGCCACGTGGAATTGACAAGAAGGATGAACAACTGATGTTTTCTATTCTTTCAAAGTTGGTTCCTGAGTACTCTGTGTTTGTTTCAACTTTCCATTCCACAAATCTCACTATTCGAAACGGGAAGATGCCATCTTTGGCAGACTTCATGGAGTCTCTTACACAAGAGCAAGACAAGTTGGTCCAAATGGGAAACATCAAACCATCAAAGGACCAAGTTCTTGTAGCTGGTTATTTCAAGCATGCAAAGGGGACGCAGAAGGCCAAAGGTTCGAAGCAATAAGAGAAGAAGAAATACAAAGAGAGGCCCAAATATTCTAAAGGGGTTTCAAATCCTAGCAAGGAGAAAGGGAAGAAGAAGGAAAAATTGAAATGCACTTACTGTAACAAGGGTTAGAACCTTGAAAGTGCATGCATGAAGAAGACCATTGCATGATGGCTCACCTCATTGATAAAAAAAATATCCCTCTTCCATATGGAGCAAAGAAGAAGGAGGGTGGTTCTAAAGACAAGGAGAGATGCCATGCACTGATGGCTAGTACTTATGAATCCTATTCCTTCATCATAGATTCGAGTGCCTCAAGGCACAAGGATTCTGCAAGAGAGTGTTTCTTTGCTCTCGCACCATACAGTGATCCTTCTATTCTCATGGGATATGACTCAGAGATCCCAACTAAAGGCATTGGAAGGATCAATCTAGACAATGGGTACTTCGGCAATGTGTTGTATGTGCCTGATCTTGCAGCAAATATCCTTTCTGTTTACCAAATGACCCATAATAGTTTGTCCAAGAGAGTTATTTTCATTCAAGAAGATGTGGAAATTTTCGAAGTTTCCACTGGCAGAGTGGTTGTAGTTGGTGATGCAGATCATGAGTCAAGGAAGTACTAGTTTTCACACTTTCGTCCTTACTCTTCTCCTAATGCTCTTCTGTCACATGCTAGTGAGGTCAGTAGAATTTGGAATGAGAGGTTTGCACACCTCAAATACATATATCTTCAAGCTTTGATCAAAGAAAACATGGTTGAAGTACTTCCAAGCATCAAAGTTTCCAAAAGCACCTGCAAGGGATGCATTGTTGGGAAGCATGCAGAGCGCAAGTTTGAGAAGGGGAAGGAAAGAAGAGCTGCTCAACCTCTTGATTTGGTCCATTCAGATGTGATATGACCTCTTCCCACACCATCATATGGAAACTAAAAATATGTCCTAACATTCATTGATGATTTTTCAAGGTACTATTGTGTGTTCTTTCTCAAGTTAAAATCTGAAGTGTTTCAATATTTCAAAGTTTTCAAAGCTTCTGTTGAGAAATTCAGTGGGAGGAAGATAAAAGTATTAAGGACTGATAATGGAAGAGAATATGTCAATAAGTACCTACAAAAACTATGTGAAGAATATTGCATTCATATGCAACATTTTGTGCCTTACACACCCCAACAGAATGGTGTGGTAGAGCGCAAGAATAGAGCATTGAAGGAGATGGCCACCTATACGTTGGAGGCTAAGTCTTTCTCTCCTAAACTATGGGATGAAGCCATTAATTGTGATGCATATGTTCAGAATAGATTTCCACACAAATCCTTGGAAAGAAAGACACCATTCAAGGTTTGGATGGGACACAAGCATGATGTGTCTCATTTCAGGGTGTTTGGCTCAAGAGCATGGGCTAGAATACCTACAGAGAAAAGAAAGGCCTTGCACCCCCAAAGAAAGGATTCCATTATGGTTGGTTATGCATAATATTACAAGGGCTACAATATATTTGATCCCTCATCTCAAAATACTTTAATTGAGAGGAGTGTTTAGTTCAAAGAAGATCCCATGCAGGAGGCTGACCAAGAAGAAGGGGAATGCTCAAATCCCCCACTTGCAGAAGATGTAAGTGATGTTTCATTTTATGATATTTCTGATTCTGATACTGAGGATGAATATGATGAAATTAATGCAGATCACAACCCAATTGGGATGAGAAAACCATACAAGCTACAGGTGAACTTGCAGAAGATCCATAAGAACCTAGGAAAACTAGATCACAGTTTCACAATGCATTTTCTTCTTGTGATTCAAATATTCTTGGGAGGTGTTTTCTTATGGTTGCATCTGATCCACATTCATATGAAGAATCATCACATGACCCAAGATGGAAATATGCATGCAAGAAGAGTTGAAGTCTCTTCATTTCAATGGGACTTGGGAGTTGGTTCCTCTTCCTCCCAAGAGGAAGTTGGTGCAATGCAAGTGGGTATATAGGACCAAAATGGATGTTAATGGTTCTGAAGTGAAGTGTAAGGCTATATTGATAGCTAAGGGCTTCTCTCAATTCCATGGAGTGGACTACATAGAGACATTTGCACCTGTGGCAAAGATGGACTCAATTAGGGTAATTTTGGCCATTGCAGCATCCAAGTGATGGGAGGTTCATCATATGGATGTGAATAGTGCTTTTATTCATGGTGATATTAATGAGGATATCTATATGCAGTAGCCTGAAGGTTTCATTCAAGATCCTTCACTTGTTTGCAGGTTGAAGAAGTCCCTCTATGGCCTCAAGCAAGCTCCTAGATCTTGGTATGCCAAGATGGATAGATTTCTTATATCTCAAGGTTTTGAAATATGCATATCTGATCCAAATGTCTATATGCAGCATTTTAGTGACTTTATTTTGATCATTATATTGTATGTTGATGACCTCTTTATCATTGGTAATTGTATTGAATACATAGGCTCAATTAAAGCTGCATTACATAGTGCATTTTCGATGTCTGATCTAGGATTGTTGAAACATTTAGTTCAGAATGGATGAATGTAATGCTGCTAAGTTTCCATTCCTTTCAGGGGTAAAAATTCATGATTGGGGTTCCTCACCATTGGTGGACAGTTCGATGTATAGACAACTAGTTGGGAGCTTGTTATATCTCACACTCTCGACCAGATTTGGATTATGCAGTAGGTGTTGTTTCTAGATATATGCAAGAGCCTCATAAGATTCATTGGAAGGATTCCAAAAGGATCTTGCATTATGTGCAAGGTACCAAGAAGTTTGGGATTCATTATGCAGTTGGTTCATCTCTTGAACTAGTTGGTTTTACTGATTCGGATTGGAATGGAGATAGCATTGATCAGAAGTCCACTTCTTGTTAGAAAAATAGGATCGCAGAGCAATAACAATAAACAGAAATGCAAATATAATCACACAGACACATTACAAGAGAGACACCAATATATCGTGGTTCACCCAAGATGGGCTACGTCCACACTGAAATTGTCAGTCCTTATTATTATACCATCTAGTAAATGAAGGGATATAACTTGCAGCAGATCCGCTGCACTTCCTCTTCACTGTCTCATAGTCTCTCTTCACGATCTGAGATATCTTTACAATGCATAAGACCTAATACATCAACGCTAGCCGTATTACAATGCCTTTCTTATAAAGGGGAAATACAAAGGAAAAATACCACGGGCCACCCAAAACCATGGGCCCGTATCTTGTGGCAAAACAACCGAAAAATTTCCTTCGGGGGCTACGCCCCTAAACCCCCTTTCTCGATGGCGTTTCCCCCGGACCCCTTGGGGCACGTGCCGAGATCATAACCAAACCTGGGGTACAACATGGCTGAAACAACATCATCTATGAGACTGGAAGATCAGGCTCCACAACCAACAATCTCCCACTTGGATACTGATCACAACAACCTCACCGCTACTGTACTTGCTGGACTTGGACTTGGAAAATTTCTCATCTTCTCCTTGACACTAAAAGGCCAATTGAAACCAAACAAGAACTCAGTTTTTCTCTGGTCACTACCTTTGTGAACATGTCTGCAGGATTCTGGTTAGTATGTAGCTTTTCTAGTTTCAACAGTTCATCTTCCAGAACAGAGCGTATGAAATGGTACTTGAGATGTATATGTTTAGTATTGGAATGGAATGATGAGTTCTTTGCAAGATGAATGGCACTCTGGATATCACTATACAACCTGCTGTCATTCTGCTTCTTACCCAATTCCTCCATAAACCTCTGCAACCAAATCATCTCTTTACTAGCCTCTGTAACAACAACATACTCTGCTTCCATTGTTGAAAGTGCAACAACCTTTTGCAGTTTCGAAATCCAACTTACTTTTGTTCCACCTGCAGTAAACACATACCCTGTGGTGCTCCTCCTGCTATCCTTATCACTTGCCATATCTAAATCAACGTATCCCTGTAGAACAATGTCTGAACCTCCAAAACATAATGCCTGAGTGGTAGTACCTCTCAAATACCTGAGAATCCACTGTACTTCCTTCCAATGTTCTTTCCCTGGATTGTTCATACATCTGCTCACAACTCCCACTGCATGTGTAATATCTGGTCCTGTGCACACCATGGCATACATCAAGCTGCCAACTACTAATGAATAGGGAATCTTGGACATGTATTTTGTCTCTTCCTGTGTCTTGGGACACATTTCCTTACTTAGATTGAAATGGATGGCCAAAAAGTGTACTAATTGGTTTTTCATTTTGCATTATGAACCTCTATAACACCTTTTGTATGTACTCGCCCTGAGACAATGTCAATTTGCAATTTTTCCTATCTCTTGTTATTCTCATACTAAGGATTTGCTTTGCAGCACCCAAATCCTTCATCGCAAATGAATTTGCTAACTTCCTTTTGAGCACATTTATTTCCTGCATATTAGACCCTGCAACAAGCATGTCATCCATATACAATAACAAGATAATATAACTTCCATTATCTAGCCTCTTGAAATAAACACAGTGGTCAGAATGACATCTACTATAACCGTGTTCTGTCATAAACGTGTCAAATTTTAAATACCACTGCCTCGGAGCTTGCTTCAAGCCATACAAGCTCTTCTTCAACCTACATACCAAATTTTCCTTTCCTTTGACCTCATACCCTTGTGGCTGTTGCATATATATCTCTTCCTCCAAATTCCCATGGATAAAGGTTGTTTTTACATCTAACTGTTCAAGATGAAAATCTTCTACCGCCACTAGACTTAAGATAGTCCTAATTGAAGTCATCTTTGTTGCTTGAGATTTCTCCCAAGCCTGTGCAATGGTGCACCTGCTAACTAGTAGCAGCAGTCTCAATAGAAGTAAATAACAAACTATTTTAAACTAAATTAATCATGGATCTATGTGAAATAACTAAACAAACAATGGAAATATTACTGAAAGCAAAACAATTGACTATATGTAAAAAATGATTTTATATTAAGAATAGGGGCAAGCAAGTGATTGCAATGGTGATACCTCCAAGTGGTGAAGATTTTTTATGTTGAGCAACTCCAAGGTGAGGTGCTCCAAGCTCCAAGAGGTCTCTCCTTCTCCAATGCTTCCTGGTTTGTGCAAAGCTCAAAAAGGTGGGCAAGGCTCAAGAGGGATTTTGACAACATGAGGATAGGATGAATGTGGATGAATAGTGAGGAGCCCCTATCAGCTTTTTATAGCTTTTGGTGAAGGGAATACCTTTTGTGGTTTTGGGGAAACCAATGGTATTGGCCAACATGGTTTAGGTCTCTTTTCCTTGTTTTCTCCTCCTTGAATATTTTTTGATATTTTTATTCCCTTTTAATATTTTTGGGAATTTTAGACCCCTTTTGAGGGTTTTTTGTATTTTTTGAGGAGAAAATCATTTTTTGAGGTGGAAAAGGTACTTTGTGGTCTTTTGGTGACCTTTTGTTGGTTCTAGAGGCTCAAATGGTGGAAAAAATGGACAAATGGGTCATGTGAATATGGAAATGAGCTAGTGAGCACTTTTTGGGTGTTAACAGATTGCCCCCTGATGTGTGAGTGTAGGAGCTCATCGTATGGCCGATAAACATCATAGTGCGATTGTCTTTTCTTGGGGTTTGGAGAAGTGAAGAGACTAATTGGAGAGTGGAACAACGGCCCCTTGGAAGTTGCAAAAAACAAGAAATATGACATGGCCTCAATATGAATGAGGAATAATCTCTGATAATGGATGAGGTGGGTATACCCATGCTCGTATCAAGATATATACATAACAATTAGTCCC
Organism: Larix kaempferi; assembly: GCA_027924585.1. Classification (NCBI taxonomy): domain Eukaryota; kingdom Viridiplantae; phylum Streptophyta; class Pinopsida; order Pinales; family Pinaceae; genus Larix; species Larix kaempferi. Next base: position 331,815 of record BSBM01001515.1, on the reverse strand, counting down.
AAGAAGGGGGACCTGAATAATACATGAAAAATCTGCTGGTACATCATAATGGTCTAGAGGGGACACAATGCTGGGACGTACTCATGATCATGACTGACTGATCTCAAAGAACTGATACACTGGAAAAAACCACTATCTCTCTGACTATGGAACCAGAAAGATGGATCATATGCTGGATCTGAAGGTATCCAACGACTGTTTTTCCAAGGAAGCATATATCTGGTTTGCTTCCAAATACTGTCATCAAACACAGCCCAGATATCCGTAGGAATCTGTAACTGGTAGATTCTTGGAATAGACTAAAAAAATGTGGTAGAGTCTCTTGACATCCGGGGTCTTCATCAAATAACTGAAACAACCAATACCCTGTGTGAGTCTCAACGATGCGATCAAGGTGTTGAAGTCGAGCATGTGAGAAACAACCATTTGGAGAGGCACTGAGGACTCTTCTCGAAATGATTCATAGGCACTCATCATAAATGGTGGTGAGTCCAAGACACAGGGACCTCTAGGTCTATCCTCTGGAATAAATTTGTTGGCGTCGACAGAGGGAGACTTGCAACTATGAAGGCAATGATGTTTCCTTAATAGGAGCGCGAGGTGTATGACCGAAAGGTGATAGTACTGAGAGTGGGACTGACTCTGGGTGAAATGGAGGTGATTGGGTGATAGAGTGGGTGGACTCAAACTTCCTTTGTTTAGAGTATGATGGGTTGGCTGACCGGGCAGCATATGAAACAAACTGTGGGTGCAGGGATCATAGCAGACGGTGTTTAGCGGTATGTATTGCAAAAGCTGGAAAGGGGTACTCTGAAGTATGGTATCGAGACTTTCTCAAGGTGACATTTTGCAGGATACTCTGAACAAAGGTGACCAAAAGTGGGGAAGCTTCCATGTTAGTTTGACTATACATGATCTGTTGTGGCACTGAGAGGCACCATTGGGGCCTTCTTTATGGTTTAATGAGCTTAAAGAAGGTGAAGAAGTCTGCTTATAATGGTACTGTCCTATGGATTTTTAGCGAGCCCATGACTGTTCGTGCTCGTAATGGCTTTCATATTTAGAGAGTCTGAAATTTATACGTAGACTCCAAGGGGATTCTTTTTCGTGAGTTAGTCTTCAAGGACCGAGAAAGCATAAAACCTTTCAATGAAGAACTCTTCTAGCCAGTGTGACTAGAGTATACCTTTTTCGTAATTAGTCTACAAGTTCTGGAAAAGGGGTAAACTTATACTAGGTAGATGCCCTTTCAAATACGTTTAACGAGCATGAAAGGAAGCAAGATTGCTCGACAATCTTTTCATTGTTTTAGGAGTCAAAAAAGAGCTTAACAGAAACTCCCTAAGTGTCTTTTTCGTAAAGGAATTGATCATCCTGAAAAAGGGTTACAATTATACCGAACAAAAGTAACGAGGATGCAAGGAGGAAGTGTTCATGCTAGGGGCAAGTATGGGGGTCAAGCTCAGTGGTGGTTTGGGAACACTAATGGTGCCTCCTTGTGGGTTGATGAATGGTAGAAAAACAACGTCATAATTGCAGTATGGATTGAGTGAAGGGATCATGCATAAGTTGTGATGCACAAGTTTTGTAAAAATCGACAGCTGCCGATGTGGCACACAAATCGAGGCAGCAAGGTGTGGGGACACAATGTCAAATAGGTTTCTGGTGAGAGAGAGGGATGATCTCAAGCATCGTGATGAGCGTGGGAAACTGAATCTGGCGATATAAAGAGCGTCAAAAACAGACAACAGCTAATGTGGCACGTGAATCGAGATGATGAGGGGTGTGCGAAACAAGACCCGAAAAATCTGGGGGTGAGAGCGAGAAATGATCTCAAGCATCATCACGAGCACGGAAATATGAATCCGGCAGTGCAAATGGTGCGAAAAATGGAGGTCATAAGGACTTCGGAATGGTCAAAGGAAATAACTAGGTTGAAAAATTGCTATAAATAAAGGTGAGCCCACCAAGCCAAGGATGCAGTGGTGAAAAGAAATGATGACCCATGAGAGAGAAATACTAGGTGTATCAAATCAAATATACAAGTGACACGTGACCTCAAAAATGGTTGAGATCACTAATGTGTAAAAGTGAGCAGGGTTAATGACCCGCCCCCATGCTCTGTGCATGGGGTTTGTGATTGTGGATCACATATGAATTGGTTTGAAAAATGGGATCATTGAAATAATGAGATAGATGCGATGGGGAAGGTTCAAAATGATTGATCATGCCCCCTATCCCAGGTTCAAGGTAATATATTATGCTCCCTAACTCAAGGGTGTCAATGTGGTGCAGATGTTTCCTCAGAGAGGGATCAACAAGGCATTGAGCAACTGTTGGCAGGGGTGTGTACCATGAGGCTGTAGGTCGTGGTGGCATACCGAAGTGATGATATGATGATGATGGATTCCCCTTGCGGGGTGGATGCCCCCAGTATCCCCGATGAGAATGATGATGAGGATGAGTAGGCGAGGTTTTGGGCCTGCCCCCATGTTGTGGACATGTGGTTTCCTCGTTGATTTGAAAAGGTTGAACATGTGTGTTAGAGGGATTAGTGGAAGTGGCCGATTGGACAGAGGGGTCTCCATTGGAAACCATGTAAATTGTGTTAATATCTTATGAGGAGGAAGATGGTGGGGGATGAATTTCCTCAATAAGAGGAGGGGATGTCTCTAGGTCGGCATTATTCAGTTTGTATAGAGCTGCTCTATAATCTAGGAGATTAGGGCAGTGATGTGAGTAATGGCCGTAAATGCCGCATATCGTACAGGGTTGATTGGTACGTAGCGATTTATCGCGAGGCTGAGGAGGCAGTTCAAGTTGTACTATGGGGATGTCGATGTCGTCGTCCAACATGTTCATGTGTTCTTGAAGTGCGGGAAGTTGTGGAAATTGATGGGTCGCATGACCTATGTCGTCGCACAGTGAGCACTTAGGGGGAGCACGAAATGTTGGAGGATTCTTGGCTAATTTAGGGGTCACTGGGGCGGTGCGAATTATGGGTCCAGTAGGATAGGTTTGTGGGCCTATACCCCCAGCGTAACGAGGTGGGGGGGGAAGGTTTCTGCTTGTTGAAGCGGTTGTCACTGCTGGAGGTGTTGCAGGAGTTGGTTGGCATTGGATATTGGCCAAGCTAGGTGGTGGTTGGTTAGAAGTACTGATTGGTTGCACCGGTTGTAAAATAACGTTCAGTGTTGAGGGAGAAGTTGGGGCAGGAAGGTACCATACAGGTATTCCTAACGTTAATCCTAAGAGATTAAGCATGGCCATGACAGGGGTACTAATGGCTCCTGAAGGAGGAAATAAGAATGGAATAGTATGGATTGGTGTAGCTCCAATATGACTCGGCACTGTGGGTGGTTGAGGCAGTAATGGGGGTTGTTGAGTAGTTTGTTGGGTGTTGTACGAAAGGGTGCACAAGTCAGATACGTGTGTTACTTGTAATGGAGGTGGAATAGAGGAGAATGTGGAAGTCATAGGAGACTCCATGTAGAGACCAGGTCTGACTGAAGAGACAAATGATGCCGACGCACTCTGAACAAGTTTTTCAATCATAGGTAGAAAATTTGCAGGTGCAGCGGGGGCGTATTGGTTTTGATGCATTTGGAGATTCATCTCGATCGATGAAATCATAAGGAGATGATGAGTACCTGAATCCATCGGTTGGTTTGTGTGTACAGCGTATGTGATTTGTTGTTGTGGTGTTGTGGTTCCTTGAGGTGGATCCAACGGACGAGTGTTCGCCACTCCTTGTGTGGGAAAAGGATTTTGAAGCACCATGGGTTGTGGTTGGGGAGGTGGCATTGGTTGTGCTGTGTTCCCTTGGAATTGGGCGTCATCGGTCCACAGTTGGCGTGCTCGCTCCAAATGGGGGCAAGTGTGTGTGTGATGGTCGTATACCCCACATATGGAACATGGGTGGTTTGTTCATAAATTGGGGTTCTTACCCTGTTTCGATGGTCGATTAGGGTTTTGGTTGGTTGAGGTAGTGTTGTTGTTATTGGGAGGATAAGTCTGAGCAACTGGAGGTTGTGGTACAGCAAGCGCTGCCTGTGGTGGGTAATAAGCCGCTAGGGCTTGTGAGTGAACATGAGCATGTGTGGCCTGCTGATGGTAATACATAGGGGGTGAAACTGGAGATGGATAGGATGAAAGTGCCTGACCATAACACTGTGGTGGACATGAGGGTCCATGAGTGTGGTGGGGGTGGGCCATGGGAGCATACGAAGTTGTAGCTCCGAAGTGAGATGTGGCCCATGAAAGATCGGGGCTGGTATTATTGCACATAGTGGAAAAGGGTTGATTGTGTTGCGCATACACTTTCCCTTGATTGGTGGGAGGATTTTGTGGTGCCGCAGGTGCATGAGCCTATTGTGGTGGATAATAGGGTAATGGGGCTGGAGGAGGTCCAGGTACTGGCTATGGTTGTTGATAACCTTGAGCTATTGGAAGTGGTGGATTTGCTGGTGCTACCTGGTGGGGGTAGAACATTGGTTGGGCCTGACTTTGGGGTTGACTGGCCTATTGGTTGTAGTATGTAGGAGGTACATAATTTAATTGTGGTTGACCATAACATTGGGGTGGACATGTGGGTCCATGTGTATGGTGAGTTTGTGTCATGGGAGCATATGAAGTTGTAGCTCCGGAATGAGAGGTAGCCCTAGATACATCTGGGGTGTTCGTGGTGCTCATGATGGAAAAGGGTTTGTTTTGTTGCACAACCTGACCAATAATACCATCAACGACATGAGATTCCCCTGGTGCATCAGTTCTAGAAGGATTGCCTCTGGGGGCGTCAGGTAAGATTGTGTACAGGTAACCTGACTGGGCATAAATTAAATCAAATTGTTGAGCCTTCAGGATGGCTTCCTCTTCTGACTAGGGTCGCTCGGCAGCCACATCCTTAGCTATGAGAGGGAGTAGGGATTTCAGAAACCAATCTAAAAAGATACGGTCATCTGGTTTGATCTTGCAAAGGCTTCGGCGTTTGCGCCACTCATGGATATGGTCCGTGATGTGGGTGGTCGTATTTTGTCGACAAGATAATAGGATTTCTACTCCAGCGTCGTAGCGCACAGGCAGTTGAAAGAACTGTAAAAAGGTTGAGGCTAGGGATGTGAATGTGGGATGGGTCCCATGAAGTTTCTCAATATACCACTTGGCTGCAGAGCCAGTGAAGGTTCTTTGCAAAAGTCTAAGTCGGATAGAATCGTTGACTATGGAGTTGGATGAACACCATAAATGAAAAGACATGATGTGGTTTTGTGGGTCCTCCCTAGCCTTCCCTTCAAACTTAGGGATGTCTGAGGGGAGTTTCGTGGGCATAGGGGGCCATGTAGGATCATGCCTAATGGGGTCGTTGGTTAACCTGGCTAAGTCGGGTAAGTTCAGGCTAGCCATATATGGAAAACTAGCAGATGGATGTGACATAGTCCCTGGGTTATAGGTGTTAAAAGTAGCATTGGAAATTGGGCCAGTGCCCCCCAATAGTATGGTAGATTTCAAAGGGATGTGTCCCCCGACAAAGGGTGTATGTGAAGTGCCTGCACCTCCAAGTGCAACATGGGTAACAGCTGGGTTTGGAACAGTTCTAGTAATTACTGGAATTTGAGTAGTGGTGATCATGCTAGGCGTGGGCCCAGTATTTGGTGTACCTAAAGTAGTCGTGAGCCCAGGGTTAGGCATACCAAAAGTAGGTATATGTTCGGTGTTGGGTATACCCATAGTAGGTGTAACCCCTGTTTGGGGCATGCCTAAAGTAGGAGTAGGTCCCATATTAGGCATACCTAAGGGGGTGGTGGTATTTGTGGCTACTGTTATAGCCATTGTGGTGCCAGGATTTGATGATGTGGTACCAATAGTGCTTGTGAAAAGGGCATCAGAAGATGATCCAACCATGGGGCTAGATGGTGATGTTGGTAAAGGATTTTCGGATTCAACCTCAGAGTCAGATGTGAAATGAGGTGTGTCAGAATCGGATGACAGGGTTGTATGTCGATGACATGTGGAGTCAAGGGACAAATCTCTATGTCGATGACGAGGAGAGTCTAGTAAACCGTATTGAGGGGGTTGACCCCTACAACGATGGGATCTTCGAGGGTACTCAATAATGATAGTTGTTTTAAAGGTATGGTGGTGAGAGAAAAACTCAAAGCCCTAATGCAACAATGTGTGCAAAAGGGGAGTAAAAAAGCAATGGCTCTCAGGCCAACAATCAACCTCAAAAGCACTTACTATAGCAGCTGTGCTATAGCAAGTGGAGTAATCGAAAAAAGGTGGTCAGAATACCAACATTCAAAAAGGCTCCTAGCTAAAAGTGGCGTACTACTAGACCAAGGGGGTAGTAGAGCATGCAAACACCTAGCTAAAAAATCGTATTATGCTTACACAAAAAGTATCCTCTGCAAGGTGATGAAATCCAAGTCAGACAATATGAGTTATGCAACCAAAGGCTAGATATCCCCCTACCAGGAGGGACACCGAGTAGACAGTCCTAGAGAGTGGTCACTAAGATACCCCGTTCATGACACGTTCGGTTAGGTGAATCTGCAGTTTGGTTCTATCACCGCTGTACACCTATACGGGTGTACACCGAGAACTTCAAAAGGTATCCTTTGGTTACTGAATGGATTGCGGTATTCCACCCAGGCTTCCGGAACCAGTCTGGCTACTTCAACCCTCCTAGGGGAGAGGCCTTCCCGATGAATTGGTTGTAAACCATGCCAACAAATACTAAGGGATTTTGGTTCCCTAAAAGTCAGAACACTATGTCTCAAATGAAAGTGATTGAGGGGTGTTATTGGAACACCTATCCCCTCAATCCTACCTAGCTACAAAAATTCTCTTGTGTTCCCCAAGTGGGGTTAAGAATGTTTGTTGAGTTAGGGTAAATTTTAAGGCTCACTTGATTAATATGACTGGTTGTGTGCTAGTGTGGTTATGAACCAAAAACGAGAGTGCCTCGCTTGGGCGATTAATCACAAAAATAGAAAACAATGCGATTTCTAATTTTTGCGAAAAAATGAAAAGGCTTTTCTTTAGTCTAAGTGCTTCGAAAAATAAATAAAAAAGATAAGTACTTTTGAGGATATTTTTTAAAGGGAAGCAAATAACATCAAATAATGGTAAAGAAATAAGTGGATTTCTCTATGTTTGCTTAAAATGATGAAATCTAAGATCTAAACAATATGCTAAAGAAGCCTTCCTTTCACTAAACTGAAAATTTTTAAGATTCTACTTGGGAATATGTAATAGAAAATGATAACACAAAGCAAAACTCAGTGATCTAAACAATATGCTACAAATATTTCTTCCCTTTTACGGAATTTTTTTTTTTTTTTTAAATATTTGAAAGGAGCATATAATAAAGAAGCGATTTAACTAGTGCTGCAAATACTAAACAATGCTGTAAATTTTTTGTAGGAATGAAACAAGTGGCTGGCGGAAAAAGACAAAAAAAATGAAAAAAGACAGCAAATTTTCAAAATTCGGGCCGGATTTTGAAAATCACAGCATCGCGGGTTTCGGCCGCGAAGCTGCGCTGTGCCGCGTGGAAAAAGGACGCGAAGCCGCGATGTGCCGCACGGAAAAAGGTCATGAAGCCACGATGTGCAGTGCGGAAAATGGTCGCGAAGCCGCGATGTGCAGCGTGGCAAGTGGCCGTGAAGCCGCGATGTGCAGTGTGGGAAAGGGCCGTGAAGCCGCGATGTGCAGCGCGGGAAATGGCTGCGAAGCCGCGATGTGCAGCGCGGAAAATGGTTGTGAAGTCGCGGCTCGCCGCGCAGGAAAAGACGGAAAAGTCGCGATGAGCCGCACGACTGTCAGGCCAAAAACTGCGAGGTGAAAAACGAGAAAACAAATCATTCGAAAACGAACCCGAAAATCAAAATTTCGGGTTGTTTAAGGGGGCAGAGATGGCCAATGGCTAGGGAAACAATATGTCTGTTGCCTAGTATGGCAGATCTGCTATTCTAGAGGTAAAAGCAAGCTAAGAACTAAAATTTAAATTAAAAATTAAAGATTCGAAAGCTAGCGGAGTCGCTAAAAAACTGTTGCTTGAGATTTCTCCCAAGCCTGTGCAATGGTGCACCTGCTAACTAGTAGCAGCAGTCTCAATAGAAGTAAATAACAAACTATTTTAAACTAAATTAATCATGGATCTATGTGAAATAACTAAAGAAACAATGGAAATATTACTGAAAGCAAAACAATTGACTATATGTAAAAAATGATTTTGTATTAAGAATAGGGGCAAACAAGTGCTTGCAATGGTGATACCTCCAAGTGGTGAATATTTTTGATGTTGAGCAACTCCAAGGTGAGGTGCTCCAAGCTCCAAGAGGTCTCTCCTTCTCCAATGCTTCCTGGTTTGTGCAAAGCTCAAAAAGGTGGGCAAGGCTCAAGAGGGATTTTGACAGCATGAGGATAGGATGAATGTGGATGAATAGTGAGGAGCCCCTACTAGCTTTTTATAGCTTTTGGTGAAGGGAATACCTTTTGTGGTTTTTGGGAAACTAATGGTATTGGCCAACATGGTTTAGGTCTCTTTTCCTTGTTTTCTCCTCCTTGAATATTTTTGGGAATTTTAGATCCCTTTTGAGGGTTTTTTGTATTTTTTGAGGAGAAAATCATTTTTTGAGGTGGAAAAGGTACTTTGTGGTCTTTTGGTGACCTTTTGTTGGTTCTAGAGGCTCAAATGGTGGAAACAATGGACAAATGGGTCATGTGAATATGGAAATGAGCTAGTGAGCACTTTTTGGGTGTTAACAATCTTAACAACAGGAGAAAATATTTCATCAAAATCTATACCTTTCTTCTGTGAAAACCCCTTTACAACAAGTCTGGCCTTGTACCACTTCTTACCTCATTCTTCTTCCTTCAACCTATAAATCCATTTGTTCTACAATGCCCTTTTACCAGTAGGCAACTGAACCAAATCCCAAGTCTGGTTTCCTACCAATGAGTCCATCTCCTCATTCATGCCTTGTTCCCACTTCTTTCTAGTTTCCACTTGCATTGCTTCTTCTTAACATTCTGGTTCACCAGCATCAGTCATCAATAAATAATACATTGAAGGAGAGTATCATTCATGGAGTCTACTTAACCTGGTAGATCTTCTTACACTTGCAGGAGTTTTAGGTACTTGCTGATGTTCTTGATTTTTTGGCACCTTTGGAACTTCATTTTCTTCAATTTCATCAAGTACTGTGTACTTTGTGTTTTCCTTTTCCTGTTTCTTTCCCTGCAACTGATCTTTATACATGGCCTTTTCATTGAATATCACATCTCTACTCCTAATGATTTTATTATTTTCATAATCCCATAAGCGATAACCAAAATCATCAACCCCATATCCAATAAAGGTACATTTTTTGGATTTAGCTTCAAGCTTTGTTCTATTTTATTTATCAATATGGACAAATGCTTCACAACCAAACATTCTCAGAAATGAGTAGTTTACCTTCTTACCTGTCGATGCCTCCTCTGGAATACCACCATCCAAAGCACTAGAAGGCCCTCTGTTTATTAAATAAACAACAATATTTATAACATCTGCCCAAAACTATAAAGGCAACCCTACATGCAATCTCATACACCTTGCACGCTCCATGATCGTTCTATTCATCCTTTCTCACACACCATTTTCTTGTGGTGTTCCTGGGACTATCTTCTCTCTACGAATCCCATGGTATGAACAGTAACTATCAAACTCCTTGCCGCAGTACTCACCTCCATTATCAGACCTGAGACACTTCAACCTTTTTCCTGTCTCATTCTCAACCAAAGCTTTCCACTTCTTAAAAGTAGCAAACACATCAAATTTATGTCTAATGAAATAAACCCAAGTTTTTCTAGTTGCATCATCAATAAATGTAACATAATAATGAGAGCCACCAAGAGATTGTACCTGAGCCAGTCCCCATTGTTAAGATTCAATATGCTAAGACAAAAAATATCAGCATTACATTCCATTTCACAATAATAGCATATACAGGATCACTGAAAGAACAACAAGCATATCATAAACACAAGAGACACAGATTTATCCTGGGAAACCCTCATGGGGTAGAAAACCCAGGAAAGCTTCCTCAATATAGATGACTAGCAAATACAAAAGATATAATCCCAAACATGAGCTCCTTCTCCTCCACAGAATATCTCTCTCTCACCTATGCGCCACTCACAAGTGAGTGAATGTGTGTTAAATGAGGAACACACCTCCTCTATTTATACACAACTCCGACTTGTCTTTTACACTAACTAGGTCGACCCCAACTTAACCACTTTACATAATGCTGACTGGATCGACCCCTCTAGGGTGGTCTAATAACCCTTTATCCCACATGACACATACAGGACCGACCCCCACTAGGGAAGTCTAATAACCCAAGATACCACATTGTCCACGGAGGAATAAAACATCTCCGGATATACAATAAAGTTTTCACGGAGGAATGAAACATTTTCAGAATAATAAAGTACAAATATAATATTCTTAGAAGTTACAATATCTCAACACTCCCCTTTAATGAGAAGGATATTATAACAACATCTACACGAGCAAGGATTCATCGACTACAATATACATGATACATCTATAAATCATTGGAAGCTTTCTTCATAAATCATCAGTAACTCAAGCAGTTACTAGAACATCTTCAATACTGGAACATCAACATCTTCAGTACTGAATCTTCATCTTCTGCAACACCTGATCAACCACAATAACATTATCATCTAGATCATCATGATCAATAGCATCGTCATCTAGATCATCACGATCAACATCATCGTCATCTAGATCATCACAATCAACAGCATCGTCATCTAGATCATCATGATCAACAACATCGTATCCTGCAATACACATGATCCATTTAAGACATCAAAACATGTCCAAGGACGATGCAGTCCACTCATCAACTTAGACAAAGTCTAAGGACCTCTTTTTCGAAGACATATGTCTACGGATCAATTCAGGGACCCAAGTCTGGGGATGATACAATCCCCTCTTGTCCACTTGGGACCACTTCTCGGAGACACTGTCTATGGATCTATTCAGGGACCTAAGTCCAGGAATGATACAATCCCTCCTCGTCCACTAGGGACTATATTCTCGAAGACAACTGTCTACGGATCAATTCAGGGATCGAAGTCCGGGGATGATACAATCCCCTCATGTACATTTTGAACTAGTGGTTCTGGGATGATGCAATCCCCATCACGTACATTTTGAACCAATGGTTCCGGGATGATGCAATCCCCATCACGTACATTTTGAACTAGTGGTTCCAGGATGATGCAATCCCCATCACTTACATTTTGAACCAGTGGTTCTAGGATGATGCAATCCCCATCACGTACATTTTGAACCAGACGTTCAGGGACGATGCAGTCCTATCACGTACATTTTGAACCAACTGTTCAGGGATGATGCAGTCCTATCATGTACATTTTGAACCAACTGTTCAGGGACGATGCAGTCCTATCACGTACATTTTGAACCAAACGTTCAGGGACGATTCAGTCATATCACGTACATTTTGAACCAACTATTCAGGGACTATGCAGTCCTATCACGTACATTTTGAACCAACTTTTCAGGGACGATGCAGTCCTATCATTCACTTAGACAAAGTCTAAGGATCACTTATCAACCTTATCATTGATATCATCGACCTCATCGTTGGGACATGTAACCTCATCATCGACCTCACCGTCGGAATAGGTAACCTCATCATCAATACATGTATCCTCATCATCAATACAAGCATCCACATCATCGATACAAGTATCCTCGTCATCGATACAAGTATCCATATCATCAATACAAGTATCCTCGTCATCGATATAAGTATCCTCATCATCGATACAAGTATCCATATCATCAATGCAAGTATCCTCGTCATCGATACAAGTATCCTCATCATCGATACAAGTATCCATATCATCAATACAAGTATCCTCGTCATCGACCTTATAGTCGATATAGGCAATCTAATCATCGATACAAGTATCCTCATCGACACCACTATCCAAATATCATCATCGACCATATCACACCCCCTTTCGAGGAGGGTCCTTTTGAACAACACCAAGCTTGTCTCGGAAATACTCAAACTTTACTCGAGATAGAGGTTTGGTCAACACATTAGCAACTTGTTTGTCAGTGCTTACATACTCAAGCTTGATAGCTCCTTTCTGCACCATATCCTGTATATAGAAATATCGGATCTCTATGTGCTTTGACTTATCATGGAACAATGGATTCTCTGTCATCTTGATACAACTCTGGTTCTCACACAGAATCACAGTGGGGTCCATCTCTAAGTCAAACAATCCTGATAACAACTTCCAAAGCCATACCACTTCACAACTAGCAGAGCAAGAAACTATATATTCTGCTTCAGCTGTGCTGACAGCCACACTAGACTGCTTCCTGCTAAACCACGATATCATGGCATATCCTAGACAATAACATCCACCCGATGTGCTCTTCCTGTTTGATACACTTCCTTCCCAATCAGCATCTATGTAGCCATACAATCTGAAGTCATGATCTCCAAGATAACATAGACCAAAGTCTATTGTACCCTTTAGGTACCTCATCACATGCTTTGCAGCTATCAGGTGAACATGCCTAGGTTCTGCTAGGTACTGATTCAAGGTGTTCACAGCAAAGCATATATCTGGCCTGGTATTCGTCAGATACATCAATGACCCAATAATCTATCTATACAGAGTTACATCCACTAACTCTGATGAGTCATCAGCTAACAGCTTCAAGTCGGAACCCATGAGAGTGGCCATGGTTGTACATTCCAATATATCAAATACTTTCCCTGTTTGAGAAAGATTCTTTCTAGGCCTTGATATACTTCCAGACCTAGGAAGTAATGCATCAATCCGAGATCTTTCATCTCAAATTCGGTAGCTAGCTTCTTCTTGATTTCCATTATCTATTTCTCATTCCCTATCAGAAAGAGATCATCCACATATAGTAATAGTATGACAGGTTCATCATCCATAACAGATCAGCTTTACTCTTGGTAAAGCCCAAGCTTTGTCAAGAAACTGTCAATTCTCCCTCTGTGACTGAACATCATTCACACTCTGCATTGAGTGATCTTCTGCATATCTATTCGTGCCATCTCTCATCATATGGGTCTACTGATATGAGTCTAAAGATCATTTGAACTCTGTGGTGAGTTCCTTCTTACATCCATCTAAGATAAGAATGTCATCTGTATATAGACACCATCTTCAACCTTGTAGCAAAGGTTGAAATTTGCATCACCCATGGTGATCATTAAGCTCATCAAATGACTATCAATCCTGGGTACCCGTACAGAGCTTTCTTCATTTGAACCCTGGGATTTTTCTCGATTCACACTTCTTCTTCAATTACACCATTAAGAGAATGGTCTTATCTAGCCACTTGGAGCAAACATATCGTCATGATCCTCTTACTCTTTCTAAGAGAATCTTCTAGCCACGAGCCTTCTATAGTATGTTTGATTTGTAAGTCTTCTTGTTGAACATCCATCACTTGTTCGGTGTTCAGCGTTCTTCATGATCTTTCCTACAAATCAAATTTAATTACATGATTAGTAATACTTCATAAACATCAAATCATGTTGACATGATAACCTATTATGCATACAAATATGATTCACATGGTTATGCAACTATCTTGACCAATACTTTGGCACAACACTTTTCCATATCCTGTATGCATACAGTGGTTATCTAGATGCCTTCCATCTCTACCAGAACATACTATTGAGAGCGTGCATAGCTCTCAGCATGTCAGCAAAGAGGTTTCATTCTAGACAAGCAACAATGGAATGCTTGTCCAACTTACCCATCATATGCATATTGGTAGTATATTGTTCAATGTTATATGAATGCTTACACTATGCATGATATATTCTAGGAATACAAATATGCATACAACTATTACAAGCAATATCATTTACTATTTCAGAGATTCAAATAACAACTCAAATACTTATCTTTTATTTTTTTGTGTTTGCCTCCTGCTTGATCTCTATTTTCCCTTCATAATTATATGTCTTTGAACTTATATCCATCCTAGACCACTATTCATGCTTAAGTGTGCACTAGTGTCATCATCATGAGATCATACATAATCATACATTCATTAGTATAGTCTTAATACTATCAAAACATTATTATTCTAAATAATATCAAGCATGTATGGTCATGATCAATTCATGCATAGGTATACTCCTCTAAGATCCTAACACAAATTAGGATTGTAACTTTGACATAGGAAAACATACCTGGATTAGTATACATGCTTAGTTATGGCTAACATACCCAAACAATATCTTCTTTGTTCTCTTCAATGATTTAGAGACCTTGTGCCAGAACCTGCATATCTCATAAGTTAAGCATAGTAGAACAAAGTCATACATACCTCGTAAGTAGATCTTCTATGTGGTCAAAGACTATGGATGAGTCTTTGATTTGTCTTCCTTTGATGTACCTGTATCTTGTTAGCAGACATCATCATCCTCATAGAACACCATAGGTGCATTAGCAAATCATAAGTGTCATAAACCTAATCAATGAATGTCTTCTATCATTCACATGCATTCATACTTTTACTAGGGTGATAAGACAATTCTAAGATTAATCAAGATTGTACTAACCTCAATAATATGAAGACAAAACATATCATGAACATATTTCAACACATACCTGTATCTCCTCAAGTCATACTTGGATCTGGAGCTGGATTAGGGTTTGTCAGAGAAACCCTAAAAATTCAAATTTTGAATTTCAAACTTATGAATGGATGGAAAGATGTGGCTTGCTGAGCTGATCAAGTTGGTATACTTCAAATTTGAAAACTGCAAAATTTGACCCCTCAAAATTGACTTTGAAAGTTTTGGATCTTCTGGACAGGATCCCAAACTAGGGTTTGATAAAGCCCGATCTTCTGCCCAGCCAAAAGGTTCGATCTTGTACTCTAAACTTTGATTTTTCTGAGGAGCTTCTAGCCATGGTCACATATTTCAAAAATTCCAACTTTTGCAAAAGCCCTAATTTTCCACCTTTCTGATCAAAATCCCAAACTAGGGTTTGATCAAGCCCGGTCTTCTGCACAACCAAAAAATTGATCTTGGTCTCTAAATTTTTATTTTGATGAGTAGCATTCAACCATGGACTCATATTCCAAGAATTCCAACTTTCTCTGAAACCCTAATTTCCCGTAGCAGTGATAAGCCAAGAATGAAGGTGCTCAAAATCCAATTATGTTTTGACAGAAATATGCACCTGATTGTTTCTGGTACATATATGAAATTACGAATCCACAGGGTCTGAAATTTCGGCCTGTGGCGTCTTGACCTATCATCTTTCTAACCCCATAGATCTGACCTCAATTGGATTCTCAGAGAGATAGTTATGCCAAGTGTCACAACGTGACCTGTTTATGGGATAAAACAAGAGAGCGAACTTGTATGGAGTGCCACATGTCACTATTAAACCTTTGGCCTCTGAAAATCATACCTATGAAAGTACAGTCTATGAACTACTCGCCACTCTGTACGAAATTTCCTTTGGAGCTTCCTAGCCCAAGTTGTGACCTTTTTTCCTAGGTCACCTGTTTATGATTGAAATCTGGAAGAGGTAGAAACCCTAACTTTTACTAATCATAACTCACAAAGTATAATGAATCTGAGGTTGTCCTTTGGAAACAGGGTATAGGGGGATGTTATCTATGACTTTTAAGGTTTTTAGATCCTGAAACTTCGCCAAAATGGATTTACAGCAAAAGTTCCACGATGACTGGTTTTTTCTATATAAAACCCTAACCTTCAAATTGTCGCAAGTGAAGCAAGTGTCGTAAGTGCCATACATTGCCTTCCTTCAGGTTAGCTCTGATACCATGTTAATATTAAATATGCTAAGACAAAAAATATCAGCATTACATTCTATTTCACAATAATAGCATATACATGATCACTGAAAGAACAACAAGCACAGCATAAACACAAAAGACACAGATTTATCCTGGGAAACCCTCATGGGGTAGAAAACCTTGCAAAGCTTCCTCAATATAGATGACTAGCAAATACAAAAGATGTAATCCCAAACATGAGCTCCTTCTCCTCCACAAAATATCTCTCTCTCACCTATGTGCCACTCACAAGTGAGTGAATGTGTGTTAAATGAGGAACACACCTCCTCTATTTATACACAACTCCGACTTGTCTTTTACACTAACTAGGTCGGCCCCAACTTAACCACTTTACATAATGTTGAATGGGCCGAACCCTCTAGGGTGGCCTAATAACCCTTTAGCCCACATGACACATACAGGGCCGACCCCCACTAGGGAAATCTAATAACCCAAGTTACCACATTCTCCACAGAGGAATAAAACATCTCCGGATATACAATAAAGTCTTCACGGAGGAATGAAACATCTCCGGAATAATAAAGTACAAATATAATATTCTTAGAAGTTACAATATCTCAACACCCATACATATGTATGCACAAGCTCTAACTTTTCATTCTTTTTATGTTTCCCAACCCTGAGAAATCTGACTTTATTTTGTTTTCCATAAACACAGTTCTCACAGAATGCCAAACTTACCTGCTTCAAATCTGGTAGCAACTTCCTTGAGTGGAGAATCTGCATCCTCTTCTCACTCATGTGGCCAAGCCTATGATGCCACAATGCTGTATCTATTCCTATGGAAGCTAAAGAGATAGAATGGCCAGTATTATGAGGACATAAATACAACGTACCTACCCTATCTCCTTTTTCTATCACCATTGATCCTTTAGTGATTTTCCACCATGTTTCTCCAAACGTAGATAAGCAACCACCATCTCCCAACTACCCTGTTGAGATCAAATTTCTTTTCATAACAGGAATATGCCTTATATATTTCAACAACCATTCAGTTCCATTCTTGAATTTTATCCATACCTTACCCATTCCAACAATTTTACATGGCTCATCATCACCCAATAAAACATGTCCAAAATCGCCTGAAACATAATCATGAAAATATTTCCTATGGGGTGTAGCATGACATGAAACCCCTAAATCTACTACCCAATAATCACTAGTATTATCTAATGCAAGAATCAAAGCATCTTGTAACACATTACCTGCTACATTTGCTTCCTGGGTAGTTTCCTGCTGTCCATCTCCTTTCTTCTTTAGAGATTTGCAGTCTTTCTTCAAATGTCCTTTCTTTCCACAGTTCTAGCACACTATTTTTCCTAGTCTGGACTTGGATCTTCCCATTTTAGACTTGCTGTGATTACCTTGGCTCTTTCCTTTCTCCCTTTGTTTTCACCCGCTCTCCATGGTCAAAGCATTACCTGATGTCTCACCTATGCTTTTTCTTCACATTTCCTCGCTAAGAATAACACTAACAACATCATCAAATATCAAGGTGTTTGAATCAGAGACAGAGTTACTTACAGACATGACCAAGCCATTCCAACTTTCTAGCAATGAACACAAGATTAGAAGAGCCCTAAACTCATCATCAAAGTTCACACTTACAGAACTTAGTTGATTTGTAACCGTATTAAACTCATTTAAATGATCAGCAACAGATCCACCTTCAGACATCTTCATATTAAATAAACGCTTCATTACAAATACCTTGTTGGAGGCCGAGGGTTTTCATATAACTTACCCAATGCGCTCATCAAACCCTCCGTTGTATTTTCTTTTGAGATATTGAAAGCCACCGACGAAGCTAGGGACAACCGTATTGTTCCCAGTTCCTTTCTGTCAAGAACCTCCCATTCTTCATCCTTCATAGTCGCCGACTGCTTTTCTCTTCCTCCCAACGGTAGGAATAGATCCTTCTCGTACATATAGTCCTCCATTTGCATCTTCCATAATTGGTAGTTTTGGCCATTAAATTTCTCGGCCTTAAACTTTCCTTCTTCCGCCATTGCTCCCACTCGAAAATACCTTAGTTTCCTGCGGGTTTATCTGCCAAATAGACCTTTGGCTCTGATACCAATTGTTAGAAAAACATGATCGCAGAGAAATAACAGTAAACAAAAATGCAAATATAATCACATAGACACATTACAAGAGAGACACCAATATATCATGGTTCACCCAAGATGGGCTACGTCCACACTGAAATTGTGAGTCCTTATTATTATACCATCCAGCAAATGAAGGGATACAACCTGCAGCACATCCGCTGCACTTCCTCTTCAATGTCCCACAGTCTCTCTTCACGATCTCAGAGATAATTACAATGCATAATACGTAATACATCAACCCTAGCCATATTACAATGTCTTTCATATAAAGGGGAAAGACAAAGGGAAAATACCATGGGTTACCCAAAACCATGGGCCCGTATATATTTGCGAAACAACCCAAAAAATTCCTTCAGGGGATACGCCCCCGAACCCCCAACAGGGGCCCGCTGGCCCCCGCACCCGCCAACTAGGGGAGTGCAACCACTCCCCCGGACCCCCTGGGGCGCATGTCGGGATCATAACCAAACCTGGGGTACAACACAGCTGAAACAACATCATCTACGAGACTGGAAGATCAGGCTCCACAACCAACACTTCTGGTTATGTCTTTATGCTTTCACATGGTCCCATTTGCTGGTATAGAAAGAAGAAGCACACTATTTCCTTATCATCAACTGAGTACGAATACAGAGGAGCAGTGAATGCAGCTACACAATGTGTATGGCTGCAAGGTATTCCTGAGGAGTTTGGCTTTGCATTTGATTCACCCATAGTCATTTGGTGTGGCAATCAAAGTGAAATAAATATCTCCACTGATCTAGTACAGAGACAGAGGATCAAGCACATAGAGATACACATGCACTACATCAGTAGCTTGGTGCATGACCAGATTATTGCCTTGCAATATTGCCCATCTTCTGAGCAAACTGTTGATATATTCACCAAGAGTTTTACAGAGAATACCTTCGCCTACCTTAGATCACTCCTTGGGGTGGGTGATGCATGTTGAAGACTTATATATGTTTCAGATTTTGTTTCATGTCCATTTTTTAAGGGAGGTTTTGTTCCCATCTGGTTTTCCTCCTTACCTTGGTTACATGGACTAATAAAAATTGTAAGAGGTGACTTGAGCCTTAGTTTCCAAGGCCTCATTTTGTATTGGCTACATAAGTCTAGCTTAATGGGGGCTTTTAGAACATTATTACACCTAGGACCATAGTCTCATGATATTTAATTAATGAATGCTAGTTCAAGCAATGTTTATGATGATTATCCAAGGGTCGTTAGGCTAATAATGACCAATTCCACTACCTTGGAACCCATTGTTTGTCAACCAGTGATTAAGGCGCCCTCATTTATGGCCACCACCATAATTTATTGCCATTACTCCACCAGGGTGCTCCCTTATCCTTATTTTTTGGATCTGGGTTTGACTTGAGGTGCCCATGCATTGAATGTGGTCATGTTTCCTCCTCTTTGGCAGTCTCGGCCTATCCTAGGCCACCTCCACTCCACCAATTTCTCCACCACTCATTTGAAACCATCATTAATGTCCTCCCATGCCATCCCAATGTTCATATTAGAAATTCATGACAGTTTGAGGTGATTTGGGAGACTATTGGTCAACCTAGGGGGATTGAGGTCCAATGTAAGCTAAACACTTGTAGCTCATTCGAATGCCTCCAAAGGGTCACAATTTTTTCCAAATGTAACATAATAATGTTCCCAACTTATTTCTGGGTTGGACTGTAATAGAATTACTAGCTATTTGCAGCATTCGTTGTGTATATTGTGCTTCTTTTACATTGTTTTCATTCATACTTAGCCAAATTATTGATTTGTGAGGAATTCGTTGTGATTATAATTTCACATGTTTACACCATGTTGTAGTTTTAACTCAGCATAGTAAAATTACATCTCAAAATAATCATATTATCAAGGGCTCACTATGGGTGCGCTTTATGTGTAGGGTCCTCGCGAACTAAACCTAAAACTTAAAAGACTGTCAACCGTATGCCGTTTTCGTCCGTGTCTTCCGTAGACTTCCTTCGGCAAAGCTCATTTAACCGTAGGCGAAGAAACCGTTAGCTTCGCTGCCCAACCATACGCTCATGCTTTCAGTCGCATGGCCACCCCCGAGCTTTGGGTCGTAGAGATCACACACACACTTCGAGAAACTCCTCACACACACACTTCGAGAAACTCCTAAATGGGTTCCCCCCCCACAAGAATTTCTAACCAAACCCCAATAGCAGCAAGTCGCATCTATCGGAAGAATTACGATATCCATCCAAAAACTAGGTCCCTTCTCCCTTCCCCAAGCCTTCCTTAAGTAGGAAAATCTCTTGCGACACATGTCCCTCCATGCAATAATATTTATTTTATTAAATTTCAAATTAAATAAAACTCACCCATCCATGTGTCAGTCTTTCTAGGAGATGCACCAACATTCCTAAGTTTGCTCATGTTTGTCCCCAAGATGTTTCACCTAACTCCTAAATTTGTGGTGAAGGCGGAGTTTGACTAGATGTCTATGCTTGGGATTTATTTTGCTCCTAAATAAAGATTTAGATTATTTTAAATGCTAAAATAATCTTTTATGTGCAAATGCAGAAATAACAATTAATATTATTTTAAATGATAAAATAATCTTTTATGTGAAAATGCCTCAAGTACTAATTTCTATTGTTTAAAGTACTAAAATGAATTTTTCTAAGTAAATGTTCTAGGTGCGAATTTATACATCTTTATGCAATTTAGTTTAACAATCATTTTTACTAGGATCTCGGTGTCGTGCTGTTGGGCCTTCCCGTTCCTTAACTTCATTTCCCCGACATGGCACCACTCCGTCGGGTCCAGTCATCCGTCCTTTCCATTTCTCGGAAAGGTACCACATCGTTGGGTCCTTGCATCCACTCTTTTCGTACTCAGCAGGGTACCGCATCGTCGGGCCCTTCTGCCGATATCCTTTCGTTTTGACTTGCAGGAACTTCATGTGGGGATTTCAGGAGCCGTTACCTTCTATCCTCCATCTACATGCTATTAGGGACTAATGGCGTTGAGGAGTAAGTCCATCCTTACTGCGCGCCCCTCAACTCTTACGTGACCAACTCTGTTGTGGTCCACCCGCACGACCTCACGCTTCTCCTGAGTAAGTGGATCAATGCTTCTCTACTCATGCGCGGTATTCCGTCGGAAGTCGACATCGTCGTCGCTCTCCCCATGTGTGATTTATTCATACTCTACAACCCTTGAATTCCTTTATGTGTCCGTCAATGAACCATTTCACCTGTCGCTACACACATATTAGAAACATATATTAATAGTCCTATTATCATTCGTCATAATCCATAAACCCGCTAATCGTTAAGCAAATTACTGTTTACTCATAACATCATATGTTCCATTAATTAGTAAAGCAATTCATCAATATCTATTTATTTTGTTCTCATCTCATAATTCATCATGCAACTATTCGTTAAGCATCATATTCACCTACCACATTTTTCACAATCAAGGCTAATCATTAAGCAAGATGTAATCAATCAATTATCTCACTCCACACATATCATTTAATTCATTAATTCATTTATCATCCGTGAGATGTAGAACAGTTGGTGGTGGGGTATGGTTAAGACACCCCCTAAGCAGAAAGGTCGCCGGTTCTAATCCCGCGGATACCAAAAAATACAACCATGTTAAGAGTTGGTGCGGTCCAGGCCGAATGCGATCCCCGGGTGATTTTGACGGCTTAGATGCCCCTAGTTCGTGGTAACTTAGCCAAAGGAAAACTTGCTAGTCAAGGAGGTTCCACCACTTTGCCAACAAAAAAAAAATTCATTAATTGATTTATCGATTGTCGTCATGCATATCATCAAGTGATTCTCAATTATTAAGACACATCCTAACTTGAAGGGCCACTTTATTGAAGTTTTTTCAATTGGGTCACTCGACAGGTGCCCTTAAAGTCCAAAGTCATTCTAGGGGCATTACATTATGGTTGAAGACAACCATTAGTTAAAAGGAAAAAACTTGAGAAATTTACAATGAATTCATTTTGAGAAGAATGCTTATTTGAGGGGAAACTTTATGCAATTACTATGGAAATCCATATCAAGCAGGGTTAACATTGCCTAGCTGATTGACACACAAATAGAAAAGGTAGGATAAGTGGAAGTCATACGATAATGGATATGAAGCTAATGACGTGGCTGCAGGAGAAAAAACCATATTCTTATGTAACTTTATAATGTTAAGTATGAATGAGTAGAAGAGTTATTTTTCAGAAAAGGAATTTTAAGTTGATGTAATGGAAATGTTGAGGTTTAAATCGAAATAGAATAATGACCCCGTGGGACCTGTTGTAGATGACTCTTTATGCCAATGTGGATCTCATGGATTGACACATAGGTTGCATCTGTAACGATTAGCATAATTAAGGTTCAATAATTTACCATTAGTGTGTTTTACTTCGTGGTATTTTGTTTCCAATATATTTGTTAAATATGGATGGGGTATGTTTCAATTTTGTTATTTCTATGTGGTCATTTGTGAAGCGTTGGTCTATTATAATAAGTGCAAAGATGTTCAATAGGTCTGTTATTCCCTTTATACTGCTTTAATACATTTACTTACTTTCACCATTGATTATTTTGCAGTCATTAATTGGCCACTTTGATTTGGACCCAAACCATGTTTTCGACATTGTATGTTTTTTCACTATTCTTAATGCATGGATCACCTAGAATCAACATGTGTTGAAGGAGCATACCAAAATATTTCTAACTATTTTTTCTATTGTATTACATTATTTGGATCTAATGATTTTCAAAATTTGTAAATGTTTTGAATTTTAACAAAAAGCAATATTTAAGGTTTCTTGCAAAGACATCTTCTCTATTTCTAGTATGTTCCATCGTTTTATTTAATTTATTATCATTCTAATAAATTTTCGTAGACACACATGTTTGATGATGCAATCTATCTTGGTTGCCATTGTTTTAAGCCTGAACTTTCCACTTGCAAAGATGAGTCTCATAATTTTTTTTTGTGTAGTTGTATCGTGTGAGCAGGATGTCTTGAGCATATTTTGCATTTGGTTCATTGTAGTCTCCCTAAAAGATGTTCCAAAAGTTGAAGGTCCTTATTCTAGTCACTTAGTCATATTGTTGTTCATATTAGCAAGAGGTTGGTGAGAGTTCTAATCTATTTTCATGAATGTTCGTGTTTTACTTTGTTGCACCATCTCATTCAGATTACTTGTTTTCATTATTCTATTGTATATATTTTTGAGAGATTGGCAGTAATTGTTCTATTTTATATATGTACAACTTACTTTGTTCTTGTTACTTCCATACATGAGTTTCTGGCATGCTTAACATGCATGGTTTTGGTTCTAGAGAAACATGCTGGATGTCTTCCTTTCTTCCATTTGTAGGACGATGTTTGAATTTTGAACTGAATATGGAATCATTTTCAGGTCTTGGAATGTTTTGAGTTACAACCCGAAAATGATGCTTTTCTTGAACTAATACCTATTTTCCCAAAAGTAGACTCCATTTTTCAAGTGGATACGTTATTTGAAATACAAAAATTTCATGTTAAATAATTTCATGGACAAATTTATGCCACTGATCACACTTTATACAATTTTCTTAGTAGTTATTGATGGTTAGTTGGATAAGTTGTATTTATCATGGGTTATAGCTAATTTTTTAATTCTCAATTCTTGACAATCTCATGCTGCACATATTCTTGGATTTAAATTCCAGTACTACCTGCGTCCAAAGTTAAATGAGCATGTACCTAATGGACTGTGTAGGCTTACAATAGAACTGATGAAGGAAGAGTTTATTGACCTTGATAATATGTAAGGTTCTTATATAACCACTTTATTGACACTTTTTGTTCTATTATTATGTTTGCATTTTTGTACTTGGAAAACAATAAATCCAATATTATCTCGTTTGACATGATTTGAAACCTCACTTTAGACCAATATTGAAGATTAAAAAAATTATAGTATCATGAAATGCATCATAGAAGGATATTCATTTTTTGTTGGAAATGTTTGCATGTGTTTCCTTCAATTATTTGTCCAACTATAATATGATGGTTATTAATTCATGTTCTACTTCATGGTTAAATTTTTTCCAAGGAAATAATCATGATGGTTATTAATTCATGTTCTACTTCATGGTTAAATTTTTTCCAAGGAAATAATCATCATTTTATTCAAGGAGAAAATAAATCACACTTTTAGTGTGCTTTTGCACTTGCACTTGCATATAAAATATTATGGTTTTTACCAAACTCCCTATGAAAATGAGTGTAGACAAAAGCACCTACATACCTTGTAACTATTCAAAAAAGCATCTCCCTATCTATTGACTCAAAATTCACATTCCTGCTTCCAACCTGTTCCTTTGTGCACTGTGTTAGTATTGTGTATCAATTGTTCTCAATTCTCAAAATAAGTAAGAATACAATAATACTTTAACATTAAGATTTATTTCCCTATTCTTGATTAAATTCTACAATTCCATAATTTTTTTACTCGAATTAATATTATGGTTTCCTTAGTTTATTTGATGAGATAATTTTCCTTGAGTTGGCCTTTCCTGGGCTTCAATATAAATGTTCCCTACTTTTGACAAGCAAGATGTAAAAGAGTCTTGCATGTACTTATGTTTCTCTCTTCTCTATTACTCTTTGCTCTATCGCTCTCTGTAAGGGAGTTGGGATGGGGTTGAGTCATTTATGGATTTCCATTCAAGATACCTAAGTCACCACATTCATGTTTGTGTTCAAACTCAATGACAATGAGTTTGAGAAAAATTGCAAAATGCTACAAGAAAAATAGCCATTGAGTTTGCTTTGCTTGAATCCAGCAAAATTCTTACTCGTTCTCCCTAGCAAAAGTTCATGCAATGCTAGAGTAACATGGACCTTGGAATATAGCATTATGTGGTGACATATGTAACATAATATAACAAGGGCTAGACCTAGCAAACAAATTCAAATCTTAAAATAATAGGTTCACGATTAAATTTGCCAAATTTCTCCAGACCTTAAAATTCACCAAAATTAAAAACTTTTTCAATTAGAACTTAAAAAGTCATCATAACGCGGTGACTTTGCAAGAGACTATTCAAAGGGCCATAAGGACTAGCAAGGTTTTACGATCCTATTTTGTAGGTGTGATGAGTTATGGTATCAAGTACCATAGTGTGCTACTTCTTACTTATTGATCCCTTCCTGTAAACATGTTTGCTACATCAGATTTATTTTTGAATCTGTTCTTTAGCCATCTTGTTGGAGTTAATAGTTTTCATGAGTTTTTTTAACCAAATAAATAAAAGAAATTTGATTTTGCTATTCAATTAAGAGGTTGGTTCTCAAATGAATATAGCTTCCAGAAAGGTTTCTGGTCACAACACATGAAGAAAATGAATCCTAAAGATGAAAAAACTTATCTTGTTTAAGGGAAGGAGTAATATCTATTGTTGGAAATGAAATAAAATTGACATAATACCCACAAGTGACAATATATGGTCATTGGGGCTATAGAAAAGATACAAGTGTAGAGGTAAAATGGGAGTGGCTCATAGATAATAGTGGCATGCACTATAGAATCAGAAAAGAGCAGATGCTAGGTCAAGTAGACAATGGGAGTAAATATTAAGATCTGTAAAAGATTAAAGCATTGTTCCACTAAATTTCCAAAATGGAGGATGCAGGATCAACTTGTAAACCTAATTAATTCTTTAATCCAAGACACGACTTCTTCAGGTTTTAAATTTGTAATTTGATTTTTATGAGTTACTAATGCCATACATGCTCTATCATCCTTGGAACTTATGTTCTGTGTACTTTTGAAACTTATACCTTGATTATGGATTTGTGACAACTCATTGGTTGCATATTCTAGGTTCCAAATCTTCCACTGATAGTGGTGTTGAAAGTTCAATGGTCCGTGGTACCTCTTGTTACTTATCTTTAGGAAAAATACTCATTTTTTTGTTGACTCCATTCTCTGCAAGAAATAAGTTGTATGGTTGAATAAATGTGTTGTCTTATGCATTAACACTTCATGATTCAGATCATGTTCTTAATAAAGTGGTGCTGACATTTCTTTGTATATTCTAATAATTTATGCTAGGTGCTTGGTATGAGCTTTTGGAATTTTAGTTTGGATATAGCATATGGGTAAACATAATTCATCATCAATTTGGTATGTCACATGTTATTGATATATTGTGAATAAATTCTGCACAACATTCTCTGATAGTAACTAATGGTTTTGCTTTGGGTTAGAGATTAATAGTAGCTTACTATTGATTTCAATGCATGTGACATCAAATGCAAGATTTGTGGATAGGTGCTTAGACATGATTGTCAAGAATTTCTTGCCACCTTCATGTGGATTGCCACTCTTCATGGATTATTATCACTGATGTAAAATTATATAATATATTCTATTTAAGGGTGTTAGCTCAATGGAAGAGCACCTGCCTTATAGGCAAGAGGTTGGTGGTTCAATTCCTTTGTGCCTTATATATATAAAATGACTACAAACAACCAAAAAGAGATAAATGACCACTGCAAAAATGAGAGATAAGTGACCAAAAATGACCAAAATTCACATATAAACGATCAAATGGTGACCAATTGTAGCAAATTAGCGGTCATTTATCACACGTCCAAGAACATGAACATATTTAGCTTGGTCGTTTATAGCTAATTATCTTGTGGTCATATATTTGGTCGTATATTTGGTTGTATATTTGGTCATTAATTGTGACAATTAATGACCAAAGATACGACCAAATTAATGACCAAATATATGACCACAAGATAAGCTATAAACGACCAAGCTAAATATGACCACATTTTTGGTTGCATGATAAATGACCGCTAATTTGCTACCAGTGATCACCAACTCAAAAGTGGTCATTTATATGTTGATTTTGGTCATTTATCTCTCATTTTGTACTAGTGAATACCAAACTATCCCACCACTGTCCATATGATGTCTGCGAAGAACTAAGCAAAAACCATGTAGCCGACTACAGAGCAATCAATGCACATATATAAAAATTGATCAAGCGTCATGAGCTGAAGGAAAAAAACTTGGTATGTCAATAAATGGTTGATGGTAATACTGGAATCTTTGGTCATGATTCTACTCAACTATTTTAAATTGTCCCATAGCCAACCGTAATCCCTCTTTACAAATGGCATTTGCAATTCGGTTCTTTTTTCTGTAAACATGGATGCAGGATAAATAGTTAAATATTTATTTGATATCCATAATTTCATCAAGCAAAGGAATCAATCTCATGTGTGTGCATATTTGTGCTCCATTAATATAATTAATGACTTCCATATAGACATCAAAAACTTGGAGGTTCTGAACTTCTTTTTCCAGGCAAAAGACAAGATAACTTTAAGAGATAATAGCTCAACATATTTGTTTGTCCCCTCCCCAAGGCCCAAATAAATCTTGAAGAAGTGTGAATTAGATAGGTTAAGGGTGGTTCCTCCACCACACCTAGATTGTTCATTTTGTGAAGCCTCATCAACAAAAGGCCCATGACATTGATTTATTAATCTCAAGCTACCTAATTTTTTATAGTTTGTACTTCCATTTTACTTGTTAGAATTTGGGTAGAATTACAATGCTAGATGCAACAACAAGATCTGGTACAATAGACTTTTGTTGAAAGATTGAATTATTTCAAGTTATCCAAATGCCCCATGCTATAATTAAAGGAAGGGATTTATACAGATGGTTTCTCTGTTGTTTAACCATCCCCGAAGAGTTGATTCAATAGAATCACCATTAGAGGAGAGGGAACATCCAACACCTTTGTTAACCTCCCACCACACCAGTTTGGTGAAAGGGTATTTCATAAATAGGTGTATACCAGTCTCCTCATCTGATTTGCAAAGTGTACACTAGCATGAGCCTTCCAATTTTCTTGTTTTAATATTATCCCAGTTTGGAATTTTTTTTTCCAAAGCACACCAAATGAGAAGATGCGCTTTTGAAGGACACTTCAACTTCCACCATATTTTCCACTACCAGCAAATAACCGTGCTGGACCTATCAATGTTCAATTGAATATACCTATGTTTTGCACTGTAGGATCCCGATGGAGCATGGTCCCAAATCAACTCATCCTTTGAATCTCTGATGCGAATATGTGCCTCCTTTAATGTGCTTATGTATGTTTCCCACAAAACACCATATGCATCTTCCAGGCCAATTTATCTGGTTGATAGCTATTCCTGTGTCCAAATATTGGATGAGATAATATTTGCCACTTGGTTTAAGCTAAATTATACTAACTCTTGAATTCTTTCCACTAAGTTAAAAGGAAGAAAGTGTCTAGCCCTACTCTGATACCACAGATCAATGCTAATATGCAATTTGTTTCATTTTCAAACCCTTCAAGCTACTCCATTACCTATAAGATCAAAAGAGTTTACCATGAATTTCCAAATAATAGAAGCATTGTTACTTTTATTTGTTGGGGTTCAAACCTAGTCAATGATGGACCTCGAGGAAATGTACTTTTGTTCAACAAATTCTACCCATAGAATACTAGTAAATAAAAATCTCCACACCCCCTTAGCAGCTAAATATTTTGAGAACATAAAGACGTTTTTTAGCTCCCATCCTCCCAGGGATTTTTGCACTACAATATTTACCCATTTAACCCAAGGTGCAACATAATTTTCCTAATGATCATTCCATAAGAATCGTGCACATACCTTCCTTGCATTTTCTAGGATTCCTTTTGGAATCCATGCTAATGACATCCAATATATTGGAATAGCTTTGAATATTGATTTAACAAGGACAGTTTTCTTGCCCGGGAAAGCCATTTGTGACACCAAACCTGAAATATTTTCTCCAGTTTAGTATTTAACCACATCCAGTCTTTCTTTAGATAATTATTTGGATTTAGTTGAAAAACAAGATATCTTAGATCCACTTTCAAATCTACAGAAAGAAAATGAAAATTTTGATTTGTAATACCTCTCCTCCACCTCTTCCATATTTACACATGAAAGAATGGACTTCCGCACTTTGATAACCATCCCAATTGCTTGGAAAAATGGTTCTAGAATATTTGCAAGATATATTGCATCACGCCTTGACCTGTCACAAAAGATAAGGATATCATCTGTCAATAACATATGAGTAATATAAAGATGATGGGAAACTCAAAATCCTTGAATTCGTCCCATCCTTTTAGCCTCCATCAGATACCTACTTAATCCTTCAGCAACCAACAAAAATAATAATGGATAAAGTGGGATGCATCCTTGGCATAACTCCCTTTCAGCTCCGAAGAAAGGAGATGTTGATCCATTAATTAATACTATGAATGATACTGAAGTAATGTAGCTCATAATATAGATTATGAAAGGTACCTCAAAACCTAAGTGAGTGAGTAGCAGTCTCATGTAGATCCAATTTACTCTATCATATGTTTTTGATCGGTCAATTTTGATGACGACTCCTTTCTCTTTTTTGGATTTTAGGTTGTAAAGTACTTCTTGCACCACTGCAATCGCTACATGGATTTGTATTCCTTCCAAAAATACAAATTGTTCCTTCAAAATATGCCTTAACAAGATTTCCTTTAGTCTCTTGGTAATGATTTTTGCCATTATTTTGTAGATTCCATTGGCAAGTGATATAGGCCTGAAATCCTTAAAGGATATGGGGTTTTCGAATTTGGGGATAAGGGAAAATGAAAGTGGATTTCAAAGAGTTCCATATTCACCTTGTAACTCGAGTCTCTTCCACCCGAATAAGGT
This sequence comes from Larix kaempferi, assembly GCA_027924585.1. Taxonomy (NCBI): domain Eukaryota; kingdom Viridiplantae; phylum Streptophyta; class Pinopsida; order Pinales; family Pinaceae; genus Larix; species Larix kaempferi. Next base: position 301,974 of record BSBM01001515.1, on the reverse strand, counting down.
CTTCCCCAAGAACATCAAAGGTATCAAGGAAGAATTATATTGGCCATCCATTTGGGCCTAGGATCTTGTCCCTTTGAAAAATTTAAAGGACCTATTTTAACTCATATAAGAAAATTTTGTCCATGTGCTCCCTATTGTCCACTTCATTGATTAAACTTGGGAAAAACCGTGAGATCCTTATAACTTCAACAATCAAGGCTCTTTCATGTGCCTTAAAAAGGGAATGAAAATGTTGGTTACCCAAATTTGCTAGTCCTCAAAAGTGGAGATTTCTTGACCATCTTGATCAAGACTCCTTGAGATCGTGTTCATGAACTTGATCCCTTTTGCATAAGCTTCAAAAAAAATAAAATTTTCATCTCCATAGCTTATCCAAAAGGAACTGATTTCCATATGCCATTACTCTTCCTGCTCCACAAGATTTTTTTTATGTAGACTCCATCTGATAAAGGATATTCTTTGATTCACTTGTTGAAACCCCCCCTTTGGAATCTTGCATAGCCTGAATTGATTCTTCTACCCATATGATATCTTGCTCATCTCAGAGTTTCTTCTGATAAGCCCAATTTATTGTTGCTTGTTTCAAGTTTTCAAGATTGTTGGCGAAATGAATCAAGGTTAAGATTGAAGAATTTTGTCCTTGGGGCTGCAAAGTTTCTTTCAATAAAGTAACAAAATATTCATCTTTTAACCATCCTGAATTGAACTTGAAGGGGTTGGGGAGTATAATTCCCCCACCTTTAATTCCCAGGAAGATAGGGTTTTGATTAGAATACCCCCCATTTCCAACCTACTGCATCACGCCAACCAAACTATCCATCAACAAGACACTCAACAAAAACATGTCCAATCCTGTTTCTATCCTGTCCTCCCCCACTCTCATATACATATGGATTGGATTTAGATTGATTGGTTGAATTTCCATTAGGGAATATTTTTCCAACAGGTGAAGAAAATATTCTACCAGTGGGTCGAGAGTAGCCTCTGGTCCCAAAACCTAAAGGCACCCTAAGTAAAATTTAAATCATCGCGTATAATGAGATTGGGAGACCTAATAATTGCATTGATTGTCCTATCATCCTAGAATAATTTCCTATCTCCATAAGGTCCATAGATGTTAAGTAGCTTTAGATCCATCCCTACGGATTCAACTTGAACTTCAATGGCCATCCATGCTTTGAATCCCCAACTATCAGTCACCTTAATGATTGTTGGATTCCACCCTAATACAATCCCTCCAAAGTTCCCCCTTGCATCAGAAGCAATAAAATGTCAATCCTTGAAAAGGCCTTTCAGAATATTTTTAACTCATTCCCCTTCACTTGGAGTTTCCTGAAGAAGAACACTATCTAGAGAATTGGAGAGTATTAGAGCATTGTGGACAAGATCCAAACAACCCTTTCAATAACTATAGGGTTTTTAAGCCTTCCCTCCCTCTAATAGAGATGCCTTGATGGATTCGTGCTTCTCTACATCCACTTGATTCGGGACCAACCCTGGAGAACGAAACTAAAGCTTGTAGGGTTGGGGATATGCAAAATCGACCATGGACCAAGTTTGGCCCTGAGAAAAAAAATGGTTTTCCTAATCCATCCTTGGTTGCACCTAGTCACTCGCAACAACTGCTTCTAAGACTAACAACATAGTTTTTCCAGGAAAGTTTCCACCTGAATTAAAAAAAAAAACTTTTCTTCACACCTTCCCTCACTGCGGTCACCTGTCGGCCAAGTGGCACATCCCATATATCAATCCCCTTATATGGATCTGAGGAATAATCAGTTAATTTCTCTTCCTATACCATTTTACTAAATATTGAAAAAAAAAAATTTCCTTCATATTGATTGTGGTGTGTGTGTGGGGGGAGGGGGGGGGGGGTTACATATATTAATGACATGCAAAAATAAAATTGAACATGTAGAATTAAAATATACACTTTGTTAAGGACATTTATTTTGATGAAGTGGTAGCATTTTGATATGTAAAATGGTAAATGAGGTCTATTTCCTCTTTTCATCCCTAATTGAAATTATTTTATGTCAAATTGATTTTAAAATTGATGCACATGATATTTTTCATTGTATCATTATTGAAATCAATGCATCAAATCATTTGACACTAGATAATTGTTTAAATTACACATAATCATCATGCTTGTAGATGTAATTCTATTTACCTAGATGAATCATATGGCTGTAAAAAAATGAATTTAAGTTAAGAATTATGCCATCGATAAGAAAGGGAATTGAATTTTATATCTATATTATAATTTATCATGTCAATCCAAATTGTGTCGAGACAAGAGATAATTTTTTGGTTTCTAAATTTCAGTAAAACAAGCCTCTATACTACCCCTCTCCATACACTCTCTCTACTCCCCAAATAGCTGACAATGGCATTGCCAAAATAATATAGGAAGAATTTGAGAGAAAATTCGGTAGTGACAATAGCCTTTTAATGCTCGCTTTTGCAAGGGTTTTTTTATGAGTAACATGGTGCCTTATCTACTAAGTTTCCTTCTCTACATTTATAAACACCTTTTTAATGTAAAGACTAGTTACATGAAGTCCTCTAGAGTTAGATGTTTGTAACCAATTGAATGTGAAGTCTATAAGCCTTCACTTAATATGGAAAATTGGGAATTAAGAACGAACATTGAAAAATGCGATATTATTTTCCCAATACCTGTCCATAATGAATTGCATACCTGTAAAAGCCAAAAACACACGCAATAATAGCTTGTGATGCACAGTTGTATATAGAATTCTTTATGTAGAATTCTTTATGGTCTCAAGCAACTCTCTTCATTGCATAAACTAATATATGGTATATTAGATATTTGTATCTACATCGATTTTGATTTATGAGTACTAGTGAGTTGTAAGTTGAGTAAAACTACAACCAATTCCATCTTAAACCATTAAAATATTTACAATTCAAAGGATTTGATATTTAAAGGTTTTTATATGTTCTATCTCATCTAAGGATCAAATTTAAAACTTTCATGGCTCTTCAAGAGCCCTTTAACCTTTCATATTGTTTGTCACAAATGATAGAATCGTGCTTATTTGATTCTATTTTAAAAAGAGAAAAAACATTTTTATAATTTGTACCAAATGCCACGTTAAATCACATGCATTATATACTTTGAAATTCCTCATCTAAGACAACAAGATGAAGATCCATTCAATTTTTCATATTTTAAAGTTATGCCTTGATGGAAAATGATATAACTATACAACTGCAGTCGTTCAATCGTGTAATCGTGTATTTCAATGCCTTAAACTTAGTAATATATGAAGTAAGAGCTCTTAGCTATCTGAAATTTTAATAAAATATACGATTCGAGACATTCAATTATGTAGATTCAATCTTTTATCTAATTGTTTATTGAGTTACTTATAAAACAAGAATTACAAGGTGTTAATGTCTCTATCCCTTGGAAAACCATATTTAAATATGTAGCAATTGACTTTTTTAACTAATTTGCATTTTTTCAAGATCAAAATATCTATTTAAAAAATTTCAATTCATCAATATGCGAGGACATTGCCACTTTATGGTTCTTATTGAATAAATATGAGAGATAAATGATTATATTGCAGATTAATAAACGGTATTTTACATATGAGAATTTTAAGATAGATGTATAACGAAATGTAGAAAAAATAAAATAGTGGGAAACTTTAAAGTAAATCATGGTTGGTTAAAAAGTGCGAAGACTTGAAAATAAATAAATGTATTTTGACAATTTTGACCCAACTTATATGGAGAAAGCAAAGCAAGCTGCACCTAACAATGTAATGAATATATAAATATATATTATTAGATGTTTGAATTTCCAATATATGTTCATTTTATTTAAGAGTAAAATAATCATGTATTAAACAAATATTTTTAACACACAATATTGATAAAAATCTAACAAAAGTTTCAAGTATGAGAAAAATATTCCTATAATATAAGGAGCATCCTTGATCTAAGGCATTTAATGGGTTTTAACCGATTCTCAATTGAGCATTCCGTCAAAGTTTTGGATCAATGGAAAACTTTTCATTATCGTTAATTTTTTTTCCTTTTGAAAAAATCATCTATATTCCAAAAAGTGAAATATAAATAAAGTATTTACAAGTTCAAAAGCAAGACCAAATCCTAAAAAACAATGTGTTTCAAAAAGTGAAATGTAAATAAACTATTTTCAAGTCCAAAAGCAAGACTAAATCTAGAAAACAATGTGCTTGTGGATGAAGAAACAAATCTTCCCTATGAGGACTTGTATTGAATCAAACTTTTTCTATCAAAATTACAAAGTTACAAAAAGATCTGAGAAAAACAAAAGATAAACTAGTCAAAAAACCGAGCAAAAATATAGAAGAGAGACAAACAAACAATAACTTCATTGACACCATCCCAAGACAAAACCAAAATGTTAATATAGAGGGACTTCAACCTAGGCTTGAAGTTGACCATCCATGAATTATGTTTCCACTAGAGTGTCTTCATGTAATAAGAGAGCTTGTTTTGATGAGTCATATGATTCTCGGATTAAATCCTTATATACATTCTTGAAATACACCCAATTGAAAGAAGAAATTTCTTCCTCGACTAAAGAAGTCAAGTTTCTCAATCCCAATATCTGAATTCTTGTCCTTTTTTTGGCCCATTCAATTATAACCTGAGTCCCCTATTACCCAAAGTTTGCTAGACCCATTTTGGTGGACACATCTGAGTAAAATACAAGGAGAAAATAGATCTTCTTGATAACTACATATTTCAAATGGAAACATGCCATGTCATCATTACATGTAAAATTGCACCTACTTTACACATTGTTGGATGACCTTGGGTTGTTCCGTTGAAAAGGCCCCAAGGAATCTCATAGTCTAATTTTGACATTTCCAAGATTTTATTATTGTTTTCCTTTAGGATTGTCTGATATTCCTTTTTTATTTTAATCACCAAATGAGTGATTGCCATAGGAGGGCTGATTTTCCTTTAGAAAATTGAAAGATTGTGATCCCACCATATCCAATACACTAACTAACTAGGCATCACTTTAAAGTCTTTAATAGTGTTGGGTCGTTAAATACCAATTATAGAAGGCATGCACATTGATACATATAGTTGAAACAAAAATATAAGCATTAACAGTGAAACACACAACACATCAAACACATCACACAAAAATTACCCTGGAAACCCCTCACTCGGGGAAAACCCCTCACTTGGGGAAAACCAGCAAACCAGTGAGATTACGCTCATCTATTAATCAAACACTCAAAAACAATTCTTTCTACAAATGTGACTTGCTAGACCACAATCACACTTCATTACATCACACTATATCTTGCTTCATAGCCATTATGTCTAATTTGTAGATGCAATACAACCAACTGCTCATTAATTACAATCCATAGATTCCTATCTTTTGGTTATTTGGTTACAGTGGACTTGACTAGGTCAAATTTGGTCAATCATCCATTGAGCTTCTGATCATTCCATTGAATTCTTGTTGACCAGTTATTTGTCTTTGAACAAACAACTATTCCTGTCATTCGATTGACCAAACCGACCACCATCTGTCGCCTCTGAATCCAGTCGACTTATACCAGTTGACCATCGACCTTGCTAGTCAATTCACATGCAAAGAATATAACATTGGGCCAACATTCTCCCACTTGTTGTCTTATTTTCATAATCAGGAGATTCAAAACTTCAATTCATTCAAGCAAGGCTAGCAAGCCCATATTTTCCTTGAAGTAAGAAAACTTCTTTGTGCTTACTAATATTTCGATGAGTCTGCAACGTTCTTCACCGTATCTACTTTTTCTAGTAACACCTTATGGTTCTCCACCATCTCCCTCAAAATATCGTATTGAACATCAATATACTTTGTCTTGAATGATATGCTAGGTTCTTTACTAGGAATATTGCACTTTGACTCTCACAGTCCAATCTAACAACATGTTGTCCAAACCCAATATCTGAACGCAACCTCTCCAACCAAACAACTTCCTTACATGCATGCGTATTTTCCATGTATTCATCCTTAGTAATCTATAGTGTGCAACACCTAACTACCTTCTATTCATCCAACTGATTGCTCCACCAAATATCTTGAGCACATATCCACTAGTGACCATCTACGGTCAATGTCTATATCTTAGTTAGAATTGACAAAACCATGGAAATTGATTTCATTGTTGTCCTCAAGCTCTCTTCCATAACAAATTTCATATCCTTCGTGCCGTGCAAATGCTTGAATATTCTCTTGACTGTGGTCCAATGCTCTTTTATTGGCGTGATCATGTATCGACTCAATACTCCCACTACATGAGAAATATTCAATCGTGTACAAACCATAGCACACATTAGAATGCCTACAACAGTTTCATAGGGCATATGTAACATGTACTCCTTTTCTTCTTATGTCTTTAGACACTGCTCAGTTGATAACTTGAATCCCATAGGAATATCGACCTTAATTGGTCAACTCTCCTGCATGTTGAAATGTTTCAGTACTGTCTCAATATATTTCCTTTGACTTAACTAGAGTCTTCTACCTACTCAATCTTGTTGTATTTCCATTCCAAGAAAGAAATTTGTTGCTCTGAGATCCTTCATCTTGAACTTGGAGGATAATTGCAGTTTAACCTCCTTTATTAGATCCATGTTATTCTTGACCAACAACATGTTGTTGACATATAAAACTACATATATGAAATGGCCACCAACTTTCTTCCCATACACATAGTGATGAGCTTGACTTCTCACAAACCCCAACTCCTGGATATACAACTTGTCAAACTTTTGATATCACATTATGGGTGATTGTAGCACCAGATGAGAACCTTACATGACTATGTTTAACATAAATACAATATTCACAGAAATCAAGTTCTTCGGAGCAATCGAGGATACCTTCAAATATACCTTTACTCTGCATAACACGAATACCTTCTCACCTATGTGTCCCATCCGTTTATGCCATAACATAGTCGAGACGACTAGACAAGAAGATATCTCGCCAAGACATAGGCACATTAACACTTTTGTAGGTGTATGTTCTTTTGAATAAATTCTACAAGGTTCCAGTCTGGACTCCTCTCTTTAGTACCATCGTTCCTCAAACCATATTGCATGTATATTTCTCAAATATGGACTGTGCACATGTATTCCCATATTTACTTACCAAGACCAGGTTTCAATCCAAACCTAGGATATGCAGTACTCCTAGAAGTGTTCCTATTCTTTTGTACTTCATTTTTAATCGAGCTTTACATCGCCTGACTATCTTGGTCATTGAGTCAATTCCCAATAGGAAATAACCACTATTGATCTTCTCATACTTAGAGAACTACTCTCTACGAGGTGGCATATGATATGACACACCATAGTCGATCAACTAAGAGTACCAATCCAACTGTGTGCATGAGGAAGACAAATATATATCACCTTTCTCTTCTTGCGAAGAATTACTATCATTTGATTGACCATCTTCAGACCCTTTTCCTTTCTCAACTTCTATCGACTTACAGTTTTGTCTATAATGCCTGACTTTACCATATAACCAACATGTTTTCATTGTTGGACCAGAGGATATGGTCTTATATTTACTCCTCTACTTCGATCTTCTACCATAGGTTTTTCCTTTTCCTCTATCTATCGGTTGACCTCGTACCATCAATGAATCTTGGGTTGTACCTTCTATGTTATTTTGTCTCATCTATTTTTACAACAAAGATGCTACCACATCGTTGATGTTCAATGTGGTATTATTGCTTCCAATAGCCATGACAAGGCTATCCTAAAAATCTAGCAAAGAACACAATAGATATAAGCTTTAACAATGGCACACACAACACATCAAACACGTCACACATAAATTACCCTAGAAACCCCTCTCTGGGGGAAAACCAACAAACCAGTGAGCTTACGCTCATCTTTAAATCAAACACTCAAAAAATAGGTGTTTTTACAACCATGACTTGATAGACCACAAATCACACTTTATTGCATCATGTTATATCTTGTTGCATATCCATTACATCTAATTTATATATGCAATACAACCAACTCGTAATTAATGGCAATCCAGAACTTCCTAACCACTTTTGGTTATTATGTTACAATCGACTTGACTACGTCAAATTTGGCCGAATTTGGTCGATTGTCAGTTGAGCTTCTGGTCGTTCCATCGACTTCCAGTTGACTAGTCGTTTGTCTTCAATGAAACAACTATTCTAGTCGGTCTGTCAACCAGACCGAACACCATTTATCACATCTGACTCCAGTTGATTTATACCAATCAACCATCAACTTTTCTAGTCGATTCACATGCAAAGAATATAATTACAGCCAAATGTTTATTTAAAGTTAGTTAAGATAATCTATAATATTTTAAATTGTTATTTAAAGATAGTTAATACAATAAAGAAAAGTATCTCTAAGGTCATAATTATAGATCATATACCTAGATTTAGGACTGCTAGAAAAGTCATGATTGGCTATTACACAACATTTTGTATATTGATGTAGATTTTAATGTATATCTCTCTTTCCTTCCAATAAGTCTTGAGGTATGTTAATAGAAGAATTCTTGTCTCATTTATTGAAAAATACACCTTGTTCCTTAAGCATCTATTTCTAAAACATTCAAAAGAAAAAAATGTACACTTTGAACCATTTTACTTAATATCTTTTAGGATGCTTGGATATCAAAATTCTCATCTAGGTGTTTAAATATCAACTAACACTCTTAACCATTTTATTTAGTATCTTTTGGAATGCTTAGATATCAAAACTCTCAACTAGGTGTTTAAATATCAACTCCCATTTGTCTCTAATAAAACATCCATGTGTTCCTTAGAGCTACTATTATTGGCCGATAGGCAACTTCAATGAACATTGCACCCTTATGCGGATTGCACTCTTTTAATTCTTAATTAACCATCCACCCTTATGCGGATCGCACTCTTTTAATTCTTAATTAACCATGCACGATGGGGATCCAATGAAATGGCATATACCTGGAAAAATTCGTCGAGCACAAAGATCTAAAGGTTAAGATTTAATGAGGATGGACAGACTACCAAAAAGTCGTTTTCCAATCCTGGTTTTTTATTAATCATCATCCTGCCACATATGGAGCTGCAATTTCAAGCGATCCATCCGGTCCGTTTGAGAGTGATTTCAAATTTTCCTGTCCAGGAAATGTGAGCTTGAGCATTTGCTTGACAGTGGAGACGTGTGCACCATCAACATTAACAAATGGAGGACCAAAAAGAATCAAAATTCCCACGATGATATTAAAATTCCCGCAGTACGTTTAATCGAATCAACTGTTTAATTGCGTATTTAATCCAACGACAGTTTAATCCAATCCGTTGTTTAATTCTTTTCAAGCCAAATTCTTTTTTGTTTATGTTCTGTTGTCCCTTTATGTCCCATTGAAATCCTGATGATCAGGTGGGATAAGGCGTATTCAAACCGGACGTCTTTGTCTTCTATGATATTTGGCATTCAATGAATTTGTCTATTGTAATTTAGTTCGGCTGCAAAATTTTTAAATTTCTCAAATTTGTTATTCTTGGCCATTTCATGAATGGTAAATTGTAATTTAAAAGTATTATGCGACTTCCAATCTCCAACACTAGCAGAGCACTCCGAGGGTACATCTCTACGGGACGTAGCGATATAGAAGTGTCTTGTTCTAGCTGGTAACAGGAGTAGTCTAGCACTCCGACCATACATCTCAATAAGGCGTAGCGATATAGAAGCACTTTGTACCAGGTTTTATGATGGTCGGTAATTCTATTTGTTGCATATAAATATTATTTTTACTCAACTTGTGGACATAATCTGTAATGCTAGTCGTTTAGCTTTGGGTGGATTTAGAGTTGTTACCATATTTTGTTGGAAATGATTGCCAGAGATAGGTTCCTGGAAGTTCTTGCACGTGAATTTACAGTGAAAGAAACAAAAATTAGCCAATGATGTAAAAACTTAAGACAGAAAATGAATAAACAGAATGCACACAGAATATTGAACGCAGAAGAAGGACGCACAGTAGTTTGCATTAGATGTATTTAAATATTACAAATTTGACGGTTCAACCAAGAAACGGTTGTATAACTATCTAACTGTTAACAGCTAACAATTACGTAAACTCAGACTGAAGAGATTATTATTCTTAACACTCCCTCTTAATCTCGAGGGTTACATCTTTTTTATATCCACGATGCCAAGATTTTGTCTTTGAAACTCAAAAGGAATTCTTCCCAAAGGTTTGGTGAAGATATCTGCCAATTGTTCTTTTGACCCACAAAACTGAAGTAAAACATCACCATTCTATACAAGTTCACGAATGAAATGAAACCGAGTGTCAATGTGTTTGCTTCTCTGATGAAACACACTATTCTTTGACAAGGAAATGGCAGATTTGTTATCACAGAAAATTGTAGTAGGTTCCTTCTCCATATATCCAAAATCTAACAAAAGTTTTTTAAGCCAAACAGCATGACAAGTTGCTGTAGTTGCTGCTACGTACTCTGCTTCTGCAAAAGATATTGAAACCATGGGCTGCTTCTTAGATGCCCATGAAATCAAATTCTTGCCAAATAAGAAAGCGTATCCAGATGTGCTTTTCCTATCATCAATACTGCCTGCAAAATCACTGTCTGTGTAACCTTTGAGCTTATTGTCTTCTGAAACTGTGTACCACAAACCATAAGTGGTTGTACCTGCAATATACCTTAAAATCCTCTTTCCAACTTTCCAATGTGAATCTTTAGGAAATTCCATGAACCTTGAAATAAAACTTGCTGCATATGCTATATCAGGCCTAGTAGCAGTAAGATATATAAGACTTCCAACAAGTTGTTTATACAATGTAGAATTAACTGCTGACCCAACATCTTCTTTGCTTAACTTAGTACCAAATGCAATGGGAGTATCTGCTGGTTTACACTTTTCCATCTTGAATTTCTTTAAAACATCTGTAGCATACTTATGTTGACTGACAAAAATACCATGATCAGATTGTTCCACTTCAATGCCTAAGAAATACTTCATTAAACCAAGATCTGTCATTTCAAACTGCTTTTTCATTGCTTCTTTAAATTCATCTAAGAGCATGTTCCCTGTATAGATCATGTCATCAACATAAAGACATAAGATGAGAATTTTACCTTGTGGATTTGTCTTCATATACAGAGTAGGCTCATTTTTGCTTCGCTTGAAACCATCATCGAGTAAATAACGATCAATTCTGCTGTACCAAGCTCTTGGAGCTTGCTTCAAACCATACAATGCTTTATTTAATTTATATGTAACTTTGTGTTCTTGTCCTTTGATTTCAAAACCATATGGTTGATGCACATATACTTCTTCATTTAGTATACCATTTAGGAAAGCAGACTTTACATCCATTTGATAAATAGGCCACTTGTTCTGTGCTGCAATGGCCAAAACAAAACGAACAGTATCTAATCTTGCAACTGGTGCAAAAGTTTCATCATAATCTATGCCAGGTTGTTGTAAGAAACCTTTGGCAACTAACCTTGCTTTGTACTTATCAATCTCTCCTTTTTCATTCAATTTAATTTTATAAACCCACTTAACACCAATAATGTTTTTATCTGCTGGAAGATCAACCAAATCCCATGTTTTGTTTCGTTCAATAGCATCAATTTCAGTATTCATTGCATCTACCCATTCTTTTTGCTTTGTGGCTTCTTCAAAACAGGTAGGTTGAGATAAAATCAAAGCAAATTGTGCTATACTATTATCATCTTGCTCATAAATATCTTTCAAACTTTTCATTTTTTGATGTCTTCTATCAGAATCAGAATCACTGCTAGATGAAGAACTGTTTTCATCTTGAACCTGCAATCTTGGAATATGTTCTGAAGATGCTTGATGTTCATCAAATACAACAAATGGATTGTGAATAGTATCTTTTTGCACTTCATCCCATGAGGAATCTTCCAAAAATTTAACATCTCTACTTATCAAAAATTTCTTGGTGATAGGATTATACAAACGATATGCTTTGGATTGTTCACTATAGCCTACAAAAATTGACTTCTCACTTCTATCATCAAGCTTCTTTCTAAGTTCTTCAGGTACATGAGCGAAAGCAATGCATCCAAAAACTCTGAAATGAGAGACATTTACCTTAGTTTCACTCCATGTTTCTTCTGGTACTTTACCTTGAACACTGGAAGTTGGTGATCTATTTAATATGTATACAGAACATTCAACTGCTTCAGCCCAAAAATCTTTGGACAAATTTCTTGCTGTAAGTAAACTTCTGGCCATGTTCATGATAGTTTGATTTTTTCTTTCTGCTACTCCATTCTACTGTGGAGTATATCTGGTAGTTGTCTGCTTCTTAATACCTTGTTGTTTACAAAAATCAACAAAATCTCTGGAATCATACTCTCCTCCTCCGTCTCACCGCAATATTTTGACAAATTTGCCACTTTGTTTTTCTGCTAAAGCTTTAAATTCCTTGAACTTAGTAAAGGTCTCAGACTTGTGTTTGAGAAAATAAACCCAAACTTTCCTGCTAAAATCATCAATAAATGTCAAGAAATAAAAAGTTCCACCAAGTGACTCTGTTTGCATAGGTCCACATAAGTCTGTGTGTACTAACTCTAAGCGATCTTTAGCTCTATAAGAGGCCATTGGAAAACTATCACGCTAATGTTTTCCTTTAATGCAACTTTCACAAGAGGAGATTTGACCAACCAAAGAAGGCAATCCATACACCATAGATTGTTTTTGTAACAAACTCATACTTTTGTATGGTAAATGACCATAGCGACAATGCCACAAATTAGATTCATTGGAACATGAAACATTATACGTAAACATCTTCCCACTTCTCATCTCTAAAGGAAACAATCTGTTCTTCATCATATAAATTTTTGCAACAAATTTTCTAGTTGGATCAAAGATCATGCAATAACCATCATGAAAATTAACATCATAACCATGTGCCAATAACTGTCCCAAACTCAACAAATTATGCTTGAGATTGTCTACACGATTGTAACGCCCCGTTTTGACATTACTACCTAAACTATTATTATATGTTGTATTTGCTTGATTATGAGATTTCGTCATTTTGATGACACTGTGGACTTGAAGTTCCATTATTTTGCCAAGAGAGATATGTGTATGTGTGATGTTAGTGTTATGATATGTAGTCAGGTTTTGATATATGTCTTGTGTTAATCATGTCTCATATATGCAAATTGTTGAATGATGGGTACGTGGATACCGTTAAAGTTATTGTTGAATGAAAGAATGTTATACCAGGTGCATGGTGAAAATAATGAAATGATTATTGTGGTTATGTTATGACGAAATGTATGTGTACATGTTGAGGATTTGTGCACGATATTCGAGATTGTATGTCGATGACTGACTTACAGGTTAAAATGGCTAAGTGGTAGCTGTATCCTACGAGGTGGGAGAGCCTCGGGGACATGGACTCCGAAAGATAAACGTTATGCACGTGATGCATTATTTACTTTCGCATGATTATTATGATGTATGGGTGGGGTAGGGTTTCAGGAAACTCAACCGCCCAGATTGGTTATACGATGACAAACCGAGTACAAGTGCAATGCGGTTATTATGTCAGGCAGACATAGTCCCTTGTTCCATTAGGGGGGTGGAGGCTTTACCCACCGTTTATCCCCGAAACCCAGAGTCATGGGAGGGCTGTGCTACGGTGCGCTCCCCAAGGTGTGTGATGATGACTGGTGGTTGCCTGCTGGGGAAGCTTGGTCGATGTAATCGACACTTCCGCTTACGGGTTCTAGCTGGAATCGGTCATGACTTGACATTTCAGGGTAGTCCAGCAGAGGACAGGATAGGATGTGGAAGTTAGCGATGATGTAGGCAAATAGGTGTAGCTTGAAGTAGGGGTGAAAACAAGATCTAACTGTATGTGTGTAAAACCTTGGATTGAGTATGTGTCGTAACTCAGTAATGTATGAATTGTCGTAATTTAATAAAATTTCAGTTAGTAAAAGAATGTACCTCGCAAACTATGTTTAAACCTGTCTCGGTAAACAATAAGTTTCGTGATTTTGATTGATTTGTGTGCAATTTCTTACTGTTAGTGTACTTACGCGAGGTATGTAAGCAGTAGCTACGCTTACATAACTCGCCTACATATTTATAAGTTGCATGAAATAAAAGTGAACTATAATGTTTAGGCGTTAATTATGTTGTTACTATTTACCTAAATAGGAGATTAAGTTAATACGTCAAGTTAATAAATTTTGGATTAATAACTGAATAAGGTAATAAAGGAATTAGGTGGTAATAAAAGATGGTTTAGTAATAGTGTCAATTATTGTCGATTAATGTTAGTAACATTGATTAAGGTTAGTCAGTGTTGATTAATGATAAATATTGTTGATTAATGTTAAATATTGTCGATTAATGTTAAGAATATTGATTAATGTAATTATCGTTGATTAATGTTAATAATAATGTTTATATATTGTCGATTAAGGTTAGTAATGTTGATTAATGTTAATCGTTATGAGTTAATGATTAACAATGTTGATTAATGAACGAACTATGGATTAACCTAAGTAACAACTAATGTAATTGATTAGTAATGCTTGATTTATTATTTATGAATTTAATTAGTCAAGGGTAAAGGTTAAAATGTTTGAGGGTTATTGTAATATTAATTTAAGTAATAATAATCTCATAGGTTAGTATTAATTACAAGGTTAGTTAATTAATAAAAAAAATATGGATAAAGAATTAATTTATAACTATTAATTTAATTAGGATCATGTCTAAGTTAATTAGAACCTAGGGTAAATTGCAAATAGATATATTATGCAATTTATAAAAATGTCGGAATGCACATTTGTAGTTGTTTAATAAAAATGATGAATTAAATTATAAATTAATTATGAAACATTTAATTATGAGGTCACCGAGAGTGAACTAGTAATTATTTGGGTAAAATGTGTAAGAGTAAAACATTTGTGATTGATGTAGAACTTTAATTTTATAATATAACAATTTATTAACTATTAATTATTATTTTGAAAAAAGGAAAGAATGTTAGAATATTGCCGAGAGGTTTGTCGGTTGAGTGGAAAGCACTTAAGGTTCAAAGATGAACCAACCCAAACTTGAATTTGATAATAAAATAATATAGTCTTGGTTTATGAGTCAAAGTTGGGGGCTCGAGGAGGAATGGGGGGTTGGATAAAATTAATGAAGAAGATAGGGGTAGTTATGATAGGAGGTGTCGGTGGAAGGACAAAGTGGGGGAATAAGGTTGAGAGGAGAAGGAGGAGAAGGGGTCTTCTTCACCTTGGATATTTTGGAGAGGAGGGGAGCAGAGAGGAGGAGGAAAGCAGCAAAGAAAGGGGGTTCTTGTTGGAGAGTTTGCAGAAGGGAAATACCAGTTGGCTTGTACTCGGTTTGGGCTCGGGGGTCCAAAGGGGTACCTTTGGAGCTGGGTGGTCGGCGAGACCTCGCCAGTTGGCAGGGTGGCAAAACTAGTTGGGCTGGTTGAGTTTCAAGGGTTTGGAAAGATATTTGTTGCAGGGCAGCAAGTAGGGAAACAGCAAGCATGGCAACAAAAGAAGCAGCAACAAAGGGAGATCGATCTACCAGCTATCTACAGGTAATTTTTTTCTAGCAGGTATATTTATCATCCTACTCTATCAAATTATTATTTCAAGTTATATGCTATATGTTGTTGCACCTGCACATGACAAGTAAAAGTTAGAAATTAAATGTAAACTTGTAATTTTTGCTATATGTTGCTGCACCTGCACATGAGAAATAAATGTTAGAAATTAGATGTAAACTAGATATAATTTACATGCATAGAGATTTGATATAATTTACCTGCATAGAGATAAACGTAAGTTAGAAAATCAAAACAAAAATCTGAAACTGTGTGAAAACAAAGAAAACACAGATTTAATTAAAGTTAATTAAAAAAAAATCTAGGACGAGGTCCTACACATGGTATCAGAGCTGTAGGCTCGAAAACTAGGACCTTACGGCCTACTTACACCTAAAATCGCTATGAAATTTACCAAAACCTATGAACAAAGGGTATTCTATTTATGCTAATTACTGCTGCTACAACTTACTGCTACAATCTAGACAAACAAGAAAAAAAAAAATAATAATAACAATTTCTGAACTTAGCTTCTAAACATGGAATCCTAAAACTAGACAAAAAAAAACTATTATGAAGGCTGGGCGAGCCCATACTCCAAGTTGTGGGTAAAATCTTTTATTTCTTCCTGCAAAACACAACCAATTAGAAACATGGCAAATTTTTTTTACTTTGTTATTTTCTTTTAAGGATGAAATAGTGAATAAGTAAATTATATATATATATATATATATATATATAATGAAGATAGAAAACAAATTTGTAACTCTAGAGTTTGCATACAATTGGTTATAAATTACCTGTAGTGATTATGTAAACAACTTAAGGGTAAATTGCACAAAGTTCAGCAATGTTGGATCACAATTGAGGCATGCCATGGAAATGACTGCTCATGAAAGCTCGACAAGACTATTTGAGCTACCCAAAAACATTGAACAGAAGTGAACAAGCAGATTGAAACATTACCAGCTAATTCAAAAAAAAAAAAAAGCAGCAATAGTCTTAAGGATGTACTAGTATGTACAGCATGAAAACTTGAATACATCTGCCGAGATTTAGAACTAATGAGCCCAATTGATCAGCCAACAAATAGAGATGTACCAGGCAGGATCCCGTTGAACAAGAGCAAGCTGTCCTGATAACGGCTCTGCTTAATGTCACATCACGAAGATAGATAGAAACGCTGGCAAACCAGCTGTATAAACTTCCCCTAACACTGCTGGTTGTGAATCTCAAATCTACGTGCATGTACGTATATGCAAAATTTCTCAAATTTTCCCCTTAATACGCTTTTCTCCGTTTTCTCCATTGTCTTTGCTGGTACACTGTTATTCACGTCGGCATTCCTGGGAATATTTATAAATAACGAAACACATCTCATGTGGTAAAGTTTATAAAACTTAAACAAGTTCTTTGGGCATGTCGTCTTATATGTACAGTAACAACTAAGAATATAAATAAACGCAATGGCTAAATTCTTTGGCTTTGAACCGAGAGAGATTGAAACGCAGCCAGCAAATATAGTAGCCTCCCTCGTATTTTTTTTTTACTTACTTTTTGTTTTCTGTGTACACCTATTATAGCTGGGATTCAAGTAAGTATCCCTTAGTCCTGGTGAGCACATACTATCTGTTCTGGCTAATAAGTCCTAGTAATGCTCGAGTAGCATCCCTCTTTAGTAAGCTTGGAGAAAGGGTGGGAGACCGTTGAGCTCTGAGCGAGCCAACCCTAAACCTTGAGCCTACAGAAGTAAGACCTGTTGGCAGGCAGAAGAGACACTTGGCCCAAGGAGCCCTGCATAACCCGGATTGTTACATATAGCTCTTCACGGGCCTACATAGATCTTTTCACGGGTGTGATATTTGTGTACGTATGGGGGAGAAACTCCGGCAGCAGGAGGGGTCGACTAAGATACATATATTTAAAAAAAAAAAAAACCCAACAGTGGCGTTGACGCCGTCGAAAAACTGGGAAAAGGCCAAAGCAATGGCCTTATCATGGCCATGAAATTCGCGAAAAAAAAATCTATCCATCCAACCTTCTGCAAAAGACGAACCGGTTGGGGATTCACCTCGAAAGACCTGGGTATTATCTGGCTCAATACGGTTAAGAAATCCCATTATGACACAGAAGTCACAACGTTAATATGCCTTCCAACAGGATATTAGTGGTAGGCACTCAAAATAAACCAGATTTGCAGACAAACCAACAAAGCATTGCCAGCGCACAGCATCAAACGCCACAAAGTAAGTGGGGACCGGGGACAGCGTTGGGTTAGGTCTGTCACGACGAAGGCCTCTTAGGGTTTTGAAAGATTTTAACTCGCTTAAGGAAGTCTCGGTGTAAAAAAGGAAATTTATACAGACATATATAAAAAAAAATTAATTAAAACCAAAAGTACAAGCCCATGCTGCACAGGGCGCATGCCTTAGCAAACTGTGAGAGAAGGGGTAACCAAGGTGTTGACCTGGCTTTTGAAAAACCCTGAATGTAAGCAGCCAAAGCATGGCTCGTTGCATATAGCATGTCCATTCGCCAAGCTGCAGACCTGAGGGGAATTAAGAGAAGTCCTGCCAGCATGCGGGCTATAGCCGCAGCTAGCAGTCAGAAGAAATGGAGGAAGGCACAGCCAGGACTCCAGCTTGGCTTTTAGCTTTTATACCTACCGGCAAAGTCCAAAGATACCAACGTTTCCATACTTGCTATCTATTCTTCTTATCCACCCTGGAGGTAAGGCACCATGCGTAGGAGGGGCCGCCTGGAGCGAGCAACAAAGAGAGGACCGCCGCGCAGGCTATGCCCATGCCAGGCCGAGGGAATGATAGAGAAAGGGAAGGGTGATGCGAGCTAGACGAAGTTTCCCCCCTTTAAGAAAAACAAAACGATGCAGAAATTAATGAAATGCATAGAAATTCAATGCCGGAAACCTGGACAAAAGAGCAACAGAGAAACTAGAAAAGAACAAAAACAAAATAACAATAACAGACCATCATTCCATAGAGACGATTTTGGTTGTGCCAAGTTGCAGATCTTTCCTGTTGCACCGAGTTGTAGAGCTCAACCTGAGACAAAGAAATGGAAAAAAAAAAAAAACAACCCTTTGCCAGAAAATGATTTACGGAGAAGCTAACCCCATCTTATCTCCAAAGGCTGAGCACGTGGCCACCATGCAATGAATTGAGAATGCACTTGACCATGTGGATGTACGGTTAGGGTTTAATTAGATAGGCTAGGTTAAAATATAGGAGAAGGTTAATGATTTGAATTATTTAATTCGCATTCAAATAAGTTACTACATTATAATATGTGTGGTCTGCTGGGTGAAGCTGGCCCTAACCTTGTCTTGCTAGGCATAACGCACTAAATGTGTGCACCCAGGAACAATAAGTCCATACGGATAAAGTGGAGGATAAAGTATGACACCGCATTGAAAACAATTCCTACATGATGTTATTGCATCTAATTCATTATATTATTAAAGTTTTTGTGAATTATTTAAATTGTTAATCAAAATGAGAATTTTCAAGTTGAGTTAAAATATTAAATTTTAATTATTATAATTTAATTTAGCAGATTTTAAATTTAATTATTTTGTGTATATAAATTACAAATTAATTAAAATGTTTAGTTTGTAATTGATAAATATTTAAATATTTAAAATTTGTGATTTTGTAAATGTTAAATAATTAAATTTTGGTTATCAAATAAATAAAATGTTAACTAAATATATATATATTCCTATGTGTTAGGATTAATATGAGAGTTAATTGATAAATTAATTAACCTATAATTTGAGTCCTACAAATGAACTTTACAGGTTAATTATAACTAAATTGAGTTAGGTTACAAGGTTAGGAGACGAATCAGGACAAGTGTGACCGTGGCGGTAGATGCGATTATAGACGACTACCTAAGCCACGAGGACAATGCGTTACCCCACCTTTTTCCTAAGCCATAGTGTCTTACCCGCGACTCGCGACATTAAGACTTAGTGTGTCATGATGAGTGAAAATCATTAATAGGTTATTGAATCTAACTGTGAAAAATGAGGATATTCATTCTATCGATAATGGTAATTTGTAATAATTTTAATGAACTAAAGTATCCTGATAGCTATAAGTAAGGGGTTGGAGGCCATAAGTGGCCAGTGTCGCATATGACTAAAGCTGTAGCTTGAGAATAAATTACTAAGGACAAGTAATTGTGTGAGTAATAATTGCATGATAGTAATTCTAAATTGCAGTCATGGATCCGTGTAGGAAGCCAATTCTTAAATTATGTTGTGTTGTAAAATTCTTGTTCATGGGGACATGGTGTGCCTTAGATATGATGAAGAGGACCCATAGATAGTTATTCCTATATTCCAAAGCCAATGAAATCATTGTATGCTTAGATCTTGAGGGAACTTGGGATATGTGATAAGGGCCAGAGACCATCGTGGTCAGTAAGATGTAAGTATAAGGTAAAAGGAAACCATACAAAACTTAATTTAAGAGAATAATACATTTTATCGAAATAATAAGAGGTGCACAATCCTGGATATAAATTATATTGATGGACCTATGGGTAACTGAGTTGTATCTCACAGTATCTGCCATAGCTAGGATGAAGAAAAATCATAAACCTTGTCTTTGCGCTGTTAGAATCTAAGCTATATTACTAGTAAAGAGAGCTCGATTGATAGGGACGAACAAGAAACTCTAAAGTCACTATATTTGTAAATAACAATTGGAGTAATATCTTAGTAAATGTTCAGAAGTTAAGGAAGATGGTTGTATTCCAACCCTTCAAGGGTGCTCTATGCATAGTGTCGAAGATAAAAGGGGAACTATTGCCACATTGGCGGATAGGGTTATGCTAGGAGAGTAGAAAAAAAAAAAAAAAAAAAAAAAAAAAAAAAAAAAAAAAAAATTGGTAATGAAATACTATAATTATGGAGTGAAGGTAAATACATAATTGTCGTAAAAGTGCATATTTAGGCAATGAAATATAAGTGGTTGATTCATAAATCATAGAATGCAATATCCATAGTGGTATCAAGGATGAAGCTTGTCCATAGTGGTGAAAAGGAAAGGTGGCATACTTGAAAATTTGGACATTTAACTTAGTCCCTAACTGGAAGAGTATAATGGCATATGATATTTTAGTAAAAGCTTGTGACAACTAAAGTAGTTAGCAGTAATAATAAAGAGAAGATCGTAATAAAATAATATGTGCATGTTTCATCAAGTCATCGTAGGACACAAAATTACAATTGGTACGTCAAGTAAATACATGATCTTCATCTTCACTCTATAAGGTTAAATTAAAAGTCAATCGATTATAGATAGTGTTGTAGTCTCAAGAGTTAGCTCATTCGGCCGAGCACCCGTAGTTAGGCCTCCCAGCATGTGAGGTCGCGGGATCCATTCTCCTCGACACTCTTGGGGTTAGGTACGCAAAATGTGCCGAGGGTGTGATGGCCCCTTCGGGTGGGCCCGCCAGAAATTATTCCGTGGACGTAGCGATGCCGGTCAACCGGTACGTGAACCACATTGAAAAAAAAAAGATAGTGTTGTAATTTGTAAAATTTTATAAGAAACCTATGTAGTCATGCTAAAAAATAAAAATAAAAATAAAAAAAAATTTAATGAGGTTGTGATGCTATCTTGTAAGGGAATGACTTTAGGTCATAACATAAGTTGTAAATAACAAAAAAATGAAATATCGTAAGATGCATAAGGTAGATTCGTGAAGGTGGTTCGTAATGTAGTACATTGATGGGAAAATGGTGTGTGATGTATGACTTAGAAGTAGTCGTTTACTTAATGGATAATTGGGATTTTGGAACGAATTCGACTTAATTTTAACCTAAGTGTTAGCCTTAAGAATGGTTATATAGTGTTTTGAACGACATTGTGGAGTGTGCCCAGTTTGGAATTGCCTAAGGTACCTCATGTTAGCATATGTTGTTGATGATGAGTTAGTTTCGAGCTTTCTCCTATTCATGTACACTTCATGTATGAGTAATAAAAGGGATCGCACAACAAATAATATTGGACACTGAATGAGTTTATGTATGATTAAAAACAACAACAACACAATCACAGCACATCAATTATAGCCATGTCAATGACAAATAACCATTAAAATAAGTAAAGGGGTTAAACACATGAGCATCAACCATAGTATTTGGTATGGTGTGATAGAACAAATGATCTCATTAGCATAATCTGATGAGATTTTGTTAATGCAATATAAGTAATGATGAGTAATGACTATAATGTTAGTATGCACAAATAAGTAAGAGTCATCATCTTCTGTAATTAAGAGATTTAAAAAAAAAAAGAGGGGGAAACTAAAAGTAATAGAGTAGATAGGATTAGAAGATCAACATAAGGATGTGAATGAAGGAAATGGGTATGTCAAGGTAAGGGATAGTTAAAGAAATAGTACCAAATATAGGACAATGAGGTAAGGATTACAAGATGAATGGAAATGCAGTCGAAGATAAGTTCTAGTTGAACTTGGAAGGTGTCAATGATGATATGAAAGTTCTCCTTAATGTTTAAACTGTAGTCTTGATGGGGGTATCATTTAAACCAACGACCTTTAAATAAAGAGCATGCTGGCTTCATAATTTATCACTAATAATAAATCTTGATATAGAGAAATGGTGTAAGTCAATGGGGAGTTAACTAAAAGTTGAAATACGATTAAAGAGTCATGGAAATGACTTGTAATCAAAGTAAAAATCATACATATAAGACATGGTATTCTTATGAATCACATTATCGAATGTACAAATTAATTTAATTTAACAAGGACGTTGACTATTCTATGGATTAAGGTGGTAACGAACCTTGAGTAGTCAAACCAACAACCTTGCAAACATTAAACAAAATATAAGAACACCACCAATAAGATTAATGAATGGAATTGTAGATGTTGTATGTATATTTAGGAGGTGGCCCAGTAGGGAAAGTACACCCTAGGTTCAGCTACCTAGGAGGACGCATAGATCATGCCTCGTGGTTACCCCACACTATTTTGACCACAACTTCGGGACGAAGTTTCCTGAAGGGTGGGTGTATGTAACGCCCCGTTTTGACATTACTACCTAAACTATTATTATATGTTGTATTTGCTTGATTATGAGATTTCGTCATTTTGATGACACTGTGGACTTGAAGTTCCATTATTTTGCCGAGAGAGATATGTGTATGTGTGATGTTAGTGTTATGATATGTAGTCAGGTTTTGATATATGTCTTGTGTTAATCATGTCTCATATATGCAAATTGTTGAATGATGGGTACGTGGATACCGTTAAAGTTATTGTTGAATGAAAGAATGTTATACCAGGTGCATGGTGAAAATAATGAAATGATTATTGTGGTTATGTTATGACGAAATGTATGTGTACATGTTGAGGATTTGTGCACGATATTCGAGATTGTATGTCGATGACTGACTTATAGGTTAAAATGGCTAAGTGGTAGCTGTATCCTACGAGGTGGGAGAGCCTCGGGGACATGGACTCCGAAAGATAAACGTTATGCAGGTGATGCATTATTTACTTTCGCATGATTATTATGATGTATGGGTGGGGTAGGGTTTCAGGAAACTCAACCGCCCAGATTGGTTATACGATGACAAACCGAGTACAAGTGCAATGCGGTTATTATGTCAGGCAGACATAGTCCCTTGTTCCATTAGGGGGGTGGAGGCTTTACCCACCGTTTATCCCCGAAACCCAGAGTCATGGGAGGGCTGTGCTACGGCGCGCTCCCCAAGGTGTGTGATGATGACTGGTGGTTGCCTGCTGGGGAAGCTTGGTCGATGTAATCGACACTTCCGCTTACGGGTTCTAGCTGGAATCGGTCATGACTTGACATTTCAGGGTAGTCCAGCAGAGGACAGGATAGGATGTGGAAGTTAGCGATGATGTAGGCAAATAGGTGTAGCTTGAAGTAGGGGTGAAAACAAGATCTAACTGTATGTGTGTAAAACCTTGGATTGAGTATGTGTCGTAACTCAGTAATGTATGAATTGTCGTAATTTAATAAAATTTCAGTTAGTAAAAGAATGTACCTCGCAAACTATGTTTAAACCTGTCTCGGTAAACAATAAGTTTCGTGATTTTGATTGATTTGTGTGCAATTTCTTACTGTTAGTGTACTTACGCGAGGTATGTAAGCAGTAGCTACGCTTACATAACTCGCCTACATATTTATAAGTTGCATGAAATAAAAGTGAACTATAATGTTTAGGCGTTAATTATGTTGTTACTATTTACCTAAATAGGAGATTAAGTTAATACGTCAAGTTAATAAATTTTGGATTAATAACTGAATAAGGTAATAAAGGAATTAGGTGGTAATAAAAGATGGTTTAGTAATAGTGTCAATTATTGTCGATTAATGTTAGTAACATTGATTAAGGTTAGTCAGTGTTGATTAATGATAAATATTGTTGATTAATGTTAAATATTGTCGATTAATGTTAAGAATATTGATTAATGTAATTATCGTTGATTAATGTTAATAATAATGTTTATATATTGTCGATTAAGGTTAGTAATGTTGATTGATGTTAATCGTTATGAGTTAATGATTAACAATGTTGATTAATGAACGAACTATGGATTAACCTAAGTAACAACTAATGTAATTGATTAGTAATGCTTGATTTATTATTTATGAATTTAATTAGTCAAGGGTAAAGGTTAAAATGTTTGAGGGTTATTGTAATATTAATTTAAGTAATAATAATCTCATAGGTTAGTATTAATTACAAGGTTAGTTAATTAATAAAAAAAATATGGATAAAGAATTAATTTATAACTATTAATTTAATTAGGATCATGTCTAAGTTAATTAGAACCTAGGGTAAATTGCAAATAGATATATTATGCAATTTATAAAAATGTCGGAATGCACATTTGTAGTTGTTTAATAAAAATGATGAATTAAATTATAAATTAATTATGAAACATTTAATTATGAGGTCACCGAGAGTGAACTAGTAATTATTTGGGTAAAATGTGTAAGAGTAAAACATTTGTGATTGATGTAGAACTTTAATTTTATAATATAACAATTTATTAACTATTAATTATTATTTTGAAAAAAGGAAAGAATGTTAGAATATTGCCGAGAGGTTTGTCAGTTGAGTGGAAAGCACTTAAGGTTCAAAGATGAACCAACCCAAACTTGAATTTGATAATAAAATAATATAGTCTTGGTTTATGAGTCAAAGTTGGGGGCTCGAGGAGGAATGGGGGGTTGGATAAAATTAATGGAGAAGATAGGGGTAGTTATGATAGGAGGTGTCGGTGGAAGGACAAAGTGGGGGAATAAGGTTGAGAGGAGAAGGAGGAGAAGGGGTCTTCTTCACCTTGGATATTTTGGAGAGGAGGGGAGCAGAGAGGAGGAGGAAAGCAGCAAAGAAAGGGGGTTCTTGTTGGAGAGTTTGCAGAAGGGAAATACCAGTTGGCTTGTACTCGGTTTGGGCTCGGGGGTCCAAAGGGGTACCTTTGGAGCTGGGTGGTCGGCGAGACCTCGCCAGTTGGCAGGGTGGCAAAACTAGTTGGGCTGGTTGAGTTTCAAGGGTTTGGAAAGATATTTGTTGCAGGGCAGCAAGTAGGGAAACAACAAGCATGGCAACAAAAGAAGCAGCAACAAAGGGAGATCGATCTACCAGCTATCTACAGGTAATTTTTTTCTAGCAGGTATATTTATCATCCTACTCTATCAAATTATTATTTCAAGTTATATGCTATATGTTGTTGCACCTGCACATGACAAGTAAAAGTTGGAAATTAAATGTAAACTTGTAATTTTTGCTATATGTTGCTGCACCTGCACATGAGAAATAAATGTTAGAAATTAGATGTAAACTAGATATAATTTACATGCATAGAGATTTGATATAATTTACCTGCATAGAGATAAACGTAAGTTAGAAAATCAAAACAAAAATCTGAAACTGTGTGAAAACAAAGAAAACACAGATTTAATTAAAGTTAATTAAAAAAAAATCTAGGACGAGGTCCTACAACGATAAACATCATAAATATTTAGCACAGAATTCTGCTTGGTTAATACTGGCACAACACCTTTTCCTGAAGCTTTAATTTGATGATCATCTCCCAAACTAATTGTAGAAGTGATGGATGTATCAAGTTTAGAAAACAAATCAGTTTGACTGGTCATATGATTACTACACCCACTATCAAGCAACCAAATGTGCTTATCATAAATTTGCTCAGTAACTTGACAAGAAAGAAATAAAGCTTCAGATGTTTCACCTTCAGTGTTAGAGATATTATCTCTATTCTTATATTGGAGCTTTCTACATTCACTCTTAATATGACCATACTTCTTGCAATAACGACATTGGATTGCTGACTTATCTATCCCTTTTTGACCATGTTCTTGTTGAGGTGGCTCTCGCGGCAATAGTTCTGGTTTGTCTCTTGACTGAAAATGTCCTCTACCTCTTCCTTTTCTTCCTCGAAAACCTCTACCTCTGCCTCTATCCATGAAAACTTTAAACTGAAATGCATGTTCTAAATTACCAACTTCCAAATTAAACCTTTCCTCATGTGACAACAAAGAACCAGTTAATTCTTCTACAACAAATTTAGTCAAATCTTTAGATTCAAGAAGAGCAGTCACAACCATTTCAAACTTCTTTGGTAAACTCCTAAGAACTTTCTCAACAATCCTCTGATCTTTTATCTTTTCACCATTAATCCTAAGCTAATTTACAATATGCATAACTTTTGTCATAAACTTATCAACACTATCTGATTCAGTCATTTTGAGCGTTTCAAACTGAGTCCTTAGGGTTTGCAATCTCACAATTTTTACCTTTTCATTACCCTGATATGCCAAGCGAAGAATATCCCAAATTTCTTTAGCATTCTTTGCACCAACAACTTTTGGAAATATAGAATCATCTATAGTATTTAAAAGACATGATTTTGCTTTTCCTTCTTTTTGTTTTTGTTCATCTAATTTCTGTTTTTGTGTAGCAGTCATAGCAGCAATAGCTGCTGCATCAGGTTGAGTAAACTCAGATTCAAGTCATAGCAGCAATAGCTGCTGCATCAGGTTGAGTAAACTCAGATTCAATACAATCAGAACATCCTTGACCTTGCAAAACAGCTTGTATTCTCACACTCCAAGCATCATAATTTGATCCAACTAATGTAGGCGTTTGGACAGAAAAATTAGATGAAGCCATTCTTCAGAAAACTATAAACAACCAAGATTTTTACCTCAAAAACAAATTTTGATTTCTGGTTCTGCTGACTGCTCTGCTTTTCTGGTTCTGCTGATTTCTGTCTAATTCTGCGTGCACAGGCTTCAAGTCTTTGCTCAATGAACAGGCTTCAACGAATTGGTGATTTCAGAAATTTTAACAGCATACTTGCTTATGCCTTCAACACCAATATTCAACAAATGTCTACTATGTAGCAGACCTTTCAAAACCTCCGACCAAGCATGAAGAGGCTCCTCCAAACCGTCACCAACGGCTCTGATACCATGTAAAAACTTAAGACAGAAAATGAATAAACAGAATGCACACAGAATATTGAACGCAGAAGAAGGACGCAGTGTAGTTTGCATTAGATGTATTTAAATATTACAAATTTGACGGTTCAACCAAGAAACGGTTGTATAACTATCTAACTGTTAACAGCTAACAATTACGTAAACTCAGACTGAAGAGATTATTATTCTTATCAAATGATACATTAGCCAATTCCTTCAACAACGAGGAACTCTGTGAAAAGCTACTGCAGCCAGTTCCCTCAACAGCAAGGAACCGAGCATCAATTATGGCGCCGAAATGGAGAATATGTTTAAACTCATTTAAAGATTGTACTAAAACCTACCTAAGTCCACTTCCAACTACATTACGTTATTTCAGTACTTATCTCTTCAGTGTGGCATACGATCTATCCATAGCATTAGTATTTTATGTCTACATTCAATTAACATTTAATGATTCTCTATCGGTAAGCTGGGAAATTTGAGGATTGGTGCGAGAGGTTAAATGGATTGAGCTAAAGATATTAGTAAATTTAATGTCTTTATAAACAGACCTTGCATGATAATTGTGAGTGGTTGGATAAAAAGATGTACGTTTTAAGGAGGGTTAGAATGATTAAAGATTTGAAAAACTAGATTTGACAGTAATTTGTAATTCGCCGATAGGTGCTTCAATGAGCTTTTGTGTGTATATGGAGGGCGATAGGTGTTTTTAATTAGAGATTAAGGATGGGTGGCTCTGATGAAAGATCAGGGAATATTCTTTCGTCGAGCACATCATCCAATGGCCGGAATTTAGGGTTTGCTAACTGGTTACCAAAACGTTCATAGGCTAATCAGAATTTGGGTTACGTTTTTTTGTTAATCACAGTGTAATCACACTATCCCCACGTGGTGGGGAAGGGAATCGATCCGGAAGGGCGATCGAAGGGAATCGATCGGGAAGGGCGATCGAAGGGAATCGACTGCTCGCATAGAAGGGGAATGAAATACTGTTAATTCTTACATCCATACCGCGCGTACTCTTATTCTTTTTTATCCATTGCCACTTCCGGAGCCGCTTTCAATACCACTGCCAGAGCCCGCATGTTAACCTGTGCTTCTTGATAATTTCTCTCTGATATATTGCTCTTGGCTTATTCCCGGTCTGACTTCATTTACACATTTTTAATTAGTGTGGTAGATCTCGCATTGCTTTAAAATAGAACTGGCTGTATGTATCTGGATTAAACTTATTTTCGATATTGAGGATTTATCTCTGCGAACAAGAATCTGAACCCTCCTATTTTAAAAGTGAGAACCATAAAACCTGGTGAATCTTTCATTCTGTAAATGGCGTGTTATTAATCTGGAGAGTAATCTGTATTTCGTGAACCTGCCCAAGGATCAGATCGAGACTGTAGTGGGGACCGACTGCAGATTACGTCCGGATCTGTCTGTAACTTCATTCTCCCACCTCTATGATTTACTGTTTTCCGATCAAATTTATTAATGAATCCGATGGTAACTACCGTGATCCGTTGACAATCTATATTTTACACAACTGTGTTTTAGTGCCTAAAAGATTAGAGCAAGTTTATAGATCCTACGGAAATCTTCTAAGTTTGTTTATAATCTTATTACTACCCAACTGTGTCTATCATCTAATAGATCAGATCAACCTTATAGACCCTACAGTAATCTACTGCGTTTGTTTACCATTCTTATTCTGCACGCTGTGTTTCATTGACTAAAAGGTCAGATCAGATTTATAAAAGGAACCCGACGGTGATCTACTGAAATCTGCGCATTTATTTCTATCAATCGGGAATGGAGTCGATCTGGTGATCGACTAGGACTGTGCACCTGTGTAATTTTAATTAATGTCGAATTTTAATTCTGTTAATATGACGATTGATCTGAACCCACGCATCTGCACATTTTATTGAAGTTGTATTCACCTTTATCAACTGAGAACGGGGTCGAACTGAGGATCAACTGGTTCTGCGTATCTTTGTTTTTTAATTAACTTCACCTTCATCTCTGTTAATAATCAATCAAGAGATCGATCTGGGCTCGTATCTCTGAGTTTTTATTTTTGTTTGTTTGTGTCTCCCGCATTGAAGCTGGTGTGGATGTGGAACAAAATGGAATACTGGTGCAGAAGCGGTGCAAAAGAAGAAAGGAATACTGGCACGGTGAAGAAACAGTGTAGAGTGGGAATTTGCTGGGTAGAAGGGGAATGGAATACTGGTAATTCTTACATCCATACCGCATGTACTCTTATTATTTTTTATCCATTTCCACTTCCAGAGCAGCTTTCAAAACCACTGCCAGAGCCCGCATGTTAATCGATGTTGTTGGTGTGCCTGAAAACCCTTCCAGACCTTTTGTTGATGGCGGCTTTTGGACCATCATCGATTAAGTATTTTATTTGATCCCGGTCAAAGTTTTTAATGAGATTCTATGAAAGTTAATATAGTGACTGAAAGTTAATAAAATGAATAGGGTTATCATTACAGGATTGTAAAATCTCTTCCTCAAGCTGCGTCTTGTGAAAGTTACACACTGGTTTTTGGTTTTTAAATGACCTTAGTGTTTGAAATAAAACCCTGATCTTGAGAACCAAGCTAAATGTACAGAGCAAAAAAGGAGATGCCAAGTATACTGTCTGGTCATCTAATACATGTAAGTCCGATAGTACTCTCATCGGCATTCAAACTATGGGTGCACTCACGATTTCAAGTGGAGACATTTCTACCCTCTGATCATTGGGTAAGAATTTCTACCCAGGTGCAAAATGTTGTAACCGATGTTGCTGGTGTGCCTGAAAACCCTTCCAGACCTTTTGTTAATGGTGACTTTTGGACCATCATCCATTAAGTATTTTATGTGATCCCGGTCAAAGTTTTTTATGCGATTCTATGAAAGTTAATATAGTGACTGAAAGTTAATAAACAAGAGCCACGAGGTGGTAATGTCCTGCGTTTTTGCAAAGATCGCAGTGCCTCGGCCAAATGACTTAAGCATTTCCAGATTTGGGAATAAAAGAAACCAAATCTCAGTTTCATAGTTTCCACGAATACCGGATTTTAGTTCGTAGTAGATTAGCGAATTGATCAAATGCCATCAAATTGTAGGCTGAGATGAAGGGAAATTGAGTTATCAATAGTACAAGGATCAAACTGCCACATTGCTAAAGCATTCGATGCCAAAGGCAAAATCGTTGATTTAGTTACACCAATTATGCATAAAATTACCATCAGAAACTATATGAAGAATTGGTCACAAATTTCTGCACCGTATTGAAGAATTCAAAGGTCAAAAATCAAATTGCTGTAGTTTAAAGTGCATGAAAGTTGCAGAAGGAAAAAAAGTATCTGCTTTTGATTTTGTGCAAATATGCTATCATGGATCCGTCCATAGATAGCAAGACAATAAAATTAGATAATGCAAAATTGAATAGACTATGCTTTTTTATCAAGGGATCGATAGGAAAGTTGAATAGTGATCAGTCCAATAAGCATCTGAAAAATTGAAAACAATATCTATGTGTTTCAAATTTGTCCAGAAGTGATCAAGCATCGAACCGGTGTTTGTTGTTGTTTTTGTTGTTTTTAGTGTCAAGCCTTTCATTTGCATAAACATTTGCAATTTCCTTTTCGATGTTGTTTTTTGCAACATGTCAATGTTCAGATCACCAGCTACTAGGATTTGAGTAGTTGGTGTGCAAGTTGACAAAATGCAACTGAGTATATGAAATAGATCATCAAGCACACCACATGGTCTATTGTAAATGTTCACTACTCTCAATACATTGTAGCCTAATTCAAGATCTACGCAAATTGATTTGGTGGAGTTTTTAGTATAATTTTTAAAATTGATGATGGCAATGTGTTTTTTAATCAATGTAAGGATTCCATGCATTGAAAATGCTGAAAAGAAATTGTATTTTTCTATCATTGTTGTTTCTTTGGCAAGTGTCTGCATGTGAGTTTTTTGCAAACATAAAATATCTGCTTGCATAAGTTCATGATCATTTAGAACATCGTCATAGTGCAAAATCAAGTTGCATGTGTTCAATGATGAAATGAGTAATTGCCTAGCATTTGGCATTGAATGTAGACTGTATTCAAATTGCAAACTCGCATGTGTTTTTAATCTATTTATTTCAGTCATGATTTTTGGACAAGTTATAAAAAAATTTTGTTCTAACTTGTTTAAAAGATAAAGGCAATCAATATCTCTGACACGTGACAGTGCAGTGTAAACAAGGCCATGTCTCTTAATTTCTTTTGGGTCAAATGCCAATTTGTTCATTGTCAATCCTTGCGCTCTATGGATTGTCCTTGCACATGCCAATTGAATTGGGAATTGTGCTCGCATAACATTCATTTTATTTTTAAGTGTTGTTTGTATCACAATTTTTTTGATTGGTGTCCAACTGGACTTTACAGCAGGCATATAAAGATGTTGCATAGTAGCACGTTGCTTGTCTCCAACTTTTGGATCTGCAAACTCAATCCAAACAATATCATGGCTTGTTTGTGTATAGTGTTTAAACACACCTTCTGCACCATTGACCAAGCCATCCTCAATTGAGTAGTTGCCTCCAACTAGTTCAATAAGCATATCCTTTTTTACTACTATCATAGAGGGGAGTCACAATGTCTTTTGTCTATGGTCATTTTTTTCAATTGAATCAATTTTGCTATCATGTGCTACTAGTGTGGATGTTTCTGTTTGCACAGCTGATAACATATTTTACTTATGTTGTTGAACATTCTTATTACTATAGAAAAGATAAGGAAACGTTGCATCTACTGGTGGTTGTTTGTAGCAATGTTGGTTTAAGTAATCTATGTCATCCAGTGTTTGAGAGCATGTTCTAATTGTATTCAAAATTGATATGAATTTTTGATTTGTTTGACATACAATTGTTGTAAGTTCATGGCATTTTATGGCATCGGACCAAAATGTGTAAGGAAATGTTTGTTGTTGGAATCTTGGTTGTTCAAAAATCCAACAATCCTGAACAGGTTGTGCTTGACAGAAATCACGACAGAATATGACATCAAGGTTTCCAAATGCTTTTGTTGGTGTGTGCATGATTTCACGTAGTCGTTTGTCAATGTTGTATGGCATTCGAGACCGTATTAAAGAGACTTCATCAATCAACAATATTCGAAATTGTTCACAATCTTTTGTCAAAAGATCTAGGGTGTTTGAATTTAGAGGAAGCACGTTTGAACCTAGTGGTAGTTTGAAAGCAGAGTGGACTGTAATGCCACTTGCATTATATGCTGCTTTTCCAGTAAATGCAATTATAAGACCCTTTTTCTTTAAAGGATCACTACCAATTTCCTTGTTATAGTAATGCAAAAGACCATCATAGATTGCTTTTGCGGTGTAAGTTTTACCTATTCCTGCCCCTCTTGTCAGGAACAAGTGAATTGGAGTCAGGGGATTGTTTTTTTTCCTTGCAATAACTTCTTTCACGATTGATTGTTGTTCAGTATTTAGCTTTCTTCGAATTGCATGGTATTCATGCATGTCCAATAGAAATGGCTTTTCTGTCAAGATGCATTCACTTCTAGCTTTTGATCCATTGGACACGGTTTTGCGGATTAGATCATGTTGAATGTCATATTGTTCAAATGCAGAAGTAGTTGTTGTTTTGTCTGTTGTCAAAGGAGGCATAATTGTGTCTTGCAATTCAATTGTTTCAACGGCATTATCAAAGTCACCACCCTTTGTCGTTGTGGGTGCTGTAAAGTTTTGTTCAACAATGTCTATTTGTTCTTTGAATGCAACATATGCATGAGACCATGTTTTGAAATTGCTTTTTAGTAGGTTGCAATTGTCTCTATGCGGCATAAAGAGGATGCCCTTTTCTCTAAAGAAATTCTCAAGGTCTTTTTGTTTGTTGTAGCGAATAGATCGTATGATACATGGTCTATTTCTTTTTCTTGTAATTGAGTGGATACAGGAATAGAAAGATGCATATTCTGCCAAGGAGATGTTTTCAAGCTCAACAGGACGTGCAATGTATTTGTCCAAAATTGATGGGCAAATAATGTCGTCAAAGTCATCTGGTTTTTTTTCCAAAAGTGATGGTTTTTTCAAGACAACTATTTTTTTGTCGTCTGGAGCAGTATTAATGAAAATAGTCTTCTTGGAGGATGAATGTAGAGATAACGACAATATGACATGTACTACTTGTCTAGTAGACATTTGTTGCATGTTCAGAAGCGCATTTCCAAGCTTACGTATCCTTTCAATCTTTCCATCATTCTCAAGAAGACATTGTTCTTTGATCTTTTTGAAAGCATTTGTCATGGATCTATCAAATTTGGTGATGTAAGAGCTTACATATGTTGCTATAGCATAAGCATCTAAGATATATTGTGTATCTGTATTTGCTTGCCATAACTCTGGTATTGCTTTTGCAAATGAATTGATCCAAATGTCAGCAGGATCTCTTTTTAGTATTAAGGTAGAACGAGAAAGCAAAGACCGTAGTAGCAAAATGTATTCATCTATGGTTAGTTCTAGCTGTAGAAGTAATTGTGCAAATGACATGTTTTTAGAACATTCCTTATGTTCAATAAGAACAAATACTTTTTTTGCTCTTTGAATGAGATCATCTGGAGCATTTTCTAGTGGCTGTAGAATGATGGTACTATCCATAGGAGGCAATGGGAAATTGAATCTACATGTGGAATGTCGATGTTTTCTACATCTTTTTGTGTGACGATGTGTTTGAATTTGAATAAGATTTTGATCAAGTAAAAACGAGTCTATGGATATATAGCGATCAACAAAACTAATAATTTCCTCGTTTGAATTTTTTCCATAAACAAGTGCATTTTGAATCCAAATTAGTCCATGTTCATGCTCATTTCCTCTTTGTTGAAATTCGGTCGTAAAAAAAAAAATCTTGTATTTTTCCAAACAATGTATTGTTTTTTAACATAAGAGACTTTAGTGCTGCTATTTTGTGTCTATAGTAGCGAGTACAAATTACTAGGTATCTTCTTATTAACATATCAATATTTTCTTCCAATGCATTGTCCTGTAAGTTTGACAAATGTTTTTCCTCAATTTGTTTCAACGCATTGCATTAAGGTGGCCAAAGGTGTTCAGCATTTGTAAAGGTTAAAAAGAATGTAGGAGGACCAAGTTGTCGAATCATTGCAAATAGGTCTTTTCATATTTTCAAAGTAGTCAGGTGATGTTCTAATTGATTTCAATGTATGATACCCGATCGGAGATTGGAGTATTTTAACAAGATTGTCTTTTGACTTGACATCTCTGCCAATATTTTTTTGTGCTTTAACTGTCCCATGCGAATTGATATCTAAGCAATGTTTTTTACTTGTTTGATTATGACTTGAATTGCTTTAAAGAAAATGTTTGTGCCGTGTGTTTCAAAGTTTGTACTTTCATGTTGTAGCTCCCACTATGACACTTGTTGATAAGTAAAGTGATCGAAAATTTGATTTGGTCGACTAAATTCCTAGAAAAGTGTAGGAAAGTTTAGATCTTCAGAATATTTGTCTTGAAAAATGCTCAATGGTCGGAAGTTCTCGGAAGGTGCAATTTCTATGATTTTGTTGTCTAAGTCATCTATTAGATGTGTTTTTCCATGTCCATGTATCAATGTTTGTGATATTGGTTCTATGTTTATTTCATTTTCATCATCATCTGTTTGTTCTGTTGTTTCTTGAGTATTTGACTGTTGTTTGGCTGTTTCACTAAATATTTTTTTCCAACTAGTATCAATTACAATGCCTTCAATTTTATAAAGTTCGGTTTTGCATAAATCACTCAACGCAATCATAATGACCTTTGGCTGAATATTTCGAGATAGATATGTGTTTTTGTATTCCAATTTCTGCTTTAGCATAACTGCAACTGTCAAATTGTCATCTAGACTTCTAGGCAATGTTGTTTGAACTCTATCCAAGTCTGCAGGGACATTGATAATTGAGCCAGTTAGCTCAATTTGTGTTGTTTTATAAGCAAGTTGTCTTATCTGTGCAAAGGCTATTCTTGGTGACACCAATCGTTCTTCCAAAGGAGTCAGTATAGTTACAGATGGCAATATGTTATTGCAGTGGATTCGTGTAGGCGATGTAAACATAGGCAATTTCCCATTAACAATTGCTTTCTTGCAAGGTCTACAAATTTGAACAAGTAGCATTGGGCATGTCACATCTTTTGTATTTGCTAAAGTTTGAAAAGCTAATTTAATTTAGCTATTCACACAACACATGTGTTTTTTAAAATGCGGTTGTTTACACACAGAACATGCATGGATAGATGTGTCTTGAATAACTTTTAAGTATCTAACAATTGTTTTCTTTGTCTTCGTACATTCCTTTTGCTTTTGGCGAATGTCCATTCCTTGTCTACGCATATTGTGTTTCAACAAGCGCAAGTTTTTTTGTGTATTGTCATCAATGCATGTTTGGATGCTGGTTTTGGTTTTTGAAAATTGCTCAACTATGCAAAAGTTTTTTTGTTCTATGTTTGCTATCTTTTGTTTTTGCCTCTTTACTTTAATTGCATCTATGTATATTGGTTCATTCAAGGATCCCTCGTCAATGTTCTTCTCTACAATGTTTTCTTTTGCTATTGTTTGTTTGTTCTTTTCAAAATTATCCATTGCAATTGGAATAGAAGTATTTCTCTTGCAATTGAGCGGAAAGAGCATTTTATTTCCACAATGTTCTTGTAACAAAGGTTGGAAATGTGAATGCATTTTATCTATTACATGTTGCATTAGGCATAGAACTTTCGACGATCTATTTGTTGCATGGAATATCGCAATATTTTCTTGCAAATTATTGCTCCATATATGTATGTTAATGCCTAGTAGCTCACATAACGATTGAAGAGCAAATCGATCTCCTTCTATATGACCAATGATATATGGCTTTGCCAAATGCATAATATAGGTTTCCCATCCAAAAACAAGACATGTATCTGCTAATGTGTTTTTATCAAGATATATGTCCAAGCATTTTATTGCTCTAATATCGTTTGACACAATAGAATTATAAAAGCTTTGCGCCACTGCTTTTCTAACACTTTGTCCATCAGCGAAGAGTGTTAATTTGGAGATTGATTCAAACAACGAATCATGGCAATTGGCACGAAGTTGATATGACATTTCAACTTGGTTATATAGACATTGATTTACATTTACGCTATGAGGAAGCATATGAACGGCTTGTCTATTGCTTTGCATTGTTTTATATGACAACAATGGTTCGAAGTGGCCAGAAGCTGGTGTGCGGTCATGGAACAATATATTGTAGCAATATTCAAATTTCCCAAAATTGAAATGAAGGTATTTTGTTTCTTTTGTTAATGACCAAATAGAGACTGGAACGTTCAACCATTTTGAAACCCACTCGATGCAAAATATATCACCCTATATTCCATATACACTTTGATCATCTCGCTGCGAAGCAGATTGCGACATGCGATTGAGATATTCGCTAACATTTCCTATGTTATGCAATTCTAGCAAATAGTCAACTGTCAATTCTGTGCGCATTAACAACAATGCAAAGGGATCTTTTTGATCTAGACAAAAACGAAAATGATTCACAATCGCTTTTCTTATCTCTATCAATGTATATTGGAAATGCAATAATACTGCAAGTGCATTAAACAGGCAGTTTCCTATCTCATAGTGAAAATTGTTTAGTCGAAACAGATTTCTTGTAGCCAAAGCACCATCAATTTGTTGCCAGTTAGAATGTTTGATCCCAAGACCATCTCCCCTTAAAACATAGTCGCTTTTACCTTTGTCTTTTCGCATATTGCTTACAAAAACATTTGCAATAGCATATATTTCTTGCCTTTTTTGTTGTTCTTTTTTCTATGTCTCTGGTCGTTTGTATAGGAAAACCTACAGGCAAGTGAAGAGAAACAGATCCTAAGGAAAAGAAAATAAACGAAGGGCATCGAATTTTTTCAAGCCATGATGTTGTAAACATTGTAAATTGTTCTTGTCATTGCAAATAAGCAAAGCAAAGGAAGGAACATATTCACAACAATCTTTTTTCAAATGAAGTGTATTTTGCCCTCTTAGTAGAATAGAAAAAAATGGCATGTTGATTGCTAAGTTGAAATTATTAAATATCCAAGATTTGGTATCAATGCTAAAAAATGCCAATTAGAAAACAAGAAAATTCTATGTCTATGTGTTCAGTTTTTTTTTTTTTTGAAACTATATTTGACTTTGTTATCTTACAACCAGCAGGATGGATTTTTGTAGGAAACTATCCAAGTATGATTCTGGTTAGAGCGAAAGGTTTTGGCACTTAAAAGCTCGGATTCACTTTATGAAGAAATATGGATATAATGTTTCTCATCACACATCACTACACACTTGATTTCCTATCCTACTCGAGGGGAATCATTAGATTCAATGCAATATTAGATTCACTGGTGATATATAACAAAGGGAATCAAAGCGAATGCATTACATTGCCTATTTAATGTCGATGAATCATTCTACATAACCTTGTACATATATCTTAAGCAGATATGATGACAAATGTAAGTTCAATTTCATATATTAACATAAGGATTTGGTCCTATCATTCATTAAGCAGATATGATGACAAATGTAATCTCAATTTCATATATTAGCATAAGGATTTGGTTCTATCATTCATTAACACTATACACATATCTAAGGTCATGGAATTATATACATGTAGATGCACATGATTTACATGGCATCACATATGCTAGTTATCTATTATGAGGTATGGTCTTTCCTTCTCAGCGTCCATATAATAACAATGTGATAAGCTTATATGTGGTGTTGAGCCTAACCCATCAGCATAACCCTATATGTTTATCCACAATCAATTGCACACGTTATTAATAATGCTTATACTATAGTTAAGCTGGGAATCATAACCTTAAAACCTTAAAATAGACCAACAAAAAACAATATTGAATTATGTATATACTGAAACTATGGATACATTGCAATATAGATGAGCTGAAGTAATAGAATAGTGGAGGACAATAATGGACTCTAAAAGAACAATTGTTAAAAGAATGTTGAAAACCATGACAGCAGTTGTCGAGGTACCTCTAATCTCCTCAAGACTTTCATTTAATTTATTTTTTATAAAATTACTTCATTTTGTTAGTTTGTCCTCTCTAAGTTCATTGGTGAAAGTTCATCAATTCGATCATTAGTGAATTACGTATGACAAAATTCCTAAAATGATATATCTGTGAAAATCAACCATACCCTAGCTTTAAAAATATGAAAAGTTTACACTCAGATCAGTGGGAGTTTACATATGTCAGTTCAATTTCATATATTAGCATAAGGATTTGGTTCTATCATCCATTAACACTATACACATATCTAAGGTCATGGAATTATATACATGTAGATCCACGTGATTTACATGGCATCACATATGCTAGTTACCTATTATAAGGTATGGTCTTCCTTCTCAGCTTCCATATAATAACAATGTGATAAGCTTATATGTGGTGTTGAGCTTAACCCATCAGCATAACCCTATGTGTTTATCCATAATCAATTGCACACGTTATTAATAATGCTTATACTATACTTAAGCTGGGAATCATAACCTTAAAACCTTAAAATAGAACAAAAAAAAACAATATTGAATTATGTGTATACTGAAACTATGGATACATTGCAATATAGATGAGCTGAAGTAATAGAACAGTGGAGGACAATAATGGACGCTAAAAGAACAATTGTTAAAAGAATGGTGAAATCCACCACAGCAATTGTCGAGGTACCTCTAATCTCCTCAAGACTTTCATTTAATTTATTTTTTATAAAATTAGTTCGTTTTGTTAGTTTGTCCTCTCTAAGTTCATTGGTGAAAGTTCATCAATTCTATCATTAGTGAATTACGTATGACAAAATCCCTAAAATGATATATCTGTGAAAATCAAACATACACCGGCTTTAAAAATATGAAAAGTTTACACTCAGATCAGTTGAAGTTTACATAATATTTGCATGATTTTTAGGTTTGGCTATGTATACATAAAGCTTCGATAGAGAACATGGGATAAAAGTCCAACGGTCGCTAGGGTTTTGAAACAGAGACAGGCTGCAAGAAAATTTTTTACAAGGAAAAACAATTTCATGTGTAATTGTAATGAAAGACATGTTCTAAAATTGAATATGCAACATTAAAAAATGAAAGAGTGAAACTGCATATAGTTTGCACAAATAGGTGAACATATTTTCAAACAGAGATAGATTGCAATGAACGAATTTGCAAAGACTATCGATTCCATGTGTCAGTGACATCACTCTTGGTGCAATAGCATTTTTTTTATAACATAAAAAACTACATAGATTTCACCAAGTTGCATTGACAAGGCACAACAATGCATTTAGTATCAAAGCAAGAGAGCAACAAGCACAACAATATAATCCAGGTGAAATCATAATGTAGATCATATGATGAGTATATAAAGGCAGAAAGTGATATAAACATAGTTCTATATACATTACCATTTAACAAAACCTAAAAACTTGGCATAGCCAAATGGGGTATGTCAGTTCAAAAAATAGAGTCTAATGTAGTTGTAACCATGAATATCAAAATGAACAAAATTTACATAGTGGCACTTTGCAACAATGTGCAAGGAGAGCGAACAATTTATTTGATAGAGCAAAATAGTATCCTAACTTTAAACTTTAATAAGTATCCTAGCGAAACCAAACAACATCACATTCAAAGTTTTCCATTGTCAAATATCTTTCAAAACAGAACCTAATAAGCTCATATGTAATAGAAACCTAACTCGGAGCATTTCAATAGTCAAAAAAATTCCAAATTGGATTCCAATAAACTCATCTCTAATAAAAAACTAACTCTACTACATGAGACATCCCACATACTGTTAGGAAAAATATCCATAACATTTATGCATATATGTTGCATTCTAACATAACAGTTTATTAAATGATCTGAAATAAATACTTATGCTAATACAATAGGTTTCGGAACTGTCACAAATATTTAACCTACCATAACACCCTGTGGAAATGAACCTAAGAACTATATATAAATTAAATAATACCAACACGGAAGTTGTAAAAATATAGATTGTTTACACTGGCATATAGGTATATACTCTGGACATGTGTCCCGCTTATTTTGATGGGCATGATGATGTCCCTATACTCTGGGTCGGTGATTTCCTATGGCCTTTTTTATTCGCGCTTTATGACGATTGCTAAAGAGGACCTCCAAGGCTTGATCAAGGTGGAGGGTGGTTTTCTTCTGCAGGTTGGGAGCTACAAGGGAAGGTTTTCTGCGAGTGGTTATCGAGGATTTGGCAGATTTATTGAGTTGGTGATGGCGTTCAATGAAATTTCATGTGGAATGTGCTAGTGGGCTTGGTATTTGAAGTAGCCTGGGCGCTAATTTCGTAATCTTGTTTGCTAGTTGAGGTTTATGTTCTCTAGTGTGAGTAGTGCATTGTGCAAGCCAATTGTTTGTGGTGACTTTTCTTGCGGCAGTGACGAGGGAATTGTGGGTGCAATTTTTCTTTGCCGAAACTAATTCTGAACCCATCAATAATTACATAAATTTTGTTCACATTAAAATGCTTTTAAAATTAAATTTTGCTCTAGAAGTCTAGAAAATACAGTGGTAAAATACTAAATCCAAGAAATTTTACTGGCATTAAAATGATTTTAAAATTAAATTTTTCTCTAGAAGTCTATAAAATACAGCCGTAAAATACTAAATCCAAGAAATTTTGCTTGCATTAAAATGATTTTAAAATTAAATCTTTCTCTAGAAGTCTATAAAATACAGCCGTAAAATACTAAACTCAAAAAGATGAGTTTTCCAAAACTAAAGTGTAAAGAATTAGCATTGAATAAAATACCCATCATAATAAACCACTTGTGTTGATGCACTATGAACCCCAAAAACTTGAATATAGGCAATAAAGGCTGACACCTTTGAACATTGAATTATGATTGTAGAACGAGATGAATTGTTGCTTGTGCCCAAGATGTTGTCTCTTTGACTTGGTTATCATCAGAAGCCATGCATTCACCAAGAAACTCATTGTAGAAAGTTGAATTCCTGAGTACTGGTGCAATGTTATTACCAAGAGTGACTGCAAGGTCACCAAGTACACCAACAACAGATTTTGTAACACTATCGTCCCAACAAACAAAGAAAGCATATGATGATAAATGTCAGTGTAGCTAAACCATATTGTATTTTAATATTTTGACAATTGCACATGTAAGTATCTTAACATTTTAGTTTGCAGTTGGATTTGTGATCCGGAAACAAGATCTTTGCTACTCTATGACGTTAACATGAATTGCATAAAGAGCATGAATGAAGCTCACAAATCCATAAGAAGAGAACCAATGTACTTCAAAAGAGTGTCAGGAGAATCTAAAGCAATATTCAATTCTAAAGCTTTCTTTCTAAATTCTTCAGTAAAACTCTGAACACTCTGACCCTTGCCTTGTCTAAAACTTTGCCAATCCATCATTGCCTTCTGAACATAACCCAACGGATAAAATTGCTTACGTAAAGCAGAAATAAAAGCAGACCACGATGAGAGAAGATTACCCATTTGTTTGCTACCTTGCTGAAGCTTGCTTTCCCACCATACAAGTGCGATGCCTGTCAGCCGAAGTGAAGCCAACTGAATCTTCACATCTTCTTCTTCGATCTTCTGAACTCGGCAATAGACCTCAATTTGCCTTATCCAATTGTTTAACTTCTCTGCATTCGCTTCCCCATTGAACATGGGCAAATCAAACTTCACATCGAGCTTCAATAAGGGCTTCTTTTGAGGCTCTTTGTGAGGAACCTTGGAATGTTGAGAATGAGATGAGGAAGAAGCACTTGAACTTATGCTTGAAGCTGAAGGTGAAGAGGGAGGCTCAGGAGGCTCTTCGCCACCTTCCCCTTAGTTAACTGAAGCATTGCCTTCGTCCTTCACTTCTTTGTCTTCCTTCTTTACTTCACTGCCTTTTCTTTCTTTTGCCATGCGTTCTTCATAGTCTGCAAACAACTTGTCTACCTTGTCGGCCATCATATAGAAGACCTTGTGAAAGTTTGCCTCCATCTCGATGCGGGCATCATTAGCATCCATCTTCTTCCTTCAGTGTGCACGTCCGATCTCGGAATTGTAAGGCTCTAATGTACCCTCACCAGCTTGCAGTTTAGCCCTCGTGAGCATCCACACTCACAATCCAACGTCAAATAGACCTGCTCTGATACCACATGATCCGAAGACAAGATCTTTGCTACTCTATGACGTTAACATGAATTGCATAAAGAGCATGAATGAAGCTCACAAATCCATAAGAAGAGAACCAAATAGCATAGACAATACACACATAAAGACAACAAGTTGATAACGGAGTTCATCCAGGATGGACTACGTCTCCGGGCCTG
The DNA here is from genome assembly GCA_027924585.1 of Larix kaempferi. Lineage (NCBI taxonomy): Eukaryota > Viridiplantae > Streptophyta > Pinopsida > Pinales > Pinaceae > Larix > Larix kaempferi. Next base: position 259,295 of record BSBM01001515.1, on the reverse strand, counting down.
CTTCTCAATAGGAGGGCCGATCTATAATCTCAACATAAAGGCAAAATACATGGCGATAATACAATGATACCTTGGCGACAATGGCCAGGAAGAGAACCGCTTCCCAAAACACAACAAGACTGCTTCCAGCAACTCCGAAGCCTGAAGACGATGTAAAACGAGTATAAACACTCGTATCTTCCTCCTGCAGAGCTACGCAATCTCCCTTCTCTCCTTTAGCTACAAAGTCTCTACTCCAAAGCATGAGTGGGAAATGGCAAATGAATGGGTTTATATAGCTTGTATGGACTCCTCTCACATGATCCTCATGGTTTCTCAAGTTACAACAATGTTGCCTAAATAAGCATAAGGTTACAACTCCATGTTTGTTTTGGTTTCTTGTGTTTAAGTCATATGGTTAGTAAGTTGTGGAACTATACTAACCATAGATATAAACTAGTTTAAACCCAAACAAATAAACTTTTGTTTATACCCACTTTACACCATAAACAAAGTTTTGTTTTAAAAACACATGTGGTAAAGCCATAACAAAGTTTGTTATGCCATATGAGGTGCGCTCCAACAAACCCACTTTTTGTCTTAACCCAAAGTTTGTTATGCAAGGGTGGCGTGTAATGTGGATGGGGTGGCGCTTCAATCCATTTGAAAGTTTGTTTTAAAAACATGTGACCATGTCATAAAACGTATAACCATATCACGTGGGTTGTGGGTTGGAGTTGTAACCAACTCCCGTGCATTGAAAACCAAGCCCCGACCCCTTTTTGCTCCATTACCAACGTTTCCACACTTAAATAAACAAACTTTAACAAACATACCAATAAAGATATGTAGCCCAAGTGGTGAAGGCGAAGCGCTTATATGAGAGAGGTCACAGGGTCAAACCTCATGGAGGCCATAAATTTTTGCCTTAGATATATTGGCCAATCCCATGCTGCCACTTGGCGGCCTAGGATTGGTCCACCTCACGCCCAGTCAATCGCCAAGTCACTGTCCATATTGCCACGTCACCATCCGTACGTCCAGTCACCATATGCCAGCTTGGATCATACTGCCACGTGTCACCTTGTGACAGGTCTATGCTGCCACATGTCACCCTGTCAGTGGTGCCACGTGGCACCCCATTTTGCCAAATTTGCCTGTTTCCCTTATAGAATAGAACGCAATAACTTTCTCATATGGAATCCGTTTGAGGTGAAACGAACGCCGTTGGGATTGTCTCGACGAGCCCTTCGATCTAGTGTTGGTTTTGCTGAGATTGGAGGACTTCAAAATTTTGCTGAAAGAAAAGAGAAGCAGCCTGCTCTGCAGTGACCTGCTTTTTACATGGCATAAGAATACACATCTTGCTAAACCTATCCACAACCACATACAAGTAGTCATGACCCCTCCTAGACATAGGCAAACCCCCCACAAAATCCATGGAAATGCTTTCCCAAGGATGGGAAGGAACAGGAAGTGGTGAGTACAGCCCCAATTTTCTATTAGTGGGCTTACAAGTAGAGCACATCACACACCCCTTTACATATTTTGTTACAATGTCTTTCATGCGAGGCCAATACACGAGTCTTTGCAAATGAGCCAAAGTCTTACCTACCCCAAAATGCCCTGATACAAGAGAAGTATGAGCTTATCATATTACATGGACTCTTTCACTGATAGGAACACATAGCTTGCCCAAATGATAGAGCAACTTTCCCTGCAAATAGTAGTCTTCCACCTGTGTGCCATTGGTTAGATTCTCATAAATCTCCTTGAAATCATCATCAGTAGCATACTGCTCAATATAACTTTCATGGGACAAAGAAGCATTTTTCAAAACAATAGATGCAACAATAGGAGGTCTAGAAAGCATATTTGCCACTTTGTTACTAGTACCCTTTTTGTACTTGATCACTAGATGGAATTGTTGAAGAAATCCCATCCACCTGAAATGACGAGCTTGCTGGAGCTTAGTCTGGGACTAGAGATACTGCAAGGGCTGATGATCGGTATGGATGATTGTCTCCTTACCCATCAAGTAGTGCTTCCACTTCTTGACACTCTGAACCAAAGCATACAACTCTTTGTCATAGGTGGGGTAGTTGATCACTGCTTGAGTAAAAGTCTCTGAATGGTAGCAAATAGGCTTGCGGTGCTGCATCAATACTGCCCCCATGGCATATCCACTGGCATCTGTCTCTATCTCAAATGGCTGCTGCAAATCAGGCAAGGCTAGGACTGGGACTGTGCTGATCTTTCCCTTCAATGTGTCGAAGGCTTTCTGCTGCTTTCCTCCCCATTGGAAGGCTTTCTTCACACTTGTTAAGGCATGCAAAGGAGATGCTATGTATGAGAAGTTCTGAATGAACCTCCTCCAATATTGAACAGCTCCTAAAAAGATTCTCACTTCAGTAGCGTTAGTAGGCTTAGGCCAATTGACAATTACATCAACTTTTGAAGGATCAATTTTTAAATTTCCACCTCCTACAATATGACCCAAGTAAACTAATGAAGTTTTGCCAAATTCACACTTTGACAATTTTACATACAATTTCTCCTTTTTCAAAGTATCTAATACTTGCTTTACATGCCCCACATGTGCTTCCCAAGTTTTGCTAAAGACCAAGATGTCATCTAAGTATACAATGACAAAATCATCTAAGAATGATCGGAAAACATCATTCATTACCCACATAAAGGTTGCAGGTGCATTGCAAAGCCCAAAGGGCATCACCAACCACTCAAATAGACCTTGCTTGGTCTTAAAGGCCGTCTTCCACACATCACTTTCTGCAATTCTGATCTGGTGGTAGCCACTGCGCAAATCCAACTTGGTAAAGAACACAGCATCTTTCAACTAGTCGAGCAAGTCATCTATGCGAGGAAGCGGGTATCGATTCTTGATCGTGATCTTGTTGAGAGCCCGAAAGTCAACGCACATCCTCCATGTGCCATCTTTCTTCATCACCAACACAATCGGCGAACCACATGTAGAGGAGCTGGGTCTAATCACTCCTTGGTCCAACAAGTCTTGAACCTGCTTCTTAATCTCTTCCATTTCAACTGCGGACAACCTGTACATGCCCACATTAGGAAGAGGGGCATCCTGTTGGAGATGGATCTCATGCTGAATCTCCCTTTTGGGAGGCAAGCCTGTAGGTTCCTGAAATATTTCATCATAGTTAGCCACAATATCAATCATAGCCTTTTTATGAGAAGGATCACAACCTTTGAAAGCATCGGATGCCTCGGCATCTTTTGCTCTCACAACCATGAGCATGTATCTCTTATTAGTGTTGATGAGCCGCTTCATCTGTCCTGCACTAACCAGAGTGGTGTTAGCCTTCATACTGTGAGCTCTCACAATGTACTCCACCCCTTTTTTGGTGAGATGGTACTTGTTCTCATGACGGAAGAACACTGCTTTTCGATCATACAAGTATGGGCTTCCCAATACGATATCGCAGATGTCAAGAGGAACAACATCTAAGTCCACCTCATCAATCAACTTTGAAGCAATAGCAAACCTTAACCTGCATTGCTTAGTCACCTGCAACTTAGCATTATCACATACCCATCCAAGAGGATAAGGCTTGGGGTGAGGTTTAGTCTGTATGCCCAACTTCTTAACAACTGATTCTGAGATCAAATTTACTTGAGAACCCGGATCAAATAATGTTTCAATCTTTGTATGCTTAGACACAATTCTGATGTGAAACAACTCACTTCTTCTTTTATCATTTTCTTTAGAAACACGAGTAGAACTTGAACCAGTATGAGGAGTTTTGTTACCTTGCATTCCCATGGCTGTAATCATGGTTTCGTCACTTGAGTCGGAACCCAAATCTCGTTGCACTGTTGCAACAGTCTTTTTCTTCTTTTTGCCTCCATAATGCTTTGGCCTTTGTTCAGGATGCAACTTCCAACAACTTTCTTCATCATGCCCATCAGTATCGCAATGGTTGCAATGGGGCTTTCCTCCTTCCTTCTTGGCAGTAGCTGTCTTCTTGCTCTTGTCTTTTTTCTTGAACTTGTGGTGGTTGTTGGGCTTGAAAGGCTTCTTCTAATGGTCTTCTTGCAAATGCTTCCCCCTGTTCTCAAGATGAGTATCCTGAACACTTGCTTCATCCACACTAGTAGGATTCAACAACAGCAAAGTATGGCATAGATAATGATTTCAAGGAGATTTATGAGAATCTAACCAATGGCACACAGGTGGAAGACTACTATTTGCAGGGAAAGTTGCTCTATCATTTGGGCAAGCTATGTGTTCCTATCAGTGAAAGAGTCCATGTAATACGAGAAGCTCATACTTCTCTTGTATCAGGGCATTTTGGGGTAGGTAAGACTTTGGCTCATTTGCAAAGACTCGTGTATTGGCCTCGCATGAAAGACATTGTAACAAAATATGTAAAGGGGTGTGTGATGTGCTCTACTTGTAAGCCCACTAATAGAAAATTGGGGCTGTACTCACCACTTCCTGTTCCTTCCCATCCTTGGGAAAGCATTTCCATGGATTTTGTGGGGGGTTTGCCTATGTCTAGGAGGGGTCATGACTACTTGTATGTGGTTGTGGATAGGTTTAGCAAGATGTGTATTCTTATGCCATGTAAAAAGCAGGTCACTGCAGAGCAGGCTGCTTCTCTTTTCTTTCAGCAAAATTTTGAAGTCCTCCAATCTCAGCAAAACCAACACCAGATCGAAGGGCTCGTCGAGACAATCCCAACGGCGTTCGTTTCACCTCAAACGGACTCCGTATGAGAAAGTTATCGCGTTCTATTCTATAAGGGAAACAGGCAAATTTGGCAAAATGGGGTGCCACGTGGCACCACTGACAGGGTGACACGTGGCAGCATAGACCTGTCACAAGGTGACACGTGGCAGTATGATCCAAGCTGGCATATGGTGACTGGACGTACGGATGGTGACGTGGCAATACGGACAGTGACTTGGCGGTTGACTGGGCGTGAGGTGGACCAATCCTAGGCCGCCACGTGGCAGCATGGGATTGGCCAATATATCTAAGGCAAAAATTTATGGCCTCCATGAGGTTTGACCCTGTGACCTCTCTCATATAAGCGCTTTGCCTTCACCACTTGGGATACATATCTTTATTGGTATGTTTGTTAGGTTTGTTTATTTAAGTGTGGAAACGTTGGTAATGGAGCAAAAAGGGGTCGGGGCTTGGTTTTCAATGCACGGGAGTTGGTTACAACTCCAACCCACAACCCACGTGATATGGTTATACGTTTTATGACATGGTCACATGTTTTTAAAACAAACTTTCAAATGGATTGAAGCGCCACCCCATCCACGTTACACGCCACCCTTGCATAACAAACTTTGGGTTAAGACAAAAAGTGGGTTTGTTGGAGCGCACCTCATATGGCATAACAAACTTTGTTATGGCTTTACCACATGTGTTTTTAAAACAAAACTTTGTTTATGGTGTAAAGTGGGTATAAACAAAAGTTTATTTGTTTGGGTTTAAACTAGTTTATATCTATGGTTAGTATAGTTCCACAACTTACTAACCATATGACTTAAACACAAGAAACCAAAACAAACATGGAGTTGTAACCTTATGCTTATTTAGGCAACATTGTTGTAACTTGAGAAACCATGAGGATCATGTGAGAGGAGTCCATACAAGCTATATAAACCCATTCATTTGCCATTTCCCATTCATGCTTTGGAGTAGAGACTTTGTAGCTAAAGGAGAGAAGGGAGATTGCGTAGCTCTGCAGGAGGAAGATACGAGTGTTTATACTCGTTTTACACCGTCTTCAGGCTTCGGAGTTGCTGGAAGCAGTCTTGTTGTGTTTTGGGCAGCGGTTCTCTTCCTGGCCATTGTCGCCAAGGTATCATTGTATTATCGCCATGTATTTTGCCTTTATGTTGAGATTATAGATCGGCCCTCCTATTGAGAAGCAGGCCCGGAGACGTAGTCCATCCTGGACGAACTCCGTTATCAACTTGTTGTCTTTATGTGTGTATTGTCTATGCTGTTTGGTTCTCTTCTTATGGATTTGTGAGCTTCATTCATGCTCTTTATGCAATTCATGTTAACGTCATAGAGTAGCAAAGATCTTGTCTTCGGATCAATTTGAAAGGCTCCAAGTTAGTAAAGACAAAATTTAAAATAAAATAAAAATTTCAAAAAACAGAAAAATAAAAACAATCATGCCCCTAACCTTTCTTTATCCTGGAAGACAACCACTATGAACTGCAATATACGTACCACATATGGCATCATTAGCTCAGGATTTGCATTCTTGAATCCTTGTAGAATTCCTGAATATGCCTAAAAAATCCCATTTCTCAACTGATTATTGTATTCGACCATTTCATCATCTGTGCTGCTTGTTTGGGAAACAATCTCTGCTGCAGATTGAAGCATTGGCATAACATAAGCTAGATACTTCTCAAAATTCCCATCAATAGCAACAGCAATATCCCCAAAGCATGAAAAGATTGGGGGCTTCACTGAACAGTGCAGCTGACTACTTGACAAATCTTTTAGAAAATGAGTCATAATACCATCACAAAAAACGAAGTTTCCAAAGCATGAGAAATGTCACCCACCACACCCACTATTACTACACAAACTTGATACTCTTCAAAATTCTGGAGATCCATTTCAACGTACTTATAAAACTCTAGCATATACTTGGCAAACTCAGGATGAGTAACATAAGCAAGAGCACCTTTCTAGATGAGAAATCACCCTAACAACAAGCTTCTGAGACTGTAAAAATATGAAAAGTTTACACTCAGATCAGTCGAAGTTTACATAATATTTGCATGCTTTTTAGGTTTGGCTATGTATACATAAAGCTTCGACAGAGAACATGGGATAAAAGTCCAATGGTCGCTAGGGTTTTAGCCTATTTTTTATTAATTTTGTGGTATATTAATTTCACACTATTTAAATTTGTATAAAACGTAAACTGAAACGTACAAAAAATACAAGACCGTCGTCAAATTTGCCTTTGACACGCAATTCACATTAGCTCCACAGCACAAATTCCAATAGAAACAATAAAAACAAATTTTCAGAAAAAAGCATTCCATGGATATACATTAGTCAGTCTAAATACTTACCTCTTGAAACGAAGAACTCCAAAAGTACAACTCATAAGTTCTTAACATAGGCTCTTTGGTATATTCAAAACTGTTATAATGAGTTACACTGACAAGCAAACTAAAACGATAAACTATTAATATTCAGTAACATGTAATAAAATAAATATATATATCATATAACAAAAATAGAGATATAGTTTAAGATACCAACCTGGGTGTGAAACTATTCTTGAAAATATACTCAGAAGTGTTACTTTTAGAAAAGACTGTTTGTGCCTCGGAGAGGTCAGTCTTCTGTAGGAACCAGCTAACCCTACAAGAGGGTGTGTACAAACCAGAGAGAGAGAAATGACTGGAGTTAATTAGGTCAATGACAGTCAAGCACAGTTCATAACTCAACATAAATAAAGTCACAAAAATTATAAACTTCAACCAAGTCTTAGCATAAAATAAGTGATTATCAGCACACCATAACTGATCATAGGTGATCAAAGTCAAGTACTCTATAAAACCAAAAATTCAACAACGCGGTATAAAAAAAATGAAGGAGGGTAAATGCTTGCATTAACCACAAGTCAAAGACAAGGTACCAAAAGTCTAATAATAACTGAATCAAGATGGAGAAGGTACAACAAGTATTTAATAATTCAATCAGTAACAAGTAATAAAATAAACATATTGATCATATAGTCTAATAATAACTGAATCAAGATGGAGAAGGTACAACAAGTATTTAATAATTCAATCAGTAACAAGTAATAAAATAAACATATTGATCATATAGCAATAAGAGAGGTATAGCTGAAGATCTCCACGTCAACATTAAACCAAAAGTACGATAGCATAGATGTCGATGATAATTTGTTCCATCCAAACCTACCAAGTGTACTTTTAGGTCAGCAGTATTCTTTTCTCCGAATGGCAGCTATGATTCGGAGTCAAGAATACTGCTGACCTAAAAGTATACTTGATAGGTTTGGATGTAAACCATTTTCAATGTTATTGTCTTACAAAAAGGCATGAAAATGAGCAAAAAGACTTAAAACTATGGACTTCACCTTCAAAGAGTTCGTTACAATCACATTGATACGACGTCCCACAACCATTTCTCTTGACACCCACGAGGAGTGTTGCCAGTGGCCAAATGTGGCCAAACAACTGTAGTATTGTATAAGAGCAAAAGTTCAATAAGGTGGTTTTGAAAAAGTTACTCAAGGAGGGTAAATGACCCCATTAAACACAAATCAAAGATAAGGTACCACAAGACCAATCATATCTCAATCAAGGTGGGCAAGGTACAACCAGTCATATCTCTCTCAAATGTACAGCCATCCAATATAGCCTAAAAGTTCATCATCATAGTATAAGGAAGGATGGTGGGATGCCAAATAAAAATATCCCTCATTTCTCTCTATTGATCAAATAACAACAAGAGAGGTGCCATTGAAGATCTACACGTCAACATTAAACCAAAAATCAGATCTGAACTGCAAATATAGTGCCTACAAATATAGTGCCTTGTGTTATAGAAAATAAAAGCCACCTGTGTTACCTTTCAATTTAGCAATATGATCTACAGAAGCAAAATTTCAAAGTTGCAATGTTTTTTTTTTTATTATCACCTACCTAGTCTAGCTAGTCTAGCTGGTACTCGAGTGCAATTCCTTTTTTTGCTATATGGTTTTGCATAGTTGCAATGTTTTTTTTATTAAACTAAATTTTATAAAAATTATTTATTTCAAAGCTCATTGGCTCTGAAATGGTAACGTTAGTCTTGGAATCGGCATCCCAAGAGCCGGCGATGCGATGCTGTGATACCCCCAATTCAACTCTTAGGATATATTAGCCTTTAATGTAAATAATGTGTACATGTGATGTATGTTTTCCTAGCGTGGAGCTCAAGGCCAAAGCCCCGCTAATGAAAGCCTGAATTTTGATTAAGGGCAAGTATTTGATATTTTGCTTACCATGTGTTCTTAAGCCATGGAAATTGTAATAGGATGTAAACAAACATCAGACAATATAAAATTCCAAGACTGGCTATGGAGGCAATGAATGAGAAGGGGCCACGTGTATCCACTAGGGAGTGGTGAGGGGGCTATAGGATTGAACCATAGGTTGCCATATGTCTTTATGAGAACCCATTTGACCTTTTCTAGATGACATTTATTCCTGTTGTAAGAATATGGTTGGGATGTCATCCCATGGCTTCAATGGAGCATGGGCAGCCCTGAATTCGTATGGGTGGGTATGGGCTTTGTTTACTTATGCCACAAGTCACTCAACCTCATGGGGGGGGGCTTCATTCTCATCCCCATTCCACTGTGGAAGGATGAAGCATCATTCTCCATCCAAAAACGAGCTCCCAACAGTGAGAAAACTAGAAATCGCGACTGGGAGAGAACCCACGTTTTGGGAAGTCAAAAACGTCCCGATTTGGCATTGGACAGTGAAATCCAATGGGGGATCCATTGGTAGGAACCTTGGGGCGAATTTGGGAGCAATAGCTACCCCAAAATCCATGGGAAAGCCCAGTTTAAATTGCCTAGAAAATCAGTGACGGATTTGGGTTATTTGCTGAACAAAGCTGTGAGAAATCCAAGTGTGGATGTTCGAATGGAGGCTGGGATCGTTTGAGTCTAGCTTGATGTGTATCTAGCTTTGGGATTGAGCTCAATGGACTAGCATCCCTCTCCATTTCCCATTACATGCTTGAAAAACCCAACTGTGTGTTGGCTTAGCATGGATGTCTGAGTGAAATCCCGACTGTGAGTGAGCCATCTAGTTCCTCCTTAGTGGATACACAGCCTAGCTCGAGGGTGATCTCTCAGCTGAAAGAATACAGGCTGGACAGAGATCTATGGTTGGGTGGAACGTTTCTCTCACGTAGCCAGTCGTTTGGGCCATTACAATTCGAGATAAGTATTCTTGCGATTGAATTATGTTAATTCTATGCTCTGCAAATATTTTAATTAATGACTGTTGTTTATATGATTGAACGCATGATGAATCTGTGTGCATATGTCGTGTTTAGATCCGCTGTGTTTTATTGAAGTTTACATCTGTATAGAGAAGTTTTAATTATTACAGATTTATGAGTGAAAATATTGGGGCTAAGTTTATAAAAGCCCGGTATGTTGTTAATGTTTCCTTCCCTGCATGTAATAAGGAGAAGGAAACGTTACAGAGTGGTGTCAGAGCTCTAGGTTCAACACTACGGCTATTGGGCCTTCATAGAGATATAAATCATTGTGTGTAAATGCATTAAATGGAACTAAAATGCATTTTGTGTGTACATGCATTTTGTATTCGGAACTAAAATGCATTTTGTGTGTACATGCATTTTGTATTCGGAACTAAAATGCATCAAAGAAACCTCAAGATTGCATGGCTTTGATTTGATTGAATGGGAAATCACTTCCATGACTGTTTGGGGATTTTTGCAAGCTGCTTGCATTAATTGCATTGATGGCATCTTATGAAACAGAGAAGGAGCATGGGCAACCTCTGCCATCTTAAGCTATTTTGTTATATTGTTGTTGTTGTTAATTGTTGTGCATAGGAGATGATGCATCATGTGCTTGAGACCTTGATTAATGATGAATCCATGTTCCTTGAATGACCATGATGATTGAATGCATGAACTTGAATGTTGAGCATGGCTGGAAATGATTTTTGTTTGTTAAAATTTTCTACGTGTTTTCAAAAATCCGTTTCAGTCTGTTTCGGAAAGAATTCCCGAATGACTTCCGCAGTTGCGGAAGCATTCGACGAATTTCTCCGAAACTGCGGAAGCATTCCGCACGTTTTTCCGCAACGCGGAAGAGTTCGAGAAGTCGCACCGAAATTTGCGGAAGGAATTCCCTTCCGCAATTGCGGAAGGAATTCTCTTCCGAAATTTGCGGAAGGTTCCGCAAGTTGTCCCGCAACGTGGAAAAATTCGGCGAAATGCTCCGAAAAAGCAGAAAATTTTCTAAGTGTCGGCGTCGAAAGGAATTTTCGGAAGGAATTCTCTTCCGAAATTGCAGAAGGAATTCTCTTCCGAAATTGCAGAAGGAATTCTCTTCCGAAATTTCGGAAGGATTCCGCGAATCGTTCCGAAATGCGGGAGAGGTTTAGTGAGTCATTCCGAAGTTGCAGAAGACTTCGGCGAATCGTTCCGCAATTGCGGAAGACTTCACCAAATCGTTCCGCAACTGCGGAAGACTTCGGCGAATCGTTCCGCAATTGCGGAAGGCTTCGGCCAAGTGCCCCACAATTGCGGAAGGCTTCAGCCAATCGCCCCGCTATTACGGAAGCGTTCGACGAACTGCTCCACAATTGCGGAAGCGTTCGACGAACTGCTCCGCAATTGCGGAAGCCGTCGCCGAACCGCCCCGATGCTGCGGAGGGATTTCCCACCCGAAAAAAAAAAAAAAAGGAGTAAAGTGACTAAAACTTGATTTTTGGATAGCAGGAGCATCCAAACTCAGAATGGAATGATTCCTATGGAGCTCGGAGGCCATTGACGAAGGCCATGAAAGAACCAGTGAAGACCCCAAGCCCATTACACTCCGATTTGACAGAAAATGGATAATAGTGACTTTTGAAGGATGGAATCCCGAGGCTTGACGGAAGGTCGGTTTGAGCTGAAATTGATCAGGCACAGCCATGAAGTAGGCACGATGTTAAGTTCAGAATCTTGGAGCCAAAATCCAAGGGATGTGAAGTCGGGGTGAGCAAGAAGGCCAAAAAGAACTGTTCCGGGCCACTTTTTCGGGATTTTGAAAAGCTTGTGGGCAGTAAAAGTGACCATAGATGTGGGAATCAGAAATTTTACTGAACTAGACATTTTATATTCTCATTAAGACGGACAGTTTCCATTAGACGAATATTTTCCAGAAATGCACCGTTTGGGAGATAGCCATTTTTGGCCCAAAATTGGGAATTTTGGAAAAATGTGAAAAGTGAGAAGTAGTGTGAAATCCAAAAATTCATAGAAGATGAATGGTGCATTGGAATTGAAATCCGTGAATTGCTGAGTGTTTCTTGTTATAGGGACTAACTTCTCCCGATAGATAAGTTTTGTGATTCCTCATAGATTTTCTTCCACAGGTGGCTAAAGTTGGTATTCGGGACCAAAATGCAACTGTGTAAAATGTGCAGAACTGGAGTGAAAGTTGTCATTTTTTAAGAGATGCAGTTTCCACACCTAATGTCGGAATGGAGCATGAGGACAGACATTGGAAAGCTTGTTCAGCAGGGAACAATGATGCATGACCAGAGTTTGAATGAGGTCTACAGATATCATAGTTATTTAGTGCAGAAGAGTGCCAGCGGCTGTTTTTGACAAACAAATTTTGTTGTCAATGTGGGCAATTTCTACAATTACATGATATGGAAGAGAAATTCCATGATACGAGGAGGGATCGAAAAGGGAAGAATTCCTTAAACCCCTGTTTGTTATCATACTTATAATTATGAAATTGTCATATGGCTTAAAAATGTTAAAAATGTAAGGGATTACATAGATGTATATGCACTAGATGGCATCTTAACAAACATTGCATAGTACATGTGGGAATGCTTGTGCATAAATGGGATGTTGCATATTGGTAAAATAATGAAATCTGCAAATGCAATGAACCACTGATGGGGAATATTGTGGCTGATAATCATTATTGATGTTGGTATTGGTTGTAATACCAAAGATAACAAAGAGCATGGCTAAATGTGTTGAGGATGTTGTTGCATGAAGCCAACAACCTTACGTGGAAAGGATGGTGCAACAAATCTATGATCATAAAGTTGGCAAAAGGACCGAGCAACCTTGGTAAGAGGCCAACTGATCAGGTAACATCAAGCGATGTTAATGGTAACCATGCAGGTAATGATTATTGGTGCCAAATTACAGGAATGTTGAAAGAGGATTTGGTAAGATCTCTTCAACTATGTTTGAGCTATGTTGAGTTAGTTGGCATGTGATATTGAATACCGATTGGGACTGATTACCTACCAAGCTTGGTGAGGTGTGGGTAAGTGAAGGAAATGATCCTTACACCCTATGAATGTTTAGAAATCTCAATGCCTTCATATGAATTTATATCATGCCATGTGTATGTTGGTTATGTGCTTAATAACCAAAGCAAGTGAGGACTGGTGGTCCTGATTATGGTAATACAAGTTATATGAGATAATCATGTTTCGATCATAATAGGCTTGAATGCATAGTACTCATGAAACAATGCAAGATAGCATTGAGTTGATGTGCATTAAGAGATTTTATAAATCTTGTGATGCATTGTATGAATGCATAGGGATGATGCACATGTTATTACAAAATAAATAATGAATGAAATGATGAATTGATGATAATTCTAGGATCATTTCATGGGCTGTTATGAATGCAGAATAGTAAGTGCATGAAGAGCCCAATCATGATCAATGGGCTGCTAGAATGTTCTGTGGAAGGACAGAGTGGTATGAATGATATGACTGTGAAATAATGAGTATTTATGATTTAGTTAAGCTGCATGGATAGTGTGACTATGTCTTGAAAATTCTATTATGATAATGACGCATATAAAGAAGTGTATATATATTTCGTTGCATTTCAAATGTTAACAGCTGAAGGTGTTTGAATTATTGAGCGTTATAATTCTGAGATCACTTCAGTGACTATTATGGCAATGAATGATTATGTGCGTAGATACTCACAACGTGTTTGGCTGATTGAAGTTCAGTTTCCGGTAGGAAGGTCTTACATATGCCAATGAAGATAAGTCCATAGTAGAGACCGGGATCTACCACATGTAGAAGCCAAAGGTTATGAGAAGGAGGACATGCTGTAAGTGGATGCTCATGTATGGCAGCAGGCATAAGTCCATAACGGGTAGAGTGGTGTCACTTACAGAAGCCAAAAAATATGAGGATAGCCTCATGGATAAGAAAACCAATTTCTGTAGTAGACAGAGTTGCAAATGCATACTAAATTTAATTATTAGTGCCATGAATTGGTTATGGAACAATCGGATTTGAATTGTATTGTTAAATGTTGATTAATTGTTTGGTTGTTCAATAAGTGTGCCAGGAAGACACATTGCAGTAAGACCATCAGAGTGGGCCTGCAGAAGCCAAACTTCATGGGAAGAGATTCCATGATTTGAAAATGGGTTCCAGGTGGAATGCCATAAGACATTATTAATGTTTCATCCGCACTACATGATTGGTAAACAATATGAGTGGGATGGTGAAGAATATGTCAGTAAGACATATGAAGGTTAGGTAACATCAAAAGGAATTGGGAAGGCAAACCGAGGGACTGTCAACTCAGAGAAGGAGCCTCCATTCCTCATTAAAGAAGGGAAATAACATCTGCAAAATGGATAAGTGTTCCATAAACCCTGAACCCTGAATGATATATATACATATATACATGCATGTCTAATTATTAGAGTTAATATGCAGAACATGTTTTGATTTTATTTTCCATTATGGCAGACTGCTTGAAGTATGATTAGGACCCTCATAGTTCACATCAGTAAGGAGTGCACGCCTTTCTGGTGCTGAGTTATGTTAGGGATGCCAATATTGACTACGCCTTAAGGGAATGGACGCATTCCTGGTGTTTCAAGGTTGGATAGTGGATGTTATGAAATATGTTTACAGTTCTAGAGCAGCAATACTAATGAACTTGCTATCCATTTTGTGTTGACAGATTATACATATGAAATTAAGTGTTGCACCTTAAAGAGAAAAGTGAAGAAAATAGTACTCAAGAAGACTGTATGAGCAGTGGTAACCCTTGCATAAGGTGAGTGGGTATCATAAGGACATGATAGCCTGCAGTTAAGAAAGTCACCTAAAGAATTCCTTAATGGAACCGCCGGCTTACATAAGAGAAGAAGTGCCACCCTTGTGTGGGTGAAGAATTGTTAGGCACATTGAGGGATTGTGATACCGTGAAAGGCTGATGCAAGCCTAAGGCAGAGTAGTGGAGCCTTGACCTGTAATGGTCGGTGGCGCAGTTACCTTCCATTGGTCGATGACCCAGACATATGTGCTGGCTTAGCAATGGAGAGGGCCAACCAGGTATGGGACTGGTTGGGCACCACCAAATGCTTGGTAAACCCAGTCGACGTGAAGGTGTACTGGTAGGGCATTAATAATTTGATGATTTGGAATAGCCTGCGTGCTGGCCAAACATCTTAGTCCGCAGGAGGATCCCAAGGCTTATAAAGTAAAAGCAGGACCCTGTGGACCAGAGAAGAAATGCACAGTACAGATAAGTATTCATTTTCATTCATTTCTTATTTGAAATAATGAAGGTTTCAAGCATAAAGCTTGTAACAGTGAGCTGATGCATTATTGTTTCTTTGTTGGAAACCTTGGTCAATACAGGAAGCAAGGACCCTGAAAGAACTAAAAGTTGCTTGGTAAATCCAGAAAGTGCCTGGTTGAGCAAGATTATTGATGATTTGGGCAGTCTGCATGCTGGCCAAACATGCGAGATTATTGATGATTTGGAACAGCCTGCGTGCTGGCCAAACATGCGAGATCATTGATGATTTGGAGCAGCCTGCGTGCTGGCCAAACATGCGAGATTGTTGATGATTTGGAGCAGCCTACGTGCTGGCCAAACATACAAGGTTATTTGATGTTGTGGAGCAGCCTGCGTGCTGGACAAATATACAAGACTATTAGATGTTGAGGGGCAGCCTGCGCGCTGGCCAAACACCCAAATCCATAGGTGATTCCAAGGCTTGTAAAGCAAAGAAGGACCCTATGGAATAAAGTGAAGACATCTAGTGCAGATAAGTATTTGGTTATCTTGTAATTTCTTGCTTATGAATATACATGTGTATATGATTGGGTTATGATTTCCTATGAAAATAAACTAAACATGCGAATTACTTCAATGTTTGAGTGTAGGTATTGCTGGAAGCAATGACTATGAAGGCATCTCAAGGATGTGAGTGGACATGTAACCACCCTAAAGAGCTCAGCATTAGCAGTAATGAAAGATGGGGCTAATGGAACTGTGTGAGTCCTAGCAGCCAAGAGTTAGACCAACCAAGGGGAGGAACTCCATGGTTGAGAGGTTTGGAATAGACCATGGACACTACGTGTCATAGCCAAGAAGGGCAGGTCAAGCATTCACGTTGAAGTGAAAGAGGACAGGAGCATGAAAAACCACAGTGGTGGTGTGGGTTCCAGAATGGAACAAGACTAAGAGGAGAAACTCTTACTGCTCTCTCTCTCTTTCCTTTTATTGATGCATTTATAGAATTAGAAAAATTGTTGAATGCATGCATGACTGAAAGTAACAGTGTGTTTATTTGATTAAAGTGAGTTGTGAATGCTAATTAATGAATTGTGAATGGATGAACATGAAGGAATTCATGTGTATGTTGGGCAAGCATAAAAAGTGTGGAAGTCTCATGAGTAAAACATGGACTATCCATGTCAACTAGGGAAAAACCATTGACTGATTTTTAAATGTTGGGGTTATGCTTGGCCTAACGAGAATTGTAATGATGAATTTCACAGGTGGAAATTGAATCAATTGGTTGCAGCCAGTGCAGGCAAGTGTTGCTAGTGAGCAGAGTGTGGTCAGTTGTTTCCATTGACCATGGCAGCAGACCAAGGGCTATTAGAATTGGCTGGAGGTCTTCTTCAAAGACCCAAGAAAATCTTGGAGAGATGTTCAAGATGCAAAAGCAACAGAACGAGATGAACCACAAGGTCTTGCAGGACACTCTTCGTCTGCAGAAAGAGGTAAAAAGCATTATGAAAGCAATTAGCAAGGGGAAGAAAAGTGGATCAATGAAGAAGCGTTCATCCAATCGTCCGATTAAGAGACACTCCAGGTGGGAAGACTCAAAGGAAATCGAGCAGGTAAAGATGAAGCAACCAGTGAAGTGTTGGAAATGTGGAGGGGATCATTGCCTCCACAACTGCCCAACAAGAGAACCTCAAGAGGGTAGCAGCCATAAAGCTTCCAGACTTGTGGATGAGCTGGAAGATCCGAATCAGCAGGAGTAGCTCGTGAAAATCAAAGGACTTGGTCCTGAAAGTTCAAAGTAAAGAACAGAATGCAGGACAGACCTACAAAGTTTTTGAATTTTTGGACATGTGTAAATTGTATATGTATGCCTAAGTCTTGGAACACCGAGGACGGTGTTGTTCTAAGGGGGAGGGGAATGTGATACCCCCAATTCGACTCTTAGGATATATTAGCCTTTAATGTAAATAATGTGTACATGTGATGTATGTTTTCCTAGCGTGGAGCTCAAGGCCAAGGCCCCGCTAGTGAAAGCCTGAATTTTGATTAAGGGCAAGTATTTGATATTTTGCTTACCATGTGCTCTTAAGCCATGGAAATTGTAATAGGATGTAAACAAACATCAGACAATATAAAATTCCAAGACTGGCTATGGAGGCAACGAATGAGAAGGGGCCACGTGTATCCACTAGGGAGTGGTGAGGGGGCTATGGGATTGAACCATAGGTTGCCATATGTCTTTATGAGAACCCATTTGACCTTTTCTAGATGACATTTATTCCTGTTGTAAGAATATGGTTGGGATGTCAGCCCATGGCTTTAATGGAGCATGGGCAGCCCTGAGTTCGTATGGGTGGGTATGGGCTTTGTTTACTTATGCCACAAGTCACTCAACCTCATGGGGGGGGGGGCTTCATTCTCATCCCCATTCCACTGTGGAAGGATGAAGCATCATTCTCCATCCAAAAACGAGCTCCCAACAGTGAGAAAACCAGAAATCGTGACTGGGAGAGAACCCACGTTTTGGGAAGTCAAAAACGTCCCGATTTGGCATTAGACAGTGAAATCCAATGGGGGATCCATTGGTAGGAACCTTGGGGCGAATTTGGGAGCAATAGCTACCCCAAAATCCACGGGAAAGCCCAGTTTAAATTGCCCAGAAAATCAGTGACGGATTTGGGTTATTTGCTGAACAAAGCTGTGAGAAATCCAAGCGTGGATGTTCGAATGGAGGCTGGGATCGTTTGAGTCTAGCTTGATGTGTACCTAGCTCTGGGATTGAGCTCAATGGACTAGCATCCCTCTCCATTTCCCATTGCATGCTTGAAAAACCCAACTGTGTGTTGGCTTAGCATGGATGTCTGAGTGAAATCCTGACTGTGAGTGAGCCATCTAGTTCCTCCTTAGTGGATACACAGCCCAGCTCGGGGGTGATCTCTCAGCTGAAAGAATACAGGCTGGACAGAGATCTATGGTTGGGTGGAACGTTGCTCTCACGTAGCCAGTGGTTTGGGCCATTACAATTCGAGATAAGTATTCTTGCGATTGAATTATGTTAATTCTATGCTCTGCAAATATTTTAATTAATGACTGTTGTTTATATGATTGAACGCATGATGAATCTGTGTGCATATGTCGTGTTTAGATCCGCTGTGTTTTATTGAAGTTTACATCTGTATAGAGAAGTTTTAATTATTACAGATTTATGAGTGAAAATATTGGGGCTAAGTTTACAAAAGCCCGGTATGTTGTTAATGTTTCCTTCCCTGCATGTAATAAGGAGAAGGGGACGTTACAGATGCCCTTAGCGTCTGCTCATTTGTTTAATGCATGACAGGATGTTGAAGCCACGTTGTAGAGGGCGTTGAAGCCACGTTGAGTGGTGACGTAAGTCTTGAAATGGGGACGGTGCGGGTCTGGCCAAAATGGAGGCATTGCGGGTCTGGTCATTTGTTTAATGCATTGCAGGTTGACATGACAAGGAGCAGGAGGTTGAAGCCACGTTGAAGGCGACATTCGAGCCATAAAGTCTTGAGCAGTTATGAAAGACACTTGCTAGCTCATAGCGTATTTTAGTTTGTGAGTATTGAAACGAATTGATAAGGTTTGGCTTGTGCTCGGGTGACGGTGCTCCCATGGTTTCATCTTGGCTGGGCAAAGGAGAAGTCCAAGGTCGCGGATCGCGTATTCGTCTGTGTTTGTTGCTTTGGTTCAAGTAGATTCAAGGTTTGTTACCTATTGTAAATAAGAAGATAAATTTAATCTCAATTCCATATATTAGGATAAGCCTCTGGTTTCACTATTCATTAAGATTATATGCATATTTAAAGTTATGGAATTTTAGTTTGGTATTCTGTCTGAAAAGGCTTTGTTCCTGTGCATACATAGTGTTTTTTTCGTATGGCTATTTATGTAATAACTTTGTTGTGGATAAATTCTGTGCTAAGGTCTCGGGGCCGAAGAAAAGGCTTACATCAGCTACCTATTATGTTTATAGTCAAACACATAGATCTCTATCAATATAGTTATAGAGAAATTCACGAAGAACGATTTCTCGGTTTTGATTTTGAGTGCTTTCGTTCGGATTTGGGTTTGGGGTTTTGATTTCAGCTTGCTGTGGCATGCTTTCGTGCGGGTCAAGGGTTGGTTCGTGTCTCGGCAATTTCTTTGGAGGGTTATGTAGTTCGAGTGTACTTGTGGAGCCTGGAATATAATGGAGAGTTATGCACTGTGCCTTTGAGCTTGTTTATGATGGCACATTGGGTGGCTTGCTTAGCATTAAGCTAAAGTATATTAAATTTTTTTGCAGGCACTCAATGATTACATGAGTTATGGATTCGAACCTGGATATCTTAAGCATGATCTCGCTTAACCATAAGTTATGCTTCCATCGTGGAGTTAATATAACCATGTCTCCACATGTGTGGCAAGAGAGGGAGCTCAAGGAAGATGATGTGTCAAATCAACAATACTCCTTGGGATCACGATCCTGCATAAAAATATGCAGCAGCATGGCCCTTAAAACCAAAATTGGACGTCTGACAACTTGCTCATAAGATGTCAAATAAATCGAAAAATTGATAGTAGCACTACTATTGTGATATTTGCGTTATAATCTTATCTCAAGTGCATATAATAGGTTATATAATGTATAAAGCAGGTATGCTTGTAGGATTTTTTGACTTGATCCTTGATTTGGGATAAGTAGGAACAAATGAATGCACTAACAAATGTCCCATAATATGGGAATGTAAGTGATGGTTGAAATACATTGTATTTTTCGTTTAAATGTCCCATAATATGGGAATGTAAGTGATGGTTGAAATACATTGTATTTTTCGTTTATATAGCAGACTACACGAGCACAAGGTGACAAATCATTAATAACAAGTCAAAGACATGAGAATCATTTACAAATAAATAAATAACTAAAAACATGTAAACAAAACATAGACGTATACATACAGACAAGGAGCATATATACACAAGTTCGTAGACAAATAAACCTTGAATCTACGTGAAATAAGGCAAGAAAGGCAGAGGAATAGGCGATCCGTGACCTTGGACTTCTCCTTCTGCTATTACTGCTGCTGCTCCTTTCTCTGTGTCTGTGTGTTTTGTTTTGTGTTCTTCGCCCAACTGATATCAAACCATGCGAGCACCAATACCCTGCCACAAGCCAAACCTTATGAATTCGTTTGAAAATTCACAAAATAAAATACGCTATGAAACCATAAAACTGACTGACCAGGTGGCACAACAGCTGTCTTTCGTAGCTGCTGAAGATTTTATGACTTGAATGTTGGCTTCAACGTGTCTATTCAAAGTGGCTTCAACGCCTTGATCACTGTCATGTCAATTGCTACAAGCTTTATGATGCATTAAACAAATGAGCAGACCCTGACAGCATCGCACCAATGACTCTTGGGATGCCTAGTTTAATAAAAAACAGATTATAACTATGTTAAACCATATAGATAAAAAAAAATTAAACTCGAGTGCGAGCTAAATTAAGTAGATTAATTAATAGGGTACGAGCGATCCATATATTTCCTGCCACGCAGGATATAATAATAACAATAATAGCATGAGTATGATTGTAACTTGGCAATGTTACACTAATTAAAACCTCATTGTTAGAGACAACCTGAGAAATGCTCTAGCATTGCTCGCAACCACGTCTTGAATTTGACGGGCTAAAGAACGTTTTTCCAGTTCTTAAACCTATTTGATAGTAAAAACAAATGCTGGCAGGTCAACAGCTACGTCCATTAACAATTTCAAACCGTTGATTCGACGTATACAGGGTTAAGGCCCATGCCATAAATTTTAATAAATGGCGATCACCGTTTGACAAAATAATTTAAGCAAGCAGACTTGCAGTGACTAATTCCATGCACCAACACGATAGCAGCTACAAAGGTGAATGCACAACAATAATTGACATTCCCCTGGATTTGGCAGCTACACTGACATGCAAACGTGTAGCAACAACATAACAGGGAAGAACAGCAAGCACAAAAAACACTAGCATATAGACAAACATAGAGCAGCACGATGGGCTGTTTTTCCTTCCACTTAGACAGGGCTTGTAAAAAAAAAAAAAAACTAAATCAGATACTGCTATGAAATTAACACACAAACATTGTTCTATTCCGGCCACAAGATAATGATAATAACATACACAAAATGCATAATGCATAGAATCAGCAGGCACACAAAAGTAAAAAATGCTACTAATAGTAATCTTATGCATGAATCAAGAAAAAATCCTAGACTTGTGAAAGAATCATTTTGGTGCATATCAATGGCTGCCTGACGCAACGAACATGCCTCTTCTTCCTTGCCAACAACTATGCCGCTAGGGTTTTAGGCTATTTTTTATTCTTTATCCACAACAAAGTTATTACATAAATAGCCATACAAAGAAAACCTATGTATGCACAGGGACAAAGCCTTTTCAGACAGAACACGAAACTAAAAACATGCAAACAAAGTATAGACATATACACACGGAGAATGAGCATATATACACAGGTTCGTAAACAATGAGCATAGACGTAAGCCATTTCTTCAGACCCGAGACCTTAGCACATAATTTATCCACAACAAAGTTACTACATAAATAGGCATACGAAAAAGAACTACGTATGCACAGGGACAGATCCTTTTCAGATAGAATATGAAAGTAAAAACATATAAACAAAGCATAGACGTATACACACAGACAATGAGCATATATGCACAAGTTCATAGATAAATAAACCCTGAATCTACCTGAACTAAGGCAACAAACACAGACGAATAGGCGATCCACAACGTTGGACTTCTCCTTCTGCTACTGCTGCTCGTCTCTCCGTGCAGCAACAGGTAACAAACCCTGAATCCACCTGAACCAAGGCAACAAACGCAGACCAATACGCGATCCGCGACCTTGGACTTCTCCTTCGCTCAACCAAGATGAAACCATGGGAGCACCGTCACCCTAGCACAAGCCAAACCTTATCAATTCGTTTCAACACTCACAAACTAAAATACGCTATGAGCTAGCAAGTGTCTTTCATAACCGCTCAAGACTTTATGGCTCGAATGTTGCCTTCAACGTGGCTTCAACCTGCTGCTCCCTATCATGTCAACCTGCCATGCATTAAACAAATGACCAGACGCGCAACGCCCCCATTTCAAGACTCACGTCACCACTCAACGTGGCTTCAACGCCCTCTACAACGTGGCTTCAACATCCTGTCATGTATTAAACAAATGAGCAGACGCTGATAGCATCGAACCGTCGGCTCTTGGTGTGCCGATTCCAACACCTACGTCACCATTTCACAGCGAATGAGCTTTGAAATAAATAATTTTTATAAAATTTAGTTTAATAAAAAAAACATTACAACTATGTAAAACCATATAGCTAAAAAAAAATTGAACTCGAGTACGAGCTAGACTAGGTAGACTAGGTAGGTGATAATAGGGTACAGCATGGCTTCAACATCCTGTCATGCATTAAACAAACGAGCAGACGCTGACGGCATCACACCGCCAGCTCTTGGGACTTATGATTCCAAGACTTACGTCACCATTTCAGAGCCAATGAGCTTTGAAATAAATTAATTTTATAAAATTTAGTCTAATAACAAAAACATTGCAACTATGTAAAACCATATAGCAAAAGAAAAAATTGCACTCCAGTACGCAGGACATAATAATTTTATTAACTAAATATTATTATCTTAAAAATATATTAATTTAAAAAAAGACACATTGTTATGAAATTTAAACATTACATTAAACTAAATTAAATATTCAATGCAACATACTTTATATCATCCTAAGAATCCCATACTTCGATTAAGTTGCAGCTAAAGTCTATAACATAATCCCATACGGAAAAAAACTATGTATGCACAGGGACAAAGCCTTTTCAGACAGAATACAAAACTAAAAGAATGTAAACAAAGCATAGACGTATACACGCAGACAATGAGCATGTATGCAAAGGTTCGTAGATAAATAAACCCTGGATCTACCTGAACTCACGCAACAAACGCAGACGAATAGACGGTCCGCGACGTTGGACTTCTCCTTCTGCTGCTGCCGCTCTCTCCGTGCACGAACAACTAACAAACCCTGAATCTACCTGAACCAAGCCAACAAACGCAGACGAAAACGCGATCCCCGACCATGGACTTCTCCTTCGCCCAACCAAGATGAAACCATGGGAGGACCGTCAGCCTAACACAAGCCAAACCTTATCAATTCGTTTCAATACTCACAAACTAAAATACGGTATGAGCTAGCAGGTGTCTTTCAAGACTTTATGCCTTGAATGTTGGCTTCAACGTGGCTTCAACCTGCTGCTCTCTGTCATGTCAACCTGCCATGCATTAAACAAATGACCAGACCTGCACTGCCCCCATTTCAAGACTTACGTCACCACTCAACGTGGCTTCAACGCCCTCTACAACGTGGCTTCAACACCCTGTCATCCATTAAACAAACGAGCAGACGCTGACGGCATACACTCGAACTACATAACCCTCCAAAGAAATTGCCGACACACGAATCAACCCCTGACCCACACGAAAACACGCCACAGCAAGCTGAAATCAAAACCCCAAACCGAAATCCGAACGAAAGCACTCAAAATCAAAACCGAGGAATCGTTCTTCATAAATTTCTCCTAAAAACGGTCCATGGAAGCTACAAAACCGGCAACATTCCTTTATGCTGACAAACTTCTCGCTCTTAAGTAAACCGCGCACTGAACTCAAAGCTTTGCAACTCCATTTATGCTATTCTCTTCGGCCCCGAGACCTTGGCAAAGAATTTATCCACAACAAAGTTATTACATAAATAGCCATTCGAAAAAACAAACTATGTATGCACAGGAACAAGGCATTTTCAGACAGAATACGAAACTAAAAACCTGTAAACAAAGCATAGACGCATACACATAGAAAATGAGCATATATACACATGTTCGTAGAGAATGAGCATAGACGTAAGCCTTTTCTTCGGCCCCGAGACCTTAGCAAACAATTTATCCACAACAAAGTTATCACATAAATAGCCATACGAAGAAAACCTATGTGTGCACAGGGAAAAAGCCTTTTCAGACAGAATACGAAACTAAAAACATGTAAACAAACCATAGACATATACACACAGAGAATGAGCATATATACACAGGTTCATAAAGAATGAGCATAGACGTAAGCCTTTTCTTCGGCCCCGAGACCTCAACACAGAATTTATCCACAACAAACTTATTACATAAATAGGCATACGAAAAAAATTTATGTATGCACAGGAACAAATCCTTTTCAGACAGAATACGAAACTAAAAACATCTAAACAAAGCATAGACGTATACACACAGACAATGAGCATATATGCACAGGTTCATCGATAAATAAACCCTGAATCTACCTCAACTAAGGCAACAAACGGAGATGAATAGACGATTCGCGACGTTGGACTTCTCCTTCTGCTGCTGCTGCTCCTCTCTCCGTGCACGAACAGCTAACAAGCCCTGAATCTACCTCAACCAAGGCAACAAACGCAGACGAATACGCGATCCCCGACCTTGAACTTCTCCTCCGCCCAACCAAACTTTATCAATTCGTTTCAATACTCACAAACTACAATATGCTATGAGCTAGCAGGTGTTTTTCATACCCGCTCAAGACTTTATGCCTCGAATGTCGGCTTCAACGTGGCTTCAACCTGCTGCTCCCTGTCATGTCAACCTGCCATGCATTAAACAAATGCCCAGACCCACACTGCCCCCATTTCAAGACTTACGTCACCACTCAACGTGGCTTCAACGCACTCTACAACGTGGCTTCAACATCCTGTCATGCATTAAACAAACGAGCAGACGCTGACGGCATCAGACCGCCGACTCTTGGGATGCCAATTCCAAGATTTACGTCACCATTTCAGAGCCAATGAGCTTTGAAATAAATCATTTTTATAAAATTTAGTTTAATAAAAAAAACATTGCAACTATGTAAAACCATATAGCTAAAAAAATAATTGCGCTCGAGTACCAGCTAGACTAGGTAGACTAGGTAGGTGATAATAGGGTCCGGGCGATCCATTTATATCCTGCTACGCAGGACATAATAAATAGGGTTATCATTACAGGATTGTAAAATCGAATGTTTATTCCAGATTTTTTCCAACTTCTATTGAAGTTATTGTTCTCAATTTCTCCGATCGTTTTAGCGGGTTGGAATTCCAAACAGATTACAATGGCAGGATGACTAAAACCTTATAATCTTGTTATTTATTTTAATTTATATATATGAATTTCTTCCACTCAGAATATTATTATGGGTTGTGTTTGTAATTTAATTTTGTAGTGTAATGGCTGAGTAAATCCCTTTAATCTTGTTATTTATTTTAATTTATATATAGAAATTTCTTCAGATCGGAATATTTACTTAGTACAAATTTTGTTGGTAATTTGATTTTGTAATGTATTGACTTTATCTTTAATGTCACCAATTCGAACCTTTAGAGTGGTTTCCTCACCATAAAAAATTTCATGATAATCGCATTGAAACATAATTTCTAATGACTCCAACTTTCATTGATGTTACTGTTAATTTGTTTATCTATCGGTTTGAACCTTTAGAGTGGTTTCCCGACCATAAAACCTTTCATGATAATCGCATTGAAACATAATCTCTAATGACTCCAACTTTCATCGATGTTACTGTCAATTTGTTTATCTCATAGTTGTAATTTGAAGGCCTTCCTTCCCGAACTCCATGGGTTCGATTATCATTGAACTACCTCGTTGGCCATGAGATTGTCTTAATTTGAAATGGAGAATATTGTTAATAGAACAAAAATACATTTGAAATGGAGAATATTGAAAGTGAGAAGACGTACAACGAATATGTGAGTGTGTAGCTTCGCCGACGCCATGGCAGTCAGCATGGTCAAGCATAAAACCACACGAACAAAGTTGGTTGCTAATGGTTGTGCAGACACTTGTTGATTAAAAGATTCCATTGAATATGGCTGTGAAGGTTGGAGGCAGAAATAAAACAAAGATAATGGGGAATGAGCTACGACTCTTCAATATTTATTCATAAACAGAGATCAACTGATGTAATACAAACAATAATCTAATGTGTATTTAAACACTTATGGAAAACCCTAAAAGCTCTAACCTAGCTTTTGCATGCATTGCATTTATTAGTTGAACTTCTAAATAGGAACTGAATGTAAAAGCTAAGTTAACTAAAGTAATTACTATTTCTAACACTCCCTCTTAATTACTACTGCGGACTACTACAGCTTTTACAATGCCTAAATTATTTCTATGAATTTCAAAAATATCTTTTGCCAATGGCTTTGTGAATATGTCAGCCAATTGGTCAATCGATTTACAATGCTCAACACGAACTTCACCATTGTTCACAAGTTCTCTTATGAAGTGATATCTGGTATCAATGTGCTTGCTTTTCTGGTGAAAAACATGGTTCTTGGATAGAGCGATTGTTGAATTGTTGTCACAATAAACTGTGGTTGGTCCTTCTTGTTTCTGTTGAAGACCTTCTAAAACTCTGCGTAACCAGACTGCTTGACATGCTGTTGTTGTCGCTGCTACATACTCTGCTTTTGCTGATGAAAGTGTCACAATGGGCTGCTTCTTGGATTCCCATGAAATCACCCCTGATCCAAGATGAAAAACATGACCGGAAGTGCTCTTCCTGTCATCCAAACTTCCTACAAAATCACTGTCGGTGAAGCCTGTCAAAACATCATACTCAGTGCTTGAGTATAAAACTCCATAGCTTGAAGTCCCTGCAACATATCGTAAGATCCTTTTGCCAACTTGCCAATGTGAGTCTTTGGGAGACTCCATGAACCTCGAAATCAAGCTGATAGCAAACATAATATCAGGTCTCATAGCTGTGAGATACATGATACTTCCTACAAGTCTCTTAAACATTGTTGGATCTACATTGGGACTGCCATATTCTTTGCTCAACTTAGTACCTGTTTCCACTGGTGTAGGTGTTGTTTTGCAATTAAGCATTCTGAATCGCTTAAGAACTTCATTAGCATATTTATTATTTTTCTGACTGTTCTACTTCTAGGCCAAGAAATAACCTCATCAATCCAAGGTCTGTCATCTCAAACTCTTTCTTCATAGCTGCCTTGAACTCATCTACTGAGAGGTCACCTATAAAAATCATATCATCAACATACAAACAAACTATTAAAATTTGTCCTTGTTGATTTACCTTTGTGTAAAGCGTTGGTTCATTCCTGCTTCTGCTAAAACCATTTTTTATCAGATAAGAATCAATTCTGCTGTACCAAGCTCTTGGAGTTTGCTTGAGCCCATATAGAGCTTTCTTCAACTTGTAAACTTTCTCTTCATGTTCTTTTATTTCATACCCATGTGGCTGCTCCACATAAATTTCTTCTTCAAGAATGCTGACTTGACATCCATCTTATACACTTTCCACTTTTTCTGTGCTGCAATTGCTAGGACTGCTCTTACTGTGTCCAATCTTGCCACTCGTGAAAAAGTTTCTCCAAAATCAATTCTTGGTTGTTGCGAGAAACCATTTGCTACTAACCTTGCCTTGTACCTATCAATCTCACATTTTTCATTGAGTTTGGTTTTATAAACCCACTTCACACCAATGGGTTTCTTATTCTTTGGCAGGTCAACTAGATCCCATGTATCATTTCTCTCAATGGAATCTATCTCTTCATCCATAGCATTTACCCAATGCTCTTATTTTACAGCCTCTTCATAAAACACAGGTTCACTAGCAATAAAAGCATAATTGGTATTTGCATCCAATTCATCATAAATATCTGTCAATCTTCTAGTCTTTCTATTACTGTGATCAGATTCATTACCTCATTGCGGACTCGATGCTTCACCTCGAACTGAGTTTCTAGGTGTTCTTTCTGGAGTATTTGCTACTGGTGAAGATGCTACTAGATCTTGTTGTCCAATCAGCTCCTCATCTTCTCCATCTTCTGGTTGGGGTATTGCAACTCCCACACCCTTGTCTATGGTTCCATTCTATGACTCTTCCTCCTTTAACAAAACATCTCTGCTGAGGATAACCTTTTTGGTAATAGGGTTATATAGTTTGTAGGCTTTAGTTTGATCAAGTATCCAAGAAATATACATTTCTCACTCCTGTTGTCTAGCTTTTTTCTTAGCTGTTTAGGAGCATGAGCATAAGTAACACAACCAAATATTCTTAAATGAGAAACATTACAACTCATACCTGACCATGCTTTCTCTGGTACTATGTTCTTCACAATTTTGGTGGGAGATCTATTCATCACATGAACAGCACATGCCACTGCATCTCCCCAAAATTCACGGGACAAATTTCTTCCTTTCAGCATGCTCCTTGCCATATTCATGATGGTTCTATTCTTGCGTTCTGCAATACCATTCTGCTGAAGTGTATATCTTGTAGTGAATTGCCTCTTGATTCTATCATGTTTGCAGTAATCATGAAATTCCTTTAACTCATACTCCCCCCCTCCATCAGATCTCAATACTTTGAGTTGATAACCACTCTGTTTTTCAACCAGAGCCATAAATTCCTTGAACTTGTCAAAAGTTTCATACTTCTGACGAAGGAAATACACCCAAGTTTTTCTACTGAAATCATCAATAAATGTAAGAAAATAATAGCTTCCACCAATCGATTGAGTTTGCATTGGTCCAACCAGATCAGTATGAATAAGTTATAAAGGTGCATGTGCCCTTCGAGACATACCTTTAGGAAAGCTATCCCTGTGCTGCTTTGCAATGATGCAACACTCACAACTGCTTTCTGGCTCCTTCATAGGGGGTAATCCCTTTACCATCTCTTTTTGCTGCAAAACCTTGAGACCACCAAAGTGAAGATTTCCATATCTAAAATGCCATATCCAGTAATCATCCATGCAAGTGGCTTTTTGAGCAAAAGAGGTTACCTTGCTACTGCAATTCATGACTAGTGGATACATCATGTTCCTAGTCACTTGTATCTTGATGATCAACTGTCTATTTGGGGGTTTGTCATAAATTTCACAATTTGATCCATCAAAGACAAGTCTGTATTTCTTTTCAGTGAGTTGCCCAATGCTGAGTAGATTATGCTTCAATCCTGGAGCATAATAGACATCTGAGATTGTCTTTTCTTGGCCTTGTTTGGTTAGAATGTTGACCACTCCTTTGCCAAGAACTGGAACTACCTCATCCATGCCAAATTTGACCTCTGCCCTCACTGATTCGTCTAGGTCTGCAATTAGACCTCTATCACCTGTCATATGGTTACTGCAGCCACTATCTAAAAGCCAAAGTCCCTTTGGGCGTTCGTGTGCAGCATGACATGTAAGAAATAACATATCATCTTTATCCTCAGAGGTATTAGTTACATTGGCATTATGATTTGCTTGATTAGACTGTTTCTTTCTACATTCATGAGCATAATGCCCAAATTTTTTGCAATAAAAACACTGAATATTAGATTTATCTGACATTTTTTTGTCGCAATTTCTGCCTTCATGGTTATGATGGTGATCTTGATCTCCATTGCCATTACTTCGGCCACTTCTGCCTTGTCCTCTTGATCCTCCTCTGCCTCTGCCTCTTCCTCTGCCTCTTGAGAATGAGACATGTGCTTTGAAAGCATTCTCCACAGATGATTCTTCATTCCTACTCATTCTGGATTCGAATGAAAGTAGAGATCCGGTCAACTCATCTATAGAGAGATTACACATATCTTTTGCTTCTTCAATCGCTAAAACTTTCAACTCAAATTTGTGGGGTAGGGATCTCAGAACCCTTTCAATCACCCTCTGATATTCCATCTTTTCACCATAGATATTAAGTTGATTAACAATACCCGTGACTTTGGTCATGAAAGAATCTATTGAGTCTAATTCTTTCATCTTTAGATCTTCAAAATCTCTTCTCAGGTTTTGGAGTGTAGCTGTCTATACCTTACCAGCACTCTGATAACTGGTCTCCAATGTATCCCATGCTACTTTGACATGTAACGATGCTGATATCTTTGGAAATACGATGTTATCCAAAGCGTTCATTATAAGATGCAAAGCCCTTGCATCCTTCCTCCTGTGCACTCGCAAGACATCCTTTTCAGCGTTTGAAAGGGCTTGAAATGCTGCATCATCTGCAGGTTCGGAATAGCCATACACAACATATTCCCATGCATCTTTTGACCTGAGATAAACTGCCATCCTCATGGCCGAGACATCATAGTCTTTTTTCCCTGTAAGAGGAGAAATCCGAGATTGATTGCTGCTAGAAGCCATAGACACTGTGGTGTCTTTCACTCGCTTTTTCAAAATAATCTCCTTCCTCTTTTTTCAAAATAATGTCTCCCTTTTAAACAAGATTTGAAAAAAAAAATCTTCTTCTCTTGTAAAAAAGAAAAATTCTTACTCAAATAATCTCGTAAAAGAAAAACAACTTCGTGAAAGTAAAAAAAAATCACTCTCATGAAATAATGAAGAAAGTATCTTTCCCCAAAAAAATATCTTCTTGTGCCCTAAGTGCCGGGCTAACTACCACGCTTTGGCCTCTGCTGTAGTTCCAAAAAAAATTGTTTTTATAAATTCTCCAAAAAAAAAATATTTTTTGCAAATTCTTCAAAAAAAACTTACAAATTACGGCTCTTCAATCTTTATTCATAAATAGAGATCAACTCATGTAATACAAACAATAATCTAATGTGTATTTAAACACGTATGGAAAGCCCTAAAAGCTCTAACCTAGCTTTTGCATGCATGCAAAGCATGCTGTTGCATTTATTAGCTCAACGTCTAAATAGGAACTGAATGTAAAAGCTAAGTTAACTGAAATAATTACTATTTCTAACAGGTTACACCCTTTCGATTTCGATTTCAAACTCCACAAAAGCAAAAAGGCGCAGATTTGACAGATAGACATGGATCACAGAAGTAGCGAAATCAAGTATTTATATATGCAAATTACCATTTGCACTCAGTCCAGTTTAGTAATTACCATTTGCACTCAGTCCAGTTTAGTGATTAGTCTATGTTCAAGTTGTTAAAGTCGTTAGAAAAAGGCAAAAGTTGGTGAAGTTAGGCACTGAGCTCCACAGCATTAAACGTACAACATATGTGCAACAAACAACAATGAAAGCTCTTAATCAACATATGTGAAACAAGCAACAGTGAAAGCTCAGTGCATAATTTATAATTTATTTCTTCTGTACAACATATGTAAAACAAAAACAAGTAACCATGAAAGCTCAGTGCCTATAAACTTATTTCTTCTGCAAAACGGCAACAATGAAAGCTCTTAATTTAGCTAAACGAGTCGAGGAATAAGCCATGCTTTATTGGATTCTTCCCAAGCATTTGCTTTGAAAATGTATACATTGTATTTCAAATTCTCATTTTTTTTATCATGTTTCACTATGGAATCCAAAGATTTAGTTGCCAAAGAGTGAAAATGAATCCATTATATTTTTCAAACAAAATAAAATTTCACCCTTTCTTTACGTTTCTTTTGCAATTGCTTCTTGGACGCCATCATTATTATTAAAGCTGCTTAAACTCATAATTCTTGAAATTGCTTTCAAATTACTGTGTGTTTTAACAAACACGGTTTATTAAAGATGCATATAGCTCATGATCATTAGAGTTGGTGAAAGTTGATTTCGAAATTAGTAAAGACGAACGTATTCTTACATTCAAATCGTTATGGCGTTGTATGCAGCTGTGATAATTCTCTAACTATTGTAACTTAACTCGAAAATGAAGTCTTGAGTGAATGTGAAAGAATGTGACTGCTAAGAATAAGTGCATCTCCAGTAAATATGAATATGGAAATTAGTAGATATTAAAAAAAATACCACACTAGAAAATCTTTTATTTCATTCAATTTTATTTAAAATATAAAATGTAAATAGGTCAGAATGGGTTGCTTGTGATTTGAACCTGAATCGACAACATCCTACCACAACTTTGACAAAACATAAACCCTAATAGATGTGAAATTCGACCACAACTATGAGACAATATATTTTGCGAGAAAACATCAACCTAATAGATGTGAAATTCTATCACAACTATGAGAAAATATAAACCCTAACAGATGTGAAATTCCATCACGACTCTGCCTAAATGTAAACGCTAACATAGGTGGAATTTTAAGCTCAATTTTATGTTCAATTTACAAGCCAAATTCATATCTAATGAGTGTAAAATCTTTATACATATATACCAACAAAGGCTCATAAAGACCGATGACCATCGATCGTTTTTAAAATATCTTTTGCTGCTGGTTGAATAAAATCTCTCAAATTGGCACCCATTAAACTATGAGATTCATTCAACATGTAAATGGAGAAGATAGTAAATTAATTTAAATTTCTTTTATATTTTAATTAAGTTTAAATATAAAATGTAACATTGTCATAATGTGCTAGTTGAAATTTGAATCTGAATCGACACCTATCAACCGTAGCTGTGGTACCTTTTTTCTCCTTAAATTTTTATATTTAAGAAAAATCAATCGCAGCTCTTTATATGCCAAAGCAATAGCAGTTCTTCATATGTCATCTAACATAAATTTATGAATTAACACAATCAAATTGTGGAAAGTATTGAGCTTTTGCTATTGGATAATTTTCTTGTAACAATACAAGTGCATACCTATGCATTAGCATTTTCCCTTCCTCTTTTGTTGCAATTGCACAGTTTGAACATCCATCCCTTTTGGCTTTACACTTGTGAGTTTTTAACATTTTTGCTTATATAGAATATAGAAAACATATCAACCAAAAAACTAACAACAATGAATTAATAGCAATGGAAATTAAGTCCATGAACTAGTACTAATCTTAATTTAAAAGCCCAAAATTTATTAAAAATGCTAAATCAAATATCAACTCTTTAAAAAGAAATCATAACATAGATTAATCTTATCAAGACAGTAATTGTAAACTTAAAGCTTAAAATAGATTAATCTAATTGTAAGCCTAAAGCTTAAAATAATGTTTTTGATATCAATATACCTTCTATAATTTGGATGAAGTGGTCTAATCTATTCAATTCTATGTAAACATACATTAAAATTTGATTAAAAGTCAACTAATCTATTCAATTCTATGTAAACATACATTTAAATTATTATTATGAATGTCAATGTTTACCATTGTAAAATATGGTTGATCTTTACAGTAATACTTTGGGCATTGTTCCAAAGAGACATGGTTCTATAGTTCAATGCATTGGCACTTCAGAAGATAATGACAACTAAACAAAGCACAACGGAATCACACAGTTAGATTGTTGATATTTTATATATTTAGAAGCCATATTTTGAAAAATACATTTCAACCAACATGTATAATTGAAATTTGATAGTTGAAAGTGTGGGAAAAAATATAGCTTTTTAATAGTCTTCATACAAGTGAAATTAATAATATTATTAATAATGTGCATATTAATATTATTATTAATAAAATTATTACTACCCACTATAATAACAATAATAATAATTATAAAACAACAACATTAATATTATTATTCATATCAATACTATTAACATAAATAAAAAACATTAATAATATATTAACATTAATATTAATAATATTAACATTAAGAATATTATTATTTATATCAATAATATTAACATTAATAAAAAATTAACATTAATAAAAAATAACATTAATAAAAACAATAACATTAATTCAAAAAAATTCATAAAAAAATTAATATTAACATTAATAATAATGTTATTTATATCAATTATATTAACATTAAAGAAAAACATTATTAGTAATTTTCATATACATAATATTAACATTATTAAAAGACATAAACATTAACAATAATAGAAAACATTAATATTGGTATAAAACATTAATAATAATATTATTCCTATCAATAATCTTCACATTAATAAAAAAACATTATTAATAATATTTATATCAATAATTTAAACCTTAATATGTTCATAGTCAACCTTAATCTTAACATTAATAAAAAAAAAATTAATAATATTTATATCAATAATTTATAAAAAAACATGTTAACTTTGGTTTAATGTAAACCATGTTAAAATGTCAATAATTGTTTAAAGTCAACCATAGTTGGCCAACATTAACATAGTTAACTAGTGTTGACCAAATTTAAACATGGTCATTGATACAGTGTACTCAACCATGAGATGTTCATAGTCAACCTTGAAAAGTCGAGTATGGATTGAAGTAAACCCTGCTTAAAACTCAACTATGGATCAAAGGAACCCTTGAGTTTAAGTCAACCATGGATTGGATTCAACCTTGGAATGAAGTCACCTTTGGTTTGAAATCAATCTTGCTTGAAAGTCAACTATGGATTCAAGTCAACCTTGGCTTCAATGCAACCTTGGATTAAAGTCAACCTTGGATTGAATCCAAGGATGGATTGAAGTCAGATGGATTGAAGTCAACCTTTGATTAAAGTCACCTTACTTAAAATTCAACTATGGATTAATGTCACCCATGGATTCAAGTCAACCTTGGTTTGAAGTCAAGCTTGCGTAAAATTCAACTATGGAATGAAGTCACATGCTTAAAAGTTGAAACTATGGCTTGAAGTCACCCTTAGATTAAAGTCAACCTTGCTCAAATGTCTACCTTGGATTGTAGTCAACCTTGGATTGAATTCAAGTATGGATTGAAGCCAACCATGGATAAAAGCCAACTATGGATTGAGGTCAACTTTGGATTAAATTCAATCTTAGATTGACATCAACTATGGATTGAAGTCAACCATGGAATGAAGTAAACCACAAATTGAAATGAACCATGAATTGAAGTCTACCTTGCTTAAAAGTCAACTATAGATTAAAGTCAAATATGGATTCAAGTCAACATTTGATTGAAGTCAATTATGGATTGAAATCAACCACAGATAGAAACCAACCACGGAATGAAATCAACTATTGATTGAAGTAAACCTTCGATTGAAGTCAACCATTGTTTAAAGCAACCATGGGTTGAAGTCATCCTTGAATTGAATTCAACAATGGATTGAAGTCACCTTTCGATTGAGTCAACTATGGCTTGAATTCACCCTTAAATTGAAGTCAACTGAGGATTGAAGTCAACCTTGCTCAAATGCCCAAATAACCAAACAACTAAGGTTGACCAAAGTCAAGCATGGTTAACCAAACAATGTAAACCAAAGTCAACCATGGCTAACCAAATAAAGTAAACAATGTAAACATGGTCTACGTAACAATGAAAACCAAATTCAACCAACTAAAGTCAACCATGCCTAAACAATTGTCAACAATGGATTAAGATAGTCTATCTTCGTCAAACAACCTCAACCATGCCCAAACAAAGTCAAACAAATCCAACCATGCCCAAACAAAGTCAAACAAAGCCAACCATTCCCAAACAACCAAAGTTAAACAAAAACAATCATGCCTCGACAACCAAAGTCAACCAAAACAACCAAATTCAAGCAAAGACAACCATGCCTAGATAGCCAAAGTCAACCAAAGTCATTCGAATAAAAAAAGTCAACCATGTCGAAATAATGTAAACCAAAGTCACAATAGACAAGTATACCATGTAAACATGGTCAACAAAACAATGTAAATTATGTAAACATTTCAAGCAAAGTCAACCATTCTCAAACAGCCATACAATGTAAACCAAATTCAACCATAGTTAACCAAACGAATCAAACAATTTTAACATCAACCAAACAATGTAAACCAAGGTCAACCATGGTCAACCAAACAATGCAAGGTCCAAAGTCAACCAAATTAAATATTGTAAACATGGTCAACCAAACATTGTAAACGAAAGTCAACCATAATCAATGAGTCAACCAAATTCAACCACATCCACTCATAGTTAACCATGATATAGTGTCCACCGTGGATTGAAGTCAACCTTGCTTAAAATTCAACCATAGATTGGATTCAACCTTACTAATAGTCAACTATGAATTGAAGTCAAACATGGATTGAAGTCAACCACAAATTGAAATAACTAATGTTGGTATTATTAATGACCTAAAATCAACCATTGGAACATGGTCAACCTTTCACACAACCTTCGATTGAAGTCAACCTTCGATTGAAGTCAACCATCGATTCAAATCACCCACATATTGAAGTCAACTTTGAATTGAATTCAAATATGGATTGAAGTCACCCATTAGATTGAAGTAACCATGGATCAAGGTCAACATTGGTTTGAGGTCAACCTTTCTTAAAAGTCAACTATGGATTTAAGTCAACCATGAATTCAATTCTCCATTAGCACAAGGTCAAAATTTCTTAAAATTCAATTATTGATTCAAGTCAACTATCCATTGAAGTGAACCATGGTTCAAAGTTAATCATCCACTTTAATGAATGTGGTTGGAGATTGAAGTCAACCATGGTTCAAGATGAACCTTAGATTGAAGTCAACCATTGATTGAATTCAGCATGGTCAACCTAACAATGAAAAACAAAGTCAATCATAGTCAACCAAATAATGTAAGGGAGAAAGTCAATCAAAGTAAACAATGTTAACATGGTGAACTAAACAATGTAAACCAAAGTCAACCATAGACAACCATACACTGTAAACATGGTCAATCAAACATTTTAAATGATATACACAATTCAAGCAAAGTCGACCAAAGTCAACCATGTCCAAATAACCAAAGTCATCCAAAGTCAACCATGCCTAAACAACCAAAGTCAACCATGCCCAAACAACCAAAGTCATCCAAAACAACCATGTTTAAATGAAAACTATGGGTTGAAGTCAACTATGGATTGAATTCAACCAAGTACTAAAGTCAACCTTGCATTGAAGTCAACCATGGATTGAATTCAACTATGCTTAAACAAAAAATATGGGTTGAAGTCAACTATGGATTGAAGTGAACCAAGTAGTGAAGTCAACCATCGATTGAAGTCAACCATGGTTCTTTTGGTTATTTCAATCATGATCAATGATGGTTTAACATGGTCCTCCATAACTAACCATTTTAAGTCAACCATGCTTCACCAAATTAAACCGTGTTTAACCGACATCATCCATGGTGAACCATGGTTAACCAAAATGAGATGTCATCAACCATGGCTAAACACAGTGAACCATGGTTAACTAAAGTTGACCATAGTCGACTATGATGCAATCCTATGGAACCATGATGCACTAAAGTCAACCATGCCTAAACAATGGTCAACAATGTATTAATATAGTCTATCTTAGTCAAACAAACTCAACCATGCCCAAACAAAGTCAAACAAAGCCAATCATGCCCAAACAAAGTCAAACAAATCCGACCATCCCCAAACAAAGTCAAACAAAACCAACCATGCCCACACAACCAAAGTCAAACAAAGACAACCATGCCTAGACAACCAAAGTCAACCAAAACAATCAAATTCAAATAAAGACAACCATGCCTAGATAGCCAAAGTCAACCAAACAACCAAAGTCGTTCAAACTAAACCAAAGTCAAACATGCCCAAACAATGTAAACCATAGTTAAAGATAATAAACTATTGTCAACCATTGTTAACCACAGCTATCAAAATGAAACTAGTGTCAGCCATGTCAACCATGGACATCTAAAGTCAACCATTGTTAACCATAGCTATCAAAATGAAACTAGGGTCAGCCATGGTCAACCATAGTTGTCCATGGTCATCGAAAGTCAACCATGGTCAATTAGAGTCTGCCATGGTGAATCATGGTCAACCAAAGTCATCCATACTCAACCATGGCTAGCCAAATTTATCCATGGTTAACCGTGGTCATCCAAATTCAACCATGGTCATCCAAAGTCAACCATGGTCAACAAAATTCAACTATAGTTAACCATATTCATCCATGGTGAACCATGTTCAGCCATGTTTAACCAAAAACACCTTTCTTAAAAGTCAACTATGGACTCAAATTAACCATGGACTGAATTCAACTATGGATTCAAGTCAACCATTGTTAATCAAAAGTGAGCGAAGCTCAACCAAAGTTAAGCTTAGGTAGTCAATGTCAACCATGTTCAACCAGAAGTCAACTATGGTTGATCAAAATGTCAACCATCCTCAACCAAAGCGAAGCATGGTTAACTAAAGTCAACC
This sequence comes from Larix kaempferi, assembly GCA_027924585.1. NCBI lineage: Eukaryota > Viridiplantae > Streptophyta > Pinopsida > Pinales > Pinaceae > Larix > Larix kaempferi. The sequence continues at coordinate 220,833 of BSBM01001515.1, read as the reverse complement.
TTAGATTGACATCAACCATGGATTGAAGTCAACCATACCTGAAAGTTGACTATGGATTGAAGTCATGGTTGTATTGAAGTCATGGTTGTACTGAAGTCAACTATGGATTGAAGTAAACCATGGATAGATTTTAATGGTTCATTGAAGGAAACCTTCGATTCAAGTCAACCATGGACTAATGTAAACCTTGTAGTGAAGTGAAACTTACTTAAAAGTCAACTATTGCTTGATGTCAACTACATATTGAATTCAACCTTGGATTGAAGTGGAATATGGATTGAAGCCAACCTTGCTTAAAAGTCAACTACCGATTGAAGTCAACCATGGATTGAAGTCTACCTTGGATTGAAGTCAACCTTAGATTGAATTTAACCTTTCTTAAAAGTCAACTATAAATTGAATTCAACATTTCTTGAAATTCAACTATGGTTTGAAGTCAACCTTGCTTAAAAGTCAACAATGGTTCAAATTCAACATTTGATTAAAGTCAACAATGGATTGAAGTAAACCATGCTTCAAATTCAACCTTGGATTAAATTCAATTGTGGTTCAAATTCAACCGTGCATTAAAGTCAACCATGGATTGAAGTCAGCTATATATTAAAGTTAGCCATTGATTGAAGTCATTAATATTAATATTGTTAATGGATTGCAGTGAACCTGAGCTAAAGTCAATTTTGGAGTGAAGTCAAGCATGGATTGAAGTCAACCTTGGACTGAAGGAAACCTTAGAATGATATAAACATTAGATTGAAGGAAACCTTGGATTGTAGTCAACTAGGGATTGAAGTCAACCTTGGATTGAAGTCACCATTGGCTTCAAGTCAACCTTGGATTGAAGTCACCCTTGGATCGAAGTCAAACATGGAATGAAGCCAACCTTGGATCAAAGTCAACCTTCAATAAAAAAAACTACAAAGTGAAGTCAACATTGGATTGAAGTCAAATTTGGATTGAATTAATATTAATTAAAATCAATATTTCATAATAATAATTATCATAAAAACACTAATTAAATTATTTAATTTAATTTATTTATTTTTAACTTAATGTATTTTTTTTTTCCAAATAACATTTTTATTTAGTTATTTCTTGGCTTGCCGGCTGTCCACTAGCAACAACCACATTTTTAAATGTGGTTGATATTTGCCGATCAGCCTATATCAACTATGACCACACATTTAAAAAGTGGTTGATATAGGCCGATCGACGAATATCAACCACATTTAAAAATGTGGTTGTTGCTAGTATATATATTTTAAGATTTTACTTCTAAAATGTTTAATACATTTGAAAATAATTTATTTGCATTATCAAACATTGCATCATAGATGTTATCGATTGTATTAAAGAATTGAAGAATTATTTTTTATTATTAATATTATTAAAGAATTGTTTAATGTATGAAAGAATTATTTATTATTATTAATATTATTAAAGAATTGTTTAATGTATGAAAGAATTATTTATTATTAATGTTATTTTTATTATTTATATCATTTAGATTATAATTATTTTATATGTATTTATGTTATTTATATTATTTGAATTAAAATTTAATTATTTTATATTTATATTGTTTATATCATCTCTCAATTAAAATTAATTTTCATTTATATTGTATTTATGTTAATTTCAATAATAAAATGAAATTCATTTGTATTTTGGAATTGTAAATCGCTTCATCGCCAAATCGCTCGTTGATCGGCTAGGGTTCGGCCACCGCCGTTGCGAGCCTGCTCGCCCAGCCTGCCCCTGCGTTCAGCATGCCGGCTAGCTGAATCGACCAGGCCTTGCTCGCCCAACCTGCCAAGGTGAACGACCAGGGACGCCGCGGCATGAGCTCACTCCATTCCAGCATGTCGGCCAGCTATGCCTCCACACTCCGTGTCTCTTCGACTCGAGCGAGGGATGTCTTGCTCTCCAATGGGGGAAAGGCCGCTTGTGGCCAGCCTCCCAAGTGTGTTCAGGAAATTTCGGTGCCCTCCATTGCAGTGGTAGAAGAATCTCTCATTGAAGCAAGGAATTTCACAGAGTCAGCCCTAGTTTGTCGTTTCAACGGGTTTTGGCCTCACCTGGTTGGTCTCCATAAGTGGATCTCAGAGGTATGGAAACCCCTTGTCTCAGAAGAAATTTCTATTTACCCTTTTGCTCGGGGTTTTTTTGTTGTGGATTTCGATTCTCCTGAGGAAAAACAGATCATTCTTGACTTAGGTCCGTGGTTTTGGGGAAGCTCGGGGCTCTTTATGAAACCCTGGAGCCCTCTTTTCGACCCAACTGTTGATCAAATCTCATCTGCTCTGGTTTGGGTTCAGCTCCCAAATTTGCCTTTGCACCTTCGGAACTTGGCCTCTCTTAAAGCTATTGGCAATGTGTTGGGCTCCTTCTACACTCGAAGTCCAGAAACTAAGGATTACATCAAAACTACCTTTGCTCGCATCTGTGTGGAAATGGATTTTAACATTGGATTTCCTGCTGAGATCCATTTGACCAACAAGGATTATGTGCGGGTTCAAAAGCTAGACTATGAAAATGTGATGTTTAGATGCAAATCTTGCTTCGCAACCGGACATCTTGCAAATGACTGCCCAAAAGCTTCTCAAATCCCCAAATCCAAAAAGTTTCATCACAAATCCACCTGGTGGGTTTGAGAAAACCCCAAGAATTATACTGTAAGCAGAAATGAAGATCTATCCGAAGAGGCTCCAACTCAAGCTAAGGATTCTCCTCCGATTAAAATAGAGGACACTCTAGAAGAACAAAGGCCCGCCATCGATAAATATCCACTATTAGCTTCTCGAGATGGTGCTATCCAATTGATGGATCCAAAAAGTCCATCCGCATGGGACGAACCCGAAAATGCACTCCCCATATTCAAATCCTCAATCGAGCCATTAGAGTGGACCAAAGTATTCAAAAAGAAAAGAGGAGCTTCACCATCTTTGAATCCAAAAGAATGTTTTACTTCTCCAAGAAAAACAAGAAGTCAACAAACCTCATATCGTTAATCTCTGGATTGTATCGTGTTGTATGTAAGAAGTAAGACAACAAATTTTTTGTCTTGCTAGTAGTAATTGTAGCCCAAGGTGGGCAGTATGTTAGAAGTTATTCTCCATAGAACAAGAAAGTATCAGGATAAGTCAAGACCGGCTATAGATGATCAAGGAAACTTGGACCTAGTCCTCTCTCGAGATCTGCCTGTCTTCAGAACTATGTAACATTTGTTTTTCTTTTTTATATATAAAAGCTCTTAACCGTTCTTGTTAAAAAAAAAAAAAAAAATGAAATTCAGTTATTTTGAATTAATATTATTTTCATATATAATTTAAATTAAGATTATTTTTATATACATTCATGTTATTTAAATTAAATCCAATTATCTAAATTAATATTATTTTAGTTATATATAAATTAAAAACATGATTGTATGTATACATTCAATTAGATGTGTTTAATATAAGTCAATATTAACATTAAGTTAATATCTAATAAATCTTATATATTTTCAAAATATTTTAAATTAATATTTTTCAAAATATTATATATATATAAGTTTATTATAAAAAAAATTTATTAAAAATAAGTTGTATTAAATTTATAAAATAAAAATATCAAGAATGTTTGATATAGTTTGCTTATTTAATAAAAAAAAATATAACAATTTGTTTTTTTAAATTATTCTATTGAAATCATAGTAAACTATTTTAATAAAAATTGGGAAAAAAAAAACAAAAATAAATATAACAAAATCCATACAAAAATTTATGTCTAAAAAAAATAGATATTAGAAAATCTTATATTCTGTGAGAGTCCAAAAATTCTTCATGATGGATCCATCGAATTTTATAATCAATAAGTATATTATTCTGAATTAAAAATCATATTTTTTTTAAATTAAATTATATTAAATATATATAATACTATTTTTAATTAAAACTTATATTTGAAAAAAAAATGAATTACATTAAAGATATATAATTAAAGTATTTATTGTCATAATAAGGGAAAAAAAAAATCAAAAAAAGAATGATACACATATATAATAAAAGAATTCTATTTTTTTTTGTAAGTTGCAGGTTAGAATTTAATTATCAGAGATCAAATGTACATCTAGAGCCAGAGAGAGTTTTGCATATTGGGGAGGCCTTATGTACTGAAGTCACCATCCCAATTGCTCAAAAATACTGTAATAACTGACATAATTCAAAATTAAGACCCTTTGAGAGCAGTCTGCCCATGAAAAAATTGGGACTTTCATCAAAGTAAATAACTTATACTGTCTATTAATGCTGAAAACTAGACTGTGCAGAAAATAAAAGCAAAAAAGATGATAATCACAGAGATGACCTGGAGCTATAGCAGCCCCATTAACATTTTGCAGGTGGTTCTTCTGGTTCCTCGTCGACGGGGCAAGCCGCATAGAAATCATCAAAGTTTCTCGGAGGGGGTAGAGTTGGAGAAGGAGAGCCTGGAGTGTGCATGGTGTTCGGGGCGTCGTCTGGATCGAAAGCAACAGGAGTCAAGCCTTTGTCTTTTTTAACCTGGGTTTTCTTTTTTGCAGACCCGTTGTTTGGGGTAGTGCCAACATCTCCTTCGGCTTTGTTTATCTTCGTCATTGATTCTGAATTGCTTCCAATGGAGAAAATATCCCAAGCCATGCTGACATCTAAGGTATTGGAGTGGTCCGTTGCCTCTTTTAGGCCTGCCTTGACGTTTCTGATGATGCTGGTGCTGGCTTGCCAGCTAGCTTCCACTTCTTCAATAAGGGTGCTCATCATGTTTTTGGGCAACCAATAATGGTTTATGACACCGTCATTGCTACCAGAGGCAAGGAGTGCCGCCACCCTACGAGCCTCCCACCCATCTACCAGGTTACGGGTTCACACCAAGATACGCTCAGCATAGCCATCCATCATCGACCAATCCATGGCCACCTTGGGACGACAACTGTTTCTCTTACGTCCACTACCACGTCGAGAAAGTCCTCTGGTGCGATTCGTCATGGCAGTGGGAGAATGAACAAGGCTCAAAGCCTCACAGAAAATTGCAGACGCAGCAGGAGAAAACACAGAGAAAAGCCAGAGCTGTTGCAATCAGATTGTCGAAGCAGTCGACATAGGGAATTAAAGAGCCGAGGCAATAACTATTATAGTTTTTCCTCCTCATTGAAGGTGGCAATAATGAATGCAGGTCCCGGAAGCCGAGAGGAAACGTCATGTCGAACTTGCGTGAATGAGGCCGTGATTAATACCAACGACCTCCTACCTTAAATAGACCTCGCCATCATCATTTACAGTGGCCAGGTGTGTGGCTTCCCTCCCTCCAGGTGGTCGTACGTGCATGCGAGGACTGTCTCCACGTACCACGGGGCTAGGTGGCGGCAACTCCAAGCTTGCGATGGCCGAGGTGTAATGATCACCCACATCCAGGGAATAAAAGAATTCTTTGTTGCAGTAAGAGAAGAATGTTCAATGTTATGCTTAATGTTCAGAATTCAATGATCTCAATAATTTTAGGTATTTTTTTTTTTAATTTAGATAAATTAATTAATTTAATGTGTTTTTTTTTTAATTTAAATATTCAATTTTAAAAATAGAATTTAAGAAAATAAAATAATAACAACATTGTACAACTTTGTAATTGTATTTATATATTTATTTATTTGAATTTTAAGTTATTTAGTTATATGTTTTTAATAATTTTATTTGAATAAGTATATAAAAATAAGTTGTAACCTAGAAAAGAGAACAATATATCCATCAGTATAAACTTAGTATAATCATATACTAAAGTAAACTACGATTAACCAAAGTCAATGCTTTAAGATGGCCTTCCTTAACTAACCAAAGTCAACCATTGCTAACTAAATTCAACCCTGGTTGACCAACATTAACCATAATTATCCATGGTTAACCAAAGTCAATCGTGGTCAACAATGGGATGTCATCAACCATGGTTAGATATAGTCAATCATGGTTAACCAAATTCAACCATAGTTAATTAAGATATAATCATAGTCAACCATGATGCACTACAGTTTACCAAAGGAAACCATGATGCACTAAAGTCAACCATGATGCACTACAGTCTACCAAAGGCAACCATGATGCACTAAAGTCAACCATATTTGAACAATAGTCAACCATGGCTTAAAATAGTTAAACTTAGCTTAAAGTCAACAATGACTAAACAATGGTTCAAAGTCAACTATGGATTAAAGTCAATGATGCCCAAACAATGGTTAAACCAAATTCAACCATGGAAAGCCAAAGTCAAGCATAGTTAACCCAAGTCAACTACTATAACCTAAGTTAACCATGGTTAACCAAAGTCAACCATTATTAACCTAAGTCAACCATGGTTAACCAAAGTGAACCGTAGTTAACTAAAGTCAGCCATAGTCAACCATAATGCAACCATACTCAACCAAAGTCAACCATGAAGGAACCATAACTAACAAAATCAACCATGAACGAACCATGACTAAAATGGTCTTCCATAACTAACCAAAGTCAATGATGGTTTACGTAAGTTAACCATGGTTAACCAACATCAAGTATTGTCAACCAAAGTTAACCATGGTCAATGATTATATGTCATCAAACATGTTTAAATATAGTTAACCATGCTTAACTAATGTCAACCATAGTCAACCATGGCATAACCATAACCAACCATAATGCACAAAAGTCAACCATGATCAACCATGACATACTAAAGTCAACCATGCTTAAACAATGGTAAACCATTCTTTAATGTAGTCAAACTCACTTTACAGTCAACCATGTGTAAAAAATGGTTAACCATGGCCAACCATGGTTGACCTTAGTCAACCATGACCATCCAAAGTCAACCATATTCAAGCATGGTAAATCATGTTCAACCATAGTCAATCATGGTCAACCATAATTAACCATGGTCAACCATCATCAACCATGAAAATCCAATGTTAACCATGGTCAACCAAAGTCAACCATGGTAAAACATAGTCAAGCATTGCCAACAATGGTTGATGATAAACAAACATGGTCAACCAAAGTCAAGCATGGTCAATCATTTTCAACCATGGTTTACCATGAACATTGAAAGTCAACCATGGTTTATCATGAACATTGAAAGTCAACCATAGTCAACAAAATCAACCATGTTAAATCAAGGTCAACCAAATCCAACTATAGTCAACCATAGTCAGCCATGGTCAACCATCATCAACCATGAACATCCAAACTCAACCATGGTAAACCAATGTCAACCAAAGTTAACCATGGTCAACCATAGTTAAATATGGTCAACTATGGTAAACTAAATTCAAGCATAGTCAACCAATGTCATCCAGAGACAACCATGGTCAACCAAAGTCAATCATTATCAACCATAGTCAAGCATGGTCAACCATAATTAAACATGGTAAACCATAGTCAACCATAGTAAACCATGGCCAACCATAATCAACCATCGCCAACCAAAATAAACCATACTTAATTGGGGTCAACCACACTTAACCATTGTTAACCATGAAAAACCATCTTCAATCATGAACATCCAAAGTCAACCACAGTCAACCATGGTCAACCATAGTTAGTCGTGGTTAACCATCATCAACAATGAACATCCAAAGTCAACCATGGTTAACTATAGTCAAGCATGGTCAACCATGGTTGACTATAGTCAAACATGGTCAACCATAGTCAACCATGGTTATTTATAGCTAAGAATGGTCAACCATGGTCATCTGTAGTCAACCATGGCCAACCATAGTAAACCATTGTTAACCATGAACATCCAAAGTCAACCATGGTCGATCATAGACAACCATGGTTATCCAAAGTTAATCATGGTCAATCATAGACAACCATGGTTGACCAAAGTCAACTATGGTCAACCATCATTAACGAAATCCAGCTATAATCAACCACCGGTAACCATGAACATTCGAACTCAACTATGGTCAACCAAAGGAAAGCATGGTCAATCGTAGTCAAATATGGTCAACCATGTTATATTAAAGGAAACCATGGTCAACCAAAGTCAATTAGAGTCAACCATGGTCAACTAAAGTCAACCATTATCAACCATAGTCAAGCATTGTCAACTATAGTCAACCTAGTCATACATGGTCAACCATAGTAAACCATGGTTGACCATAATCAACCATATTAAACCACAATTAATAGTACTTAAACGTGGTCATCCAATTAGGTTCGACAATACTTAACCATTATTAACTATGAACAACCATCTTCAACCATGAACATTAAAATTCAATTGTAGTCAACCATGGTCAACCACAGTCATCCATGGTTAACCGTCACCAACCATGAACATCCAAATTCAACCATGGTCAACCATGGTAGACTATAGTCAAACACGGTCAACCAAAGTCAAGCATGGTCTACCATGGTCAACCATTGTAAACCATAAGCATCCAAAGTCAACAATAATCAACCATGGTCAACCATAGTCAAGCATGTTTAACCATAGTTAACCATGGTCAAACAAATTCAACTAAAGTCCACCATAGTCAACCATCATCAACCATCGTCAACCATGAACATCCAAACTCAACCATCAACCATGAACATCCAAACTCAGCCAAGGTCAACCATAGTCAACTATGGTTAACCAAAGTCAAGCATGGTTGACTAAATTCAACCATGGTCAACCAAATTCAACCATATTTGAACAATAGTCAACCATGGTTTAAATAGTTAAACTTAGCTTAAATTAAGTAATGCCTAAACAATGGTCAACCATGGTTCAAAGTCAACTATGGATTAAATTCAATGATGCCCAAACAATGGTCAACCATATTTTAACCATGGTTAAACCAAATTCAACCATGGAAATCCGAAGTCAAGCATAGTTAACCCAATTCAAATGCTATTAACCAAAGTCAACCATGGTTAACCAAAGTAAAACCACGGTTAACTAAATTCAACCACAGTCAACCATAATGCAACCATACTCAACGAAAGTCAATCATGAAGGAACCATAACTAACAAAGTCAACCATCAACGAGCCATAACTAACATGGTCTTCCATAACTAACCAAAGTCAACGATGGTTTACGTAAGTTATCCATGGTTAACCAACATCAACTATTGTCAACCAAAGTTAACCATGGTCAATGATGAGATGTCATCAAACATGGTTAAATATAGTTAACCATAGTTAACTAAGGTCAACCATAGTTAACCATGACGTAACCATATCCAACCATAATGCACAAAATTCAACCATGATCAACCATGACATACTAAAGTCAACCATGCCTTAATAATGGTAAACCATGCTTTAATATAATCAAACTCACTTTAAAGTCAACCATTTGTAAACAATGGTTAACCATGGCCAAACATGGTAACCATGCTTAACCAAGGTTAACCATGGAGAACTTCATCAACCATGAACATCCAAATTCAACCATTTTCAACCCTAATCAAGCATGGTAAATCATGGTCAACCATAGTCAAACAAGGTCAACCACAATTAATCTTCAAGAACCATGAAAATCCAATTGTAATACCCCCATTTTGACCCTTAGGATATATCAACTTTTAATGCAAATATTGTATATATGTGAGGTATGATTCCTAGCATGGAGCTCAAGACCGAGGCCCTGCTAGTGAATGCTCAGCCTTGAAGGGCTGGTATTTTATGTGGTGCTATCCATGTGCTAGTAAGCCATAGGGGGATTGAAAAAGCATAAAAATAATTGTAATGCAAATAAGACACCAGGTGGTTGGCTATGGATGCAACTAAATGAGGGGGCTATGTGTATCAACTAGGGAGAGGTGAGGGGGTTGTGGGATTGAACCCTAGGCTAAAAAATTTCACCTTGAGAACCCACACTTGACTATCCTAGTTGTCATTTAATTTTGTGTAAGGAAGACTGGATAAAATTGTTTATGAGGTTGATGGAGTATGGGAAGCCATGAAATCCGTGAGGCAGGGTATGGGCTCGATTTGCTTGACCCATAAGTCACTCCACCTCATGGGAGGATGTTTTCGCTCATCTCCATTCCATGGGGAAGGAGGGAGGCATGAGTTTGGGGAGAGGTCGCAAGCCCCGTAGGGAGAAGAACCAGAAAATAGCGACTTGGGATGAAGCCTCATTTGGGAGTGCCAAGATCGCCTAGAATTCGTGTGGGAAGTTAAATCCAATGGGGGGCGCATTGAACTGAAGCCGTGGGCGAATTGGAGAGTGTGAGACGCCCTGCAACTGATGGGAAAACCCATATTTGATAGTCAAAAGGGCAGCGCAGGTAGAGCCATTCGACTGCAGCTATGCCAAAAACTTCATAGGGGAAACCGGTTTTGGAATCTAGAAAGGGCAGCGTTTCATGTCCCAAATTTGGCATTGGGTCACAATGGCCTAAGCAAATTGGCCATATTCATTAGAGTTTGTCAAATTGATACTAAAGGTCAAATAATTGCCAAGGAGGAAAATTGCTAGTTTCCTAGGTTTGGGGTGGAAGCTTTGGGATTTGGAATAAGGGGGATAATAAATGATGTTTGAACATTAGAATGACATAAATATTTAATAAATGATCTAAATAAATATATACAAGTGGAAATCAAAGAGGCATTTGATCATGAAGACACATGGAGGAAGTGGGACCCACATATGGCTAGATTTTCCCACTACACTTGCCATCATTCTCTCACCAATTCGAATTCAAGGTGAATGGTAACATACTTGGGGGAGTCCAAAAGGTATTATTCATGGCATGACTCATCCAAGGTTGAAATATAGAGGAAGAGTAACTCCCATGGAAGAGGAAGAGGCAATTTGGAGCTAGTGAGACACTTGGGCTAGATTCCCTAGCTCTATGACAACAATGATGAATATGCTATGACACCTATGACACAAATCAGACCTGAAGGATGACATATGACATATATGACATTTCAGGGCCAAAAATAGACTCCAAGATGGCGCTCAAGGGTGTTAGGGCAGCTAAGATGCTTCTACATGTGATTTGGTGGAAGTGGGAGACTAGGAATTGTTGTACAAGTGGCGTTCTTTGGAATCTCTTCCCAACTTGAGTTGGAATGAGCCTCTTGGAAGGAATTCAACCCATGGAGAAAATTAGAAGTTTATAAATGTCAATAACAAAGAAGGAAACCAGCTTTTGATCATTTGTAGAATTTGCAATTGCATTTGTGAAGAGGGAGAGCTAGTGGATGACTAGTTGCTTGCCTTAGCCAATTTCGAGGGTGAAAGACTCCCATCCAAGTTCGTAATTGGAAAGGCCATTCAAAACTTTCATTTGGAGCTTTAATGGAGTCTTTATTTTCAGGTGTAAGCTACAGGGTAGCTCATGGTTTCTTCTATTGTAGCTCACTCCTTCAACCATTTCCAGTTTTGATGGCATATTCTTGATCCTTGAGGGAGGGCGTTTTTGGTGAGATATTGTACTCTTTGGGGGATCTTATAATGCCCCATTTCTGTTGTAATATGAATTAAATACTCTTTTCTTCATCTCCAGAAAGTTTCAGGTCGAAATTCCAAGTAGAAATGTATAAATCTCAATTTTAATGAAAGAATAGTGCCATTTCCCCAAGGGTCGAATTGGTGATTTTTGCAGTTGAATGGAAGAGGGTTGGAAAGATATAATAATAAATTAATGGTGCACATGAGACCTTAATAACATCCTTAATACATTCCCTACCTTTTTTCATAAATTTGAGTGAGTTTGGAGGCATTTGGGAAGCCATTTTCAGTACTTGCCCCAGGGGGATTTGAACCCCAAATTACTAGTAAAATTGCATACTTGGTCCAGAATATTAAGAGAGTTTGTAGAGGTCTTTTGGTGGCCATATGTCATCCCTGAACATCATATTCAAGTCCTAATATCATTCATACACCTTCCTTGAAGATTTGAAGGCATTTGGAGTCAATTTGAGACCTAGAGACCAATACTAGTGAAAGGGAAATCACTAGTAAAGTTACCTACATTGACCAGAATTGAAAGAGGATTTGTAGAAGTATTTTAAAGGTCCAAAGGCATCCCTGAAACACACATTTATGTTCTAATATCATTCATATACCTTCTTAGAATATTTGGGATCATTTGGGGCAAATTTGGGACCTAGAAATCAAAACTAGTCAAAGGTCTAACTAGGGAAAAAAGTGAAAATTTGTCATTTTGATAAAATTCCTAACAAGAGACATTACAGTGGTATCAGAGCATGGTCCTTGCACCTATGAGTTAATATCATACATTGAAGAATAAGTTGCAGCCATTTATTACTATTATGATGAATCCTATGAGTACAATTCTTATGAGGAATATGCAGATGCTTATGACCAATATGAAGCAGATTGTGAATGGTACGAGGAAGGGGTGCCATCATGCAACACTTCTTACAATTTCAAGAAAAATGAAGATTATTTTTATGACTCTAAATATGCTGAATATGAGTGTTACACCAACCAAGGATAATTCTATGAGTGAGTTCCAAATATGGAGAGAAAAATATAAAACCTTGCCCCGACAATATAAAAAATATCAAGAATATCTTGCTTCGAGCAAAAATACACAAAATGCCATGTCTTTTGAGTACTATGCTGAACATATTTTTGAAAATAGGCCCAAAAATGAAGATGTGGAGTTAGTGAAGAAAAGTTTATGCCCTTCTTGTAAAAACCCTTGGAGCGAGTATCATATATGTGTGCATGAAATGATGTCCTCCTTGTGGAGAGCTTTTGGGATTTATTCAAAAAGAGATTCCAAAGATACTGATCCTAGGGAAAATAAGGGGCAAAATGCATCAGCTTGCTTGAAGGAGCAAAAGGAAGAGACATCACAAGATCATGAAGAATATTATATTGAAAATATGGAAGAACATTTCGAGACACTTTCTAGCTTAGACATGAACCAAAGAGCATCTACTGATGGATGCTTAAACTATGAAGGAGTACCTACTGATGGGTGCTCACACCTCTATGTTGGTGACATAGAGATCACTTTTGAAAGTGTTGCTGCAATCCCAAGTTCCATTAAGCATGATAATGAAGGCCTTGTAGCAGTTGAAGAAGAACCAAGATCAACTTCCCCATCACCACTTGAGCTTCATGAAGTTGGTCCAAGCAAAATTGAAGAATATGAGGAGGTTCATTTGCAAGAGCCTCATTTTATTGAAGGGTCCTTAAAGATGAATGAAAAGAAGATCTAAGAGTCCCTTAGCATTCTCCATGACACTCAAGCATTGGTGTGAAATTCTTGTTGGAGAGCTACTTCATTGGAGAAAACATCCTTCCTTGAAGACATGGAGAAGATTCAAAGAGCAATGTGCCACATCAAAGGTAATTTCATGTCTTTGATTTTAGATAGAAACCATTTGTTTGAGCTTAATGAATTGTTACATGATGCATACTCGAAGAATAATGAGGATAATCATAAGCTCACAGTTCAAAATGAGCAACTTCTCGAAAAGTTGCATGATACTTGTTTTTCCTCCTATGTTTCAGATTGTCAAATGGTAGATTGTTTGAAGCATTCTCATGACATGGTGGATCATGAGAAATGTGGAAATTTCAATATTCTTGATGTGTTTGAAGATGAACTTGAAGAGATCCAAACACTTGATGTGGTGGAAGAGGAACTTGAATTGTCTCTTGATGAAGGTTATCCAATTTTTAAAGAAGAGCATGATTCCTCTACATTGGAACCAAACTATGACAAAGAGTTCACATTTTTTAAGGAGTTGCATGATACTAACCATATGGATCCTTTCCATGATGAAAAGTCTGCACTTTTTTATCAGTTGGGTGAGTTAGTTCATTCTCCTACATCCTACAATTCCATGTTTTGCAACATCAGTTTCAATGAAGTATGGGTGAAAGGGTTCTTTTTGATGGTGCCACATGAGGAGTATGGAACTCCTAGATTTACTTTTTATGATGATATGGTTGGTGCACATTCTTATTCACATTTTCAGCAGCATCCTTTGTTACTTTATGATGATGCACATCTACATGGATGCACCTATGATATGCATTTGAGTCACTTGAAGACTCATGGTTTTTCTTGCTCAACTCTTGATTCATTTGATGTTGGAGGAACTTCATCCAACACTTGGGTGAATAGATTTATGATTGGAGAACATTTTTGTTGGAATCAACATACTTTGTTATATATTTATGATGATCACATTCAGGGATGTATGGATGAGACTTCTTTGAGTCATTTGAAGTCTCCTTGTTTTTTCTGCTCATTATTTGGTTCAGATTTTAGTGGAGATTCTTCATTCACTTCATGGATGAAAGAATACATGGCTAAATATTTTGATGCATATCACATCCTTTTGTAGCAGCTTTATAGGACATGGGATCCTCACCTATGTCATTGGAGCAGATTTGATTGGTCACTTGAATCTTGTATGCACTTGGAAAATGGTGGTCTACTTGCTTGGAGGTATAAGCACTTTCATGATTCTTTGATGAAGCACCACCTTGATGTTAATTTTCATTATGTAATTATGTACTTTGATGATATATATTTTGTACTCATGATGTTTGGAAGAATGCATACAAGAAAATGGGATCCAGGAATCCTCTTATCTGATGGTGTGGGTTGGAGAGCACTCTTAATTGTTGGGGTGCAATACAAGCAATGGGACCCTGGAATAATTTTTATCTCATTGGTTTCAAATTTTTTGGGGAAACAAGTAATATGGGAGATGGATTTTCCACTTAATAAAGTGATTTTTATCATATTAGTGCAACAACAAGCATGGTGGTTCCTCTCTAAAATCTTCATGGAAACTCAAAGACTCAAGGTTGGGCAATTCAATGGCAAATTCAAAGAATTATACAGAAAGCAGGTTCTTCAACACCCATGTTTGAAATTGCTTGAGGGCAAGCTATATTAGGGAGGATTTTTCATGTCCCAAATTTGGCATGGGGTCACAATGGACTAAGCAAATTGGCCATATTCATTAGAGTTTGTCAAATTGATACTAAAGGTCAAATAATTGCCAAGGAGGAAAATTGCTAGTTTCCTAGGTTTGGGGTGGAAGCTTTGGGATTTGGAATAAGGGGGATAATAAATGATGTTTGAACATTAGAATGACATAAATATTAAATAAATGAGCTAAATAAATATATACAAGTGAAAATCAAAGAGGCATTTGATCATGAAGACACATGGAGGAAGTGGGACCCACATATGGCTAGATTTCCCCACTACACTTGGCATCATTCTCTCACCAATTCGAATTCAAGGTGAATGGTAACATACTTGGGGGAGTCCAAAAGGTATTATTCATCGAATGACTCATCCAAGGTCAAAATATAGAGTAAGAGTAACTCCCATGGAAGAGGAAGAGGCAATTTGGAGCTAGTGAGACACTTGGGCTAGATTCCCTAGCTCTATGACAACAATGATGAAGATGCTATGACGCCTATGACACAAATCAGACCTAAAGGCTGACATATGACATATATGACATGTCAGGGCCAAAAATAGACTCCAAGATGATTCTCAAGGGTGTTAGGGAAGCTAAGATACTTCTACATGTGATTTGGTGGAAGTGGAAGACTAGGAATTGTTGTACAAGTGGCGTTCTTTGGAATCTCTTCCCAACTTGAGTTGGAATGAGTCTCTTGGAAGGAATTCAACCATGGAGGACATTAGAAGTTTATAAATTTCAATATCAAAGAAGGAAACCATATTTTGATCATTTGTAGAATTTGCAATTGCATTTGTGAAGAGGGAGAGCTAGTGGATGACTAGTTGCTTGCCTTAGCCAATTTCGAGGGTGAAAGATTCTCATCCAAGTTGGTAATTGGAAAGACCATTCTGAACTTTCATTTGGAGCTTTAATGGAGTCTTTATTTTTAGGTGTAAGCTACAGGGCAGCTCATGGTTTCTTCTATTGCAGCTCACTCCTTCAACCATTTCCAGTTTTGATGGCATATTCTTGATCCTTGAGGGAGCACATTTTTGGTGAGCTATTGTACTCTTTGGAGGAGCTTATAATTCCCCATTTATGTTTTAATATGAATTAAATACTCTATTATTCATCTCCAGAAAGTTTCAGGTCAAAATTCCAAGTAGAAATGTATAAATCTCAATTTTAATGAAAGAACAGTGCCATTTCCCCAAGGGTCGAATTGGTGATTTTTGCAGTTGAATGGGAGAGGGTTGGAACAGATATAATAATCAATTAATGGTGCACATGAGACCTTAAGAACATCCTTAATACATTCCCTACCTCTTCTCAGAAATTTGAGTGAGTTTGGAGGCATTTGGGAAGCCATTTTCAGTACTTACCCCAGGGGGATTTGAACCCCAAATTACTAGTAAAATTGCATACTTGGTCCAGAATATTAAGAGAGTTTGAAGAGGTCTTTTGGTGGCAATATGTCATCCTTGAACATCATATTCAAGTCCTAATATCATTCATACACCTTTCTTGAATATTTGAAGGCATTTGGAGTCAATTTGAGACCTAGAGACCAATACTAGTCAAAGGGAAATCACTAGTAAAGTTACCTACATTGACCATAATTGAAAGAGGATTTGCAGAAGTATTTTAAAGGTCCAAAGGAATCCCTGAAACACATATTTATGTTCTAATATCATTCATATACCTTCTCAGAATATTTGGGATCATTTGGGGCAAATTTTGGACCTAGATATCAAAACTAGTCAAAGGTCTAATTAGGGAAAAAAGTGAAAAATTGTCATTTTGATAAAATTCCTAACAAGGGACATTACACGGCGCGAGACAAAGCCTTTCGGCCGCAACCCTGAGGAATATCCAAGAGCAGATCGCAGTGAGAGAGAGACCAGGGGAGTCATACTTCATGGTAGAGCTAGTGAGGGATCATTTCACCTTGGTTTAGAAGTCGGGACCAACCATACCTTCCCAGGTTAGAGTTGAGGGGATGGGCACTCGAGGGACTGTGTAGCAGTGAAGGGGACCTTACTTAGACTGAGAGTGGAGGTTATGGGGGTTCTTGGATTGTCCAAGGCCAATTGGATATGATTGTAGCTCTGTGGTTGATCTCATTGACTTAGAAAACCCTTCCTTTTCTTCCCACTTGCTTGACAGCTCCAGTTGTGTGCTGGATGACCTTGATTGACTGTGCCTAAGGTTGTGAGTGGACTTGAATAGTTCCTCAGTGGATACATATCCCCAGCTCGGGGGTGGTCTTTGAGTGCTGAAAGAATACAGGCTGGGCAGAGACCTATGGTTGGGTTGGAAACTCGCAGTCCATAACAAATGGTTTGGTGACTTCATCTTAAGGATAATTATTCTACATGTTTTAACTCTGCAATGATTTAACTAATAGATGATTTTTATTGATATGATGAATGCATGATTTAATTGTGTGTGGATGATGTTTCATTCTGCTATGCTTGAATTGATTATGAATATGTACCCATGAGTTTTAACTGCCATGAATCTGTTCATTGATGAATAAGGCTAAGTTTTGTAAAGGCCCAAAATGTTATTCATAATTTTTGGGAAGAATTAGGCATCCTCTGTTGTGTTCATGCCCCTTTGTGGGTCAGATGAAGGGAGGGGCCATGACAGAGTAGTATAAGAGCCCTTACATAGTGGTAAAGAGGCCTTGATGAAGTTGGGGGCCACATTTTGGGTTGGAAGAAGGACAAATTCAGAGTCCTCAGGTGTGGATGAGGATCATATAGTTGCATGGGCCTCGCCGAGAGCTTTCCAAGGGTACCAAGTTTGCCAAAAATGGACTTAGGATGAAGAAGTTATTAGCCTGAGAAGTTGGCAGTAACAGGGATATATGGCCAACTTCCGACTTTCCGAACCCGCAGTGCGGATTGTGGATTTCAGAAGTTGGAGGCGTGATTCCTCGTCAAGGCGCGTTGGAATCCCAACTTCTGACTCCCGCAAGCCGGATTGCAGATTGCGGAAATGAGAGAGGTAAGTTTCCCGGACTTGGGAATTTGGCATCCCGACATCCGACTCCCGCAAGGCGGATTGTAGAGTGCGGAAGTCGGAGAGGTAAGTTTCCTAAAGTTGGGAATTTGGCGTCTCGACTTCCGACTCCCATAAGCCGGATTGTGGAGTGTGAAAGTCGGAGAGGTAATTTCCTAGAGTTGGGAATTTGGATTTTCGACTTCCGACTCCCACATCACGAATTGCAAATTGCAGAAGTCGGAGGCGTGATTTTGCAAAGCTGATATTTTTTGGGGGTTTCGACTTCCGACTCCCAGATCGTGAATCACAGATTGCGGAAGTCAGAGGGGTGTTTTCTCGAAGTGGTGTATTTGGTTTTTTGACTTTTCGACTCCCACATTGTGGATTGCGGAAGTCGGAGGCGTAAATCTTTGAAGATGTTAATTGGTGTTCTCACTTTCCCACTCCCATGCTGCGGATTGTGGATTAATTCCTTCGAAATTGTGCGTTAGGGTGCCGAATTTCTGAACCCGACTTGTGGCTTGTGGATCACGGATTGCGGGTTGTAGACTGAAGTTGTTGCAGCTGTGCGAAAGTGCTTAGCTTGAAGAAAAAAAAAATAGCAAGTTGTTTCAAGGTTATCCCCCATCGACTCTAAAGGGCACCGAGGTGATCAGGGATGTGATAGATGGTATCAGAGCGAGGTTGTAGCACTGGGGATGCTTGGGCCAAAGCAAGAGCCTATGGTATCATTAGAGCTATGGAATGAACAGAGATCGTAAGGTGGAGAATCGAGACCAAGAAGGATCGACAGCCGTATAGCATTTTGCTGAGTGAATCATCCTTGTGTCCAAGTGCATGCATGACCTAAGAAGTTGAAATATATGAGTAAGTAAGGAGAATGGGTAAGGCAATTCCATTCTCCCAAAAGTTGTCACTCATAGGAATAAGACATCCTAGTATGTGGAATTGGCATGTGGTTCATGATAGTGATATGGTGGCCATGAAAAGGTTGCTAATAGGGGAATGAGGCATTCCCATGTGTGAATCAATTGTGTGGCTCATAATTGTGGCAAATATTTCCATGAGAATGGAAAGAAAGTATCACATTTGAATGAGGTGCAAGGGAATACAATGTGCCTTGAAGGACTCCATATGGAGTTGGAATTGAACAAATTGCAGTGCTGATAAGTGCAGGGAAGTTGAGAAAGGTCAAGTTGGACTTGACCATAATTTCTGAAAGCAGTGTGAGCAGCAAAGCATGTGAAACTAGTGCAAAGTGAGCTATTGCGGTGATCAAGGAAAGCTACATAGGGTTGACAAGATGGTTGCAGCTGAAAATTGGAGAATAATCTCCAAAGGGTAATGTTGATAAATTAAGGGACATTTCTCACCTTAAACTATTATGTTTATAGCATAAGAATTGTATGCTTGGAAAGTAGCAAGTAGGAATGTTATACATGAGTATGAGTATTGAATTGCTGCTTGGTGAGAAAATCATAGCTAATGATTCCTCGTGTGCTTGCTAAGGAGGCCATGAAATTAGATCAACTAGGATGTGGAACAGGAATTTCATGGTATGATGAGGAATTGGAAAGGGGAAAATTCCTCAACTCTTCTCTTGCTGATATATTTATATTTTCTGATTTATATATATATGAAATTATAGCATAGGAATGTTGAAAATGTAGGAGATTAGGTAGTTGAAATGCATATGCACTAGTGGGCATATTAAGAGATAATGCATAGTGCATGTGAACTTGCTGGTGCATGAATAAGATATTGCATATTGATAAAAGTAGTGAGGTTTTACATATGCAATGAGCCACTTTTAATAATTATTGTGGCTGATAATAATTAATGTTGATGGTATTGGTTGTAAGGCCAAAGACAACATAAACATGGCTGAAAATGTTGATAATTCTATTACATGTAACCAACAACCTTGTGAAGAAAGGTTGGAGCAACAAATCCATGATCGAGAGGTTGGTGGAAGAACTGTGTAGTGCTTAGTAAGAGGCCAACTGACTAGGTAGAATCAAATATGTTAATGGAATCCATGCAGGTAAGGTTTTATTTATACTAATTGTATAAATGTTGAGAAAGGACAGGTAAGAATCCCTTCCACCATATTTTTAATCATCATAAAATGGTATGCATGTAATATTGAATGCATCTATGTGAATGACATCCCACAGGGTATGGTGAGGTATGTGGTAGTAAAGGAAATGAACATTATACCATGTGACCATTTAAAATTCTGAATGCATCCGTAAGAAATAAGAGCATGCCATGTGTGAAACCATGAGGATGTTGGGTTGTGAAGCCTACAGTGCTCAACAAGTATCCCATGAACTCCTATTGGTGTTAATTTGGGATGAAATCTCTTTGCCAACAACCAAGGAGTGAGAAAAATCCTGATGTGTTGTTCGAGTGGAGAAGGAAGACACCAAATAGATAACCAAGTGATTGGGGAGATGGCCAGGTATGGTGCTAAAGCAATGGCTAGGATGTCCAACTTACCATGGTAAGAAACTTGTGTAGGCACAAGAATGTTTTAGACCAATGTTGTAGTGCATTGGGTGCATTAAGTAAATGTACATTAAAATATTATGTAAATGTTGTGAATGTGCATGCATATGTGTGGGTGGACATGTTGAAATGCATTGTGTGAGTTCATGGTTGTGATATATATGTTTCACTGCAATTAGATAATAGATGAAATGATGAATTATTGGCAATTATGAGATCATTTCATGAGCTGCCAGGGACGCAGGAAAATAATTGCATGAAGAAGGTAGTCATGTTTGATGGGCTACTAGGATGCTCTGTTGGAAGGATAGAGTTGCATGAAATGATATGATTTTGTAATCATGGATATTGAAAAGTTTTATTTGACTTCATATAGATAATGTGATTGTATATTTCATTTTATTGTAATCAATGATACATATAAAATGATCGTATTTCATTGCATTTGAAATATTAACAGTTGATAGTGTTTGAATTATAGTATGTTATAATTCTGAGATCACTTATGTGGCTGTTGTAAATGTTGCACTAAAAATAGTATATGCGTGGGTATTCACAACTTGTTTGGATGATTCAAGAATTCATATTGCAGGTAGAATTGTCATGGACATGGCAATGCATGTAAGTCCATAATAAAGGATGGGATCTATCGTGTGCAAGCCAAACATTGTGAGAAGGATCTCATGGATGTGAAATATGATTTATGTATGAACCATATTTGATATTTTGAATTAAAATTATGAGAAGGGTATCATGGTTGCAAAATCTAATTTCTGTAGGGAATGGATTTGTAAATTTTCTGATTTAAGTTTATGAGAAGGATCTCATGGTTGCAAAAATCTAATTTATGTAGGATACATAATTGTAAATTTAGATTTGAATTTGATTATTGATGTTATTGATTGATTGGTTGGTTGAGAAGTGTGTCAAGAAGATACATTGCAGGAAGACCATGTACCATGGCCTGCAGAATCCAAACTCCATGGGAAGGATCCCATGCATTGGAAATGGGTTTCGGGTGAAACGCCATTGCAAATTTTGATGACATCTCATGTGAACTACTTGTTGGTAAACAATGCAGGTGAGATGGTGAAGTTATGCCAATAGGGAATATGTTGTTTATGAAACATAAAGGGATTGGGGTAACAATACCAAGGGACTGTTAACTCAGAGAAGGGAGCCCCATTCCTCCTAAAATGAAGAGAAAATAAATCTGCAAACCGACAAGTATTTTGTAACCTTGCTGAGAATATGCATGTCTAATTATTAGAATTAATGTACAAAGCATGTTTTTATTTCAGACTACTTGAGTGTGATTAGGGCTTGCATGGCTCACATCGGAAAGGGGTACACACCTTTCGGGTGTTGTGTTGTGCTATGGTTGTCAACATTGACTACACCCTAAGGGAATGGACGCATTACTCGTGTTTCATTATTAAAGAGTGATTTTTTATGAAATATGTTACAATTTTATATCATGTCATTTGGTCTTGCATACTAAGAATCAAAGTGAAGAAGAGGTACCATCCCTATGTGTGTGGATGGTTGATGTATGCTTGATAAAACTAGTCGGAGAGCTGGATTAGCATATTGGTTAATGGAATTCCTGATAAAATCAGTTGGCCTACTGGCTTGGCATTAGAATGTTGTGGAGTAGCTTGCGTGCTAGCCAAACATTCGTTGAATGCTTGATAAACCCAATCGGAGAACTGGCTTAGCATATTGGTTAATGGAATGCTTGATAAACCTAGTCGGCGTACTGGATTGGCGTTGGCTATTTGAATGTTGTGGAGAAGCCTGCGTGTTGTCCAATCATTTGTTATTGTATCCACAGGTGATCCAGGGCTTGTAAAGCAAAGAAGGAGCCTGTGGAATAAAGTGACGACGTCCAATACATATAAGTATTTGGTTTATCTTGCATCTTCTTGCTTATTTAATATGAATATATGTGTGCATATGACTTGGCTATGATTTTTTTAAACTCTTGTTTAGAGATAAATCCTATGAAAATGAACTTGACATGTGAATTGACTCAATGTTTGAGTGTAGGTATTGCTGAATGAAAGAATTTTGAGGCATCCTAAGGGTGCATGTGGAGATGTGACTTCCCTATAAAGCTTAGTATGAATAGCTTTGGAAAGTGGTACTAATGGACTTGTGTGGGTCCTAGAATCCAAAGGTTCTGTAGGCAACAGTGGGGAGGGATTCCCTGGTTGAGAAGCCTTGGACAAACCTTAGACACCAAGTATCATCGCAAAAACAAAGAAAATGCATGTCAAGCATTCACATTTGAAGTGAAAGAGACCAAGGAGCATGGAACCACAGTTGTGGTGGAGCTCCGGATTGGAACACGATTAAGAGGGGGAAACTATTACTCTTATCTTTCCTTTTGATTGATGCATTTAAAAAAAAAACTAGAAAATTATTGAATGCATGATTGTGGCTGAAAGTTGACTGTGTTTATTTTGCTTGGAATAAAGTGTGAATGCTAAATTAGTTAAATTCCTATGAAAGGATGAACATGAATGAGTTCATTTGTATGTTGGACGAGCATGAAATGTGGGGAAGTCTTGTGGATACTAAAGCATGAACTTTCCATGTCAATTGGGGAATTAATTGACTGATCTTAATGCTTATGTTATGCTTGGCCCAACAAGATTTGCAATGATGAATTTTCCAGGTGAAAATTAAACCAATTGGTTGCAGCTGTTACAAGGAAAGTGTTGCTAGCAAGCAAAGTGTGGGCAGTTGTGCACATCGACCACGGAAGCATACCAAAAGCTATTTGATTTGGCTAAAAGTATTCTTCAAACAATCGCTAAGACCCAAGAAAATATTTAGGAAGTGCTCAAGCTACAAAGTAATAGAATGGGTTGAACAACAAGGTTTTGCAGGACTCTATTTGTCTGCAAAATGGGGTAAAAGGCATTCTGGACGCTATCAAAAGTGGAAAGAACAACAAGAATATTGAATCCATAAAGTTTCCAGACTGGTGGATCAGCTGGAAGGTAAAGGAAAAGGAAGGGACTGTTGTGGAGCAATTCCCACATGTGGAGTTGGAAGGTCAAAGCTAACATGAGCAATTTGTAGAAGCCAAGGGGCTTGGTCATAAAAGCACAAATTAAAGGATGAAATACATGACATACCTGCTACGTGTTGTGAATTTTGATGTGTAAACAATGTGTAAGTATTCCTAAGTATTGGAACACTGAGGACGGTGTTATTCTAAGGGGGAGGGAATTGTAATACCCCCATTTTGACCCTTAGGATATATCATATTTTAATGCAAATATTGTATATATGTGATGTATGATTCCTAGTGTGGATCTCAAGGCCAAGGCCATGCTAGTGAATGCTCAGCCTTGAAGGGATGGTATTTTATGTGGTGTTATCCATGTGCTAGTAATCCATGGGGAAATTGTAAAAGCATGGAAATAATTGAAATGCAATTAAAACACCAAGGGGATGGATATGGATGCAACTAATTGAGGGGGTTGTTTGTATCCACTAGGGAGAGGTGAGGGGGTTGTGGGATTGAACCCTATCTTTCCAAATGTCACCTTTAGAATCCACATTTGATTGTCCTAGCTACCATTTAATTTTTTGTAAGGAAGACTTCAGAAAACTATTCATGAGGTTGATGGAGTATGGGCAGCCCTAAAATTCATAAGGCAGGGTAGGGGCTCGGTTGGCTTGGCCCATAAGTCACTCCACCTCATGGGAGGACGTTTTCGCTCATCCCAATTCCATGGGGAAAGTGGGAGGCATGACTTTGGGAAGAGGGAGCAGGCCCAACAGGGGGAAGAACCAGAAAATCATGAATTGGGATGAAGCCGCATTTGGAAGTGCTAAGATAGCCCAGAATTCATGTGTGAATTCAAATCCAATGGGGGACACATCGACTTGAACCCAGGGAAAAATTAGAGATTGTGATATGCCCTGCAATCCATGGGAAAACCCAAATCTGACAGCCGAAAGGGCAGCGCGGGATAGAGCCATCCAGCTGCAACTATGCCCAGAACTTCATAGGGGAAACTAGTTTTGGAATCCCAAAAGGCCAACACAGGACAAAGCCTTTAGGCCACAATGCTGAGGAATATCCAAGAGAGGATCGAAGTGGCAGAGAGACCAAGGGGTTCAAATTTCATGGTAGATCCAATGAGGGCTCATTTCACCTTGGTTTAGAAGTCGGGACCAACCATACCTTCCTAGGTCAGAGCTGAGGGGAGGGGCACCCGAGGGATTGTGTAGTAGTGAAGGGGACCTTACTTAGGATGAGAGTGGAGGTGATGGGGGTGCCTGGACTATCTGAGGCCAATTGGATATTCTTGTAGCTCTGTGGTTGATCTCATTGACTTAGAAAACCCTTTCTTGTCTTCCCACTTGCTTGACAGAGCCAACTGTGTGTTGGATGACCCTGATTGACTGTTCCTAAGGCTATGAGTGGACCTAAGTAGTTCCTCCTTAGTGGATACATAGCCCCATCTCGGGGGTGGTATTTGAGTGCTGAAAGAATACATGCTGGGAGGAGACCTATGGTTGGGTTGGAACGTTGCAGTCCATAGCCAATTGCTTGGTGACTTCATCTTAAGGATAAGTATTCTATGTGTTTTACCTATGCAATGATTTAAATAATTGATGATTGTTATTTATATGTTGAATGCATGATGTAATTGTGTGTGGATGATGTTTCATTCTACTATGTTTGGATTGAGTATGAATCTACGCCCATGCATTTTAATTGCCATGGATCTATTCATTGATTAATAGGGCTTTAAAGTTTTGTAAAGGCCCAGAATGTTCAAAATGTTAGTCATAAATTTTGGGAATAATTAGGAATACCTTGTTGTGTTCATCCCCCTATGTGGGTCAGATGAAGGGAGGGCCCATGATAGAGTAGTTCAAAAGCCCTTACATTGTGGTAAAGAGGCCTTGATGAAGTTTGGGGCCACATTTTGGGTTCGAAGAAGGAAAAATTTAGAGTCCTTAAGTGTTGTTGAGGATCATACAGTTGCATGGGGCTCGTCGATATCTTTCCAACAGTACCAAGTTTTCCAAAAATGGACTTAGGATGAGGAAGTTATCAGCCTGAGAAGTTGGCAGTAACAGGGGTATATGGCCGACTTTCGACTTTCCGAACCCGCAGTGCCGATTGTGGATTTTGGAAGTCAAAGGCGTGATTCCTCGGCGAGGCGCGTTGGCGTCCCGACTTCCAACTCCTGCAAGCCAGATTGCAGAATGGGGAAGTTAGAGAGGTAAGTTTCCCGGAGTTTGGAATTTGGCGTCCTGACTTTCGACTCCCGTGAGCTGGATTGCGGAGTGCGAAATTCAGAGAGGTAAGTTTCCCAGATTTGGGAATTGGGCGTCCCAACTTCCAACTCCTGCAAGTTGGATTGCAGAGCGCGGAAGTCAGAGAGGTAATTTCCCATAGTTGGGAATTTGGATTTCTGACTTTTGACTCCCGCATCATGGATTGCGGAAGTTGGAGGCGTGATTCTATGAAGCTGATATTTTTGGGGGTTCCGACTCCCGCATCACGGATTGTGGAAGTCGAAGGAATGTTTTCTCGAAGCAGTGTATTTGGTGTTCCGACTCCCGCGTTGCGGATTGCAGAATTCGGAGGCGTAAGTATTCGAAGCTATGAATTGGTGTTCCGACTTTATGACTCTCACGCTGCAGATTGCAGATTGATTCCTTCAAAATTATGCATTGGGGTGCCGACTTTCTGAACCCGATTTGCGTCATGCAGATCGCGGATTGCAGATTTATTCCTTCGAAATTGTGCGTTGGGGTGCCAAATTTCTGAACTCGATTTGCGTCATGCGGATTGTGGATTGTGGGTTGCGGATTGAAGTTGTTGCGGCTGTGTGAAAGTGCATAGCTTGAAAAGAAGAAAAAAAATAGCAGTTTTTTTCAAGGTTATCCCCCATCGCCTCTAAAGGGCACCGAGGTGACCGAGGATGTGACACCAATGTTAACTATGGTCAACCATATTCAACCAAAGTTAACCATGGTCAACCATAGTTAAGCATTGTCAACAATGGTTGATGATAGGAAAATATGGTCAACCAAAGTCAATCATGGTCAACCATGGTTTACGATGAACATTGAAAGTCAACCATGTTAAATCAAGGTCAACTAAAGCCAACTATATTCAACCATGGTCAACCATCATCAACCATGAACATCCAAACTCAACCATGGAAAACCATGGTCAACCAAAGTCAGCCATGGCTAACCATTTTCAAATATGGTCAACTATGGTAAACTAAGTCAAGCATAGTCAATCAAAGTCAATCATTATCAATCATAGTCAAGCATGGTTAACCATAGTCAAACATTGTCAACCATAGTCAAACATGCTAAACCATGGCAAACCATAATCAACCATCCCCAACCACAATCAATTATACTTAATGAGGGTCAACCATACTTAACCATGAACAACCATCTTCAACCATGAACATCCAAAATCAACCACAGTTAACCATGGTCAACCATAGTCATTCATGGTTAACCATCATCAACAATGAACATCCAAAGTCAACCATGGTCAACTATCGCTAAGCATGGTCAACTATGGTTGACTATAGTCAAACATGGTCAATCAATGTTAACCATGGTCAACAATAGTCAACCATGGTTATCTATAGCTAACCATGGTCAACCATAGTCAACCATGGTGAACCATAATCTACCATAGTAAAGCACAACTAAACATAGTTAACTACGGTCAACCAATTAGGGTCAACCACGCTTAATGATGGTAGACCATGAACAACCATTGATATCCATGAACATCCAAAGTCAACCATGGTTAAGCATAATCAAGCATGATAAACCATGGTTAACCATTGTCAACCATGATTAACCATTGTCAACCATGAACATCCAAAGTCAACCATGTTCAACCATAGTCAACCATGGTCAACCAAAATCAACCATGGTTTAATTTAGACAAACATGGTTAACCAAAGTCAACTATGGTCAACCAAAGTCAACTAAAGCTAACCAGAGTCAACTATGGTGAACTAAAGCTAACCATAGTCAACCAACGTTAACCATAGTCAACCATATCCAACCACAATCAACCAAAGTCAACCATAGTCAACCATCATTAAGCATGGTCAACCAAATTCATCTATTGTAGACCATAATCAACCATGGTCAATGATAGTCAACTATCTTCATCCAAAGTCAACCATATAGTTGACCATGGTTGACTATTGTTGACCGTGGTTGACCATGGTTGGTTAATAATAATAATAATAATAATAACAACCATTTATGGTCAACCACGGTCAACCATATTTAACCAATGCCAACCATAGTCAACCATGGTCAACCAAGATTAACCAAATTTATCCATGATCAACCATACTCAACCATGGTCTACTAACTCAACCATAATCAACCATGGTCAACCCAAGTCAACAACTGTTAACCATAGTTAACTATCCTTAACCAAAGTCAACCATATGGTTGAGCATGGTTAACTATGGTTGAGCATGGTTGGTTAATAATAATAATAACCAATTACGATTGTTAAAAATAATAATATTATTATAAACCATGGTTGTCTATTAACTATGGTTAACCATGGTAAAAAATATCTAACCATGGTCAACCATATTCAACCATGGTTAACCATGGTCAACCATAGTCAACCAAAGTCAACCATGGTTTACCATAGTTAAACAAAGTCAACCATGGTTAAACATAGTCAACCAAAGTCAACCATATGGTTGACCATCATTGACTATGGTTTCCCATGGTTTCTTAGTAGTAGTAGTAGTAGTAGTAATAATAATAATAATAATAACAACTGTGGTCGACTATGATGGACCATGGCCAACGAGTCAATTACAGCAAAACAAAGTCACCCTTATCCAACCATGGGCAATTACAGTCAACCATAGTCAATTACATAGTCAAATTCAACAATAGTCAACCATAGTCAATTATGGCCAACCAAAGTCAACCATAGTTAAACAATTTAAACTTTAGGCAACCATAGCCAACCATGGTCAACCATAGTCAACCATATTCCACCATAGTCAACTATGGTTAACTAATAGTCAATTATGGCCAAACTAGGTCAACCATTGTCAACAATCGTCAACCAAATTCAACCATGGTTAACCACGGCCAACCATGGGAAACCATAGTTGACGATAGTGAATTAGTCAACCAAGGTTAACCGTCATTGACCATAGTCAACGAAAGTCAACCATGGTCATCTAAAGCTAACCATAGTCAACCATGACTACTAAAGTTAACCATAGTCAACCAAAGTCAATCATAGTCAAGCATGGTTGACCATGGTAGACCATAGTCAACCATGGTATACCATAGTTAACCATGGTAGACCATAGTCAACCATGGTCAATGATAGTCAACCATCATCAACCAAAGTCAACCACATGGTTGACTATGGTTGACTGTATTTGACCACAGTTGGTTGATAATAATAATTACCAACTATGGTCAACCAAGGTCAACCAAAGTTATCCATGGCCAAACATAATCAAGCATGGTCAACCATGGTAAACCCAAATCAACCACAGTTAACCATAGTTAACAATCCTCAACCAAAGTCAACCATATGGTTGACCATCGTTGACCATGGTTGGTTAATAATAATAATAATAACCAACTACGATTGTTAAAAATAATAATATTATTATTATTAATCATAGTCAACCATGGTCAACCATATGGTTGACTATCGTTGACCATGGTTGATTATGGTCTACCATGGTTGACTTTGGTTGGCCATGGTTAACCATGCTTGACTATGGTAAACCATAGTAGACCATGTCCAACATTTCCAAACATGTTGACTATGGTTTCCCATGGTTGACCATGGTTGTGCATATGGTTGACTATGGTTGACCATGGTCAACTATGCACAACTATAGTCAACCATGGTCAACCATATGGTTGACTTTGGATGACGATGGTGGACTATCGTTGACTATCATCTACCATGGTTAACCATGCTTGACTATGGTAAACCATAGTAAACCATGTCAAGCATTTCCAAACATGTTGACTATGGTTGCCTATGGTTGACTATGGTTGACCATAGTCAACCATGCACAACCATAGACAACCATGGTCAACCATGGGCAACCGTAGTAAACCATGTCAAACATTTCCAAACATGGTCAACCATGGTCAGTAATGGCCAATAAATATTTTTATATAATATTAACATATATCTTATTTACTAATTTATTTCTTATTTAATTTTAATTAATTTATTTAATATTTAATATTTAAATATGTATTTGTATCTAATAAATACATTTTAATACTTTTAATACAAATATTTAAATTTATTTATTATATATAAATAAATAATTGTCATTTAAATAAATATACTATTGTTAATAAATATTATTATTTAATAATATTAATTATTATAAAAATAATAATTAATATTCCTTTACAATTCCTTCTTCGTGTGTCGGTCGTTAACTAGGAACAACCACATTTTTAAATGTGGTTGATTTTCATCGATCGGTGTATATCAATCATGGCCACACATTTAAAAGTGATTGATATATATCGATCGGCAAATATCAACCACATTTAAAAATGTGATTGTTGATAGTGATAGACTATAAAGTAAATGCACAAACAATGAATCTATTCATGTCATGCATAATATGAAGACATATTCAATATTGATTATTTAATAAATTTTGCAAACATTAAACGCATTGGAGAAAAACAAACCTTGGATCGCCTAATAATTTAAAGATGAGGTCTACTTAATAACCGTGTATAAGATATATGTTGATATATTTATTTTATGGTTCCTTAAAAATGTTTCCCAAGATGGACTAGAAATGTTTTTCAAGATGTAATGTATGTGAGTCCTGACCTATGATTATATAACATTGACATAAAAATGGGAATTTGTTTTAGATTTTCAATGAAGTGGACAAAAGAAATAAATGGCTTGATGAGAATGAATATAGACAACATGGTTCCCAATGAAAATTTAAGAGAGCATCTAGATCACTTGTGTGAATTCTATGGTTGGAAAAAAAATTGCCAGTACAATCTTATTCCCCCTTGAAGAGAGAGTATGGGGATGAATATTCATTAAGTCATTCATATTTATACTTGTGTATTAATAACCAAATAGTCTCAGGTGGATGCAAGATGATGATTCTGCTTGGATTTGCTAATCCAATCCTTGAATGCGGGTATTTACTCCAATTATAAAGACCTTGAAGGATTCCATACCCTGGAGTGTGCAAGGTTATTGTAATCCCTTTAGAAATGCTCTTGGCATATGGTAAAATTCATGGTATTTTGAATTACATTTTGGGATTCCCCCGTTGAAGAATCATTTAAATATCAACAGTGGTCATTAAAGCATAACTTATGGCTAAAAAAAATTATAGTGTTCAAAATTTCAAACCTTGTGTTCAGAATTCACTATTGATATATTTGGTTAAACAAAATTAATTTAATTATCAGCAGTGGTTGTATTGTATGGTGCCTCAACTCACATATGCCCTTGTATGGATAAGTTCTCAAATCAAGTGATTGTAGTTTAATTTAATTAATTGTGTTTTACAGAATCTCATGTGTGGTTGTAGTTAGGGTGTGAATCTATAGAAAACATTACATATTTCATATTTCCATCACCAAAGGGGCATATAATTTATCTTACAACAAATGCAAGGAAATCTATGCATTTATTAACTTACATTAACACCTACATAATATAAATCCTTATAGTGTTTGCATCTAGACACTTGAATTTTTTTACAAGTTAATCATGGGGTTTTTTAATTATATAAACATAACATAAGAATTATGGTTGACATATTAAGGTTACTTGGGTTTGAGGTTTGTGGGGTAAGGAATACTCCATATGTAAGGTTTGATTCAATGTGAACTTTGATTCTATTTAAGGGTGCTAGCTCAATGGAAGAGCACCCACCTTTTAGGTAGGAGGTTGGTGGTTCGATTCCCCCATGCCCTATCTACATAAATCAATGACTAATTAAATGACCAGTTGACAACAATCAATGACTAAATAAATGACCAGTTAACAACAATCAATGACTAAATGTACTACCAAACAATGATAATTAATGACCAAATAACGACATTTAATGATCAAATAATGACCAAATAGCGGCAATTAATGACTAAATATATGACCAGCACTTGAAGCAATTCAAGCAATTTATGACCAAGTGATAAATGACCAATTCAGTTGGTAGTTAAGTGACTGCTAATTTGTCACCAACGGTCACATGACCAAAATTAGTTATTTATAACCAATTTTTACTCTTTTTAGACACTAATTACCCATTTTGTACTAGTGTAACATTCCTAACAAATAGCTCCATCTAGGATCCACTTATGTACACACCTTTCCATAGAGAGCTTCTTCCAATTTTCCTTTTCATTGAGTGTTGATTTAACTTCTCTTCAAACTTCTTTTAAAAATCTACATGTGATAAAAAGGTTATGGATTGTTTTAACATCTTGGGTACACAAAATTCAACTATTCAGACCGATCCACCCTCTCTTCATTCCATTGTCTCAAATTAACACTTTATTCACCAAAATCAGCCATAAGATAACTTTAGCTTTCAAAGGATCTAGAAGTTTCTAGGCTAATCCCCACCACTATTTCTAATGTTCCCGATCTGTATTGGCTGCATAGCCAAACTTTACAATAATGAACTCCCCTGAAGAGGTGTTTTTAGACCAATGCAACTTATCCTCTTCTTCCATCAACCTAATAGATCCATGCACCAACTTTCTTAAAAATGACTTCCACTATTATGCATACAACCCATCTAGCCCCAAAACGTTTTTCCTCACCCATTGTTGTGGTTGATCTAAAGAAACATTTGGATGAGAAATGTCTTGTAAGGAGAAAATACTGATAGAGTGAAGAAAATGTATCAATCCTTTGGACAAACTGTAACACTCTTCCACCCCTATCCACATACCTTCCCCCATTTTGACCTTTTTTCCATCTCATATCTTCCAAACAACCCAAGTCCCAACAAGAGGGAAAGCTTCAACCGATGTCTACCACACAACAGATCCTCCTTTTGAGTATTTCCTTGGCTCTCTGAACCAAGTTTCCATATATCTCGCTCCTTTAAGTACTTAGAATTCATAACAATGCCCCACAGATCCTCGTTGTAGACTAACCGCCATAAATTATTTGTTGCTAGAGATTTTCCAAATGTGTATATATTTTTAAGGCCCCATACTCCTAAATGTTTTGGAGCTACCGGTCTAGACTATTTAGCTAGTGGGATTCCTTTGGTTGGACTCCTATATGTCCATAAGAAACTAAAACACTTCCTCCCTGGTCTTGGTTAAACTAATTTTAGGAAATTTTGCAATGGCCATCCAATACACTTATATACTTTTGAGCACCAACTTTACCAAAATCAAACGAACTCCTCTAGACAACTATCTATTTACCCAAACTGAAATCCAGGATTCAATTTTCTTAAACAACCACAACCAATATTCATGTTTGCACCTATTTGGATCAATAAAGAACCCCAAGTACTTGACTCCTTGAGCTAATTCTTTAGGCAAGAGAGAGAGAGAGAGAGAGAGAGAGAGAGAGAGAGAGAGAGGATTTCCTCAATAGTTCGAACATTCTCTTCAAAATCATATTTACCACCACCAAGGATTTATTTAATTTGATGTTCATTCTTGTAGCTATACAATACAAGCTTAGAATTTCCTTAATCAATTTGACCTCCTGAACAGTTCCATGAAAAAAAACTAGGATATCATCCACAAACAAAAGGTGTGATTTCCATTGAATTTAATATGTTTATTCCTTCACTTCCCCTCTATACTTTTTATCCTTTATTAACAAGCTAATACCTTTTACGACCAACATAAATAAGAAAGGGGAAAATGGATGTCCTTGTCGCAATACCTGCGAAGCTCTAAAAATACCTGATGTGGAGCCATTAATCAAATTTGCAAAGGAGGTTGAATGGATACACCCCATAATCCAATTAATTGTTTATAAACTCATTCCCATCTGGATTAGGATGAGCCTAAGATAGACCCACTTCACCTTATCATAAGCTTTCACTAACTCAATCTTTAGAACACTTGCTTTCATTTTTGCCTCCTTTATGGAATGTAAAGCTTCTTGGGAAGATGTTGTTGCATCATGGATCTAGCGGTTGAAGAGGAAGCTGAAGTGTTCTTCAAAAATGATACCTGACGAGATTCCTTTCAATTTGATAGAAATACTTTTTTAAATGAGATTTTTTGTAATCATCAAAAGATAGAGCATTTTGTTTCTTCAGGATAAGGGAAATGAAATTTCAATTTAAGGCTTTTGCTAATTTCCTCATTTCCTTATATTGTCGAACAACCTTTAGTAGGTCCCCTTTCAACAGATAAAAAATGTCCAAATAAAATTATGTTGTGAAACCATCCATGTCGAGGCTCTTTCCTTTTTTTGAAAGATAATAGAGCTTCAGTTTCTTCACAAGTTATATCCTCCTCTAAACACTTAGTTTTCTCTTCATTAATGCATATAGGTACTAATCAAATAATCCTAAGAATTTCCTCAATCGGGAATCCATTTGATTAATTAAAGAGAAGAAAAATATAATTCACCTTCCACGGCCTTATCTTTAAAGGATATTACTAACTCTCCATTTGGATTCTTTAACTCCCATATGGTATTCAATATCCTTCTGTAATTTGCATAATTATAAAAAAAAATTGTGGTGTTGTCCCCTCATATATCCATAAGTTATGCCCTTGTCATCAATATATCCAAGTTATTTCTTCCTTGTTTAATAAATCTAATCTCCTCCAAAGATTTGCGAGTATCCAATTCCTCCTCTGAAAAAATACGAGTATTATTATCATCGAACAATTTTTTTAACTTTTCTTTAGTTTCCCTTGTTTCTTGTTGTGATTTTGTGGCACCGTATTTTGCACAAGTTTTTATGACTTCT
This sequence comes from Larix kaempferi, assembly GCA_027924585.1. Classification (NCBI taxonomy): domain Eukaryota; kingdom Viridiplantae; phylum Streptophyta; class Pinopsida; order Pinales; family Pinaceae; genus Larix; species Larix kaempferi. The sequence continues at coordinate 186,414 of BSBM01001515.1, read as the reverse complement.
TTGATATTCTTAAGTGAGGCTTTTCCCTAAAGTTCTTGAATTTGTATGGGCCATATCCTACAACCAACTTGATTTGATTAAGCGTGCCTACTTTCGACAAATTCTCCCAAAAGATCTTTTTCCCAAGATGTGGCCCATACAAATTCAAGACCTTTAGGGAAATAGATAAATCCTTTGACTCCAATTCAACAAGAATTTTGAAGGGAATATTAACTATGGAGATAGCCCTAGGATTAGGGTTCCATCCCATAATCAATCCTCCTAATTGTCCTTCATCATCAATAACACTAAAAGAGCAGTAGTTTAGACAAGAGGAAAACAATTCTACCTCTTTTTTAACTCGAGCACATAGATTCATGAGTCATAATGATGTATGGATTGTAAACTTTAAAAGTATCATAGGGCTTGTTTCTTGTGGGCCCCTCCTACCTCTCCATCATTAACGGATAGCATAATCATTAAGTTTCCACTTGTAGGGATTTTCCCACTCTAAGGGCCCTTACAATAGTGACTTGTTTACCTTCTTGAATTTCCTTCTTCGCTTGATATTTTTCCGAAAATATATTGGACTTCCTACCAACAACCAACGGTTCTTCCTTATTTAGGGATAAACCACCTTTCACCCCCCTCCCCCAATTTTTTTCTTTTTTGGAGCGAATATCATAGTTCGAGGAGATTGGAAACAAACCTTTCTTGGATTTTGATAGCATTAACTCCTCCACCTTAGATCTCTCTAAGGCACATGGAGGTCTATTTTCTTTTCTAAAAACAACAAATGGGTTAAGAACATTTAGGGGGGAGAGGGGGGTACAAAGAAGAATTCATCTCTTTTAACAAAATTTTGTCCCTATGGAAATTACAAGCCGAAGACATGGATAAACTCCCCTTCTCCTTCAAGGATCCATCTATATCAAAATTAGAACAATTTTCGGCAGACAAGGAAAGAGTGGGAAAAAAAGAGTTCTTCTTACTAGGTTTTAGAGGTGCGCCTTCATAAAAGTATTTCCATCAATCTTTCCCATGATGGAATCCTTTGAAGGTTTCATCTTGACACCATCTACCAATAGAGACTTAATTGTTTAAGAGAATCCTTCTACCTTCGAATATGCTTGAGCATTTTCAAATCCCCCTTCGGAACCTGCAAAGTGTGAGATCTTCAACACCTCTAACTGAGATTGAGGATGCATGTTTTAGACCCAAATCTTCTTCTTCCACTGATTTTCAAGACCTTCTTCAATATACTACACTTTCAAGTGCCCCACCTCCTGACACAGTTGACATCAAAACAAAATCATCCACCAATCTAATCTTTCAAGAAAATCCCAGGTACCCCACTAAATTTCAACCTTAGCTGCAATCCCATCCCTTAGATCTAATATCTCCGCCAGTATCTTCACCAATCAATGGTCTAACTTGTCCTCCCATTTGTCAAGTTAATTTTAATAAATTACTCTAGTAAATTACCAATATTTCCCATAACCTTTTTCTTCCATAAAATCCATGGTAGTCCTGGTATAATCACCCATATTTTTGACATAAAATGATGTTCCCTTATTGGGTCAATATTTGGTTCCCACTTCCTTACAACCAAGCCCAATGGTCCCCATGATCAATTTTTTTTCTCAACCAGGAACCCACCCCACCACACGACAATCGATGTTGGCCGCACGCAAGCATTGTAAACTTGGGCCGAGGCCAACCTTTATGTTGGTATGTGAGAACAATCTGCACAACATGGGTAGAATTGTCACCATGGTCACACAAGGTCTTAGACGGATACATGAGTCACTACAAGAAGTATTGCAACCCCCTGCAGGGAATAGAACTTGGGAGTCCATTGGGACAACCAAAAAGCCCCACCGCTCAGCCCCCGAGACCATTCTTTACCAAAATAATATAATATTAACCTTTTCCTTGGTATTTAGCAAGGAAAAAAAAGACAATTTATATTTTTGAAAATTAAAATTAAAATTTTTATAACATTTAATTTAAAATGATTTTTACATAACTCTAACGCACCTTATATAAATATTTTAATAAATTACAACTTAATTTAATTAAAGTCAAATAATTTGAAAAATAATTGTACACCTTAATTATATAAATATTTTAATAAATTGCAACTTAACTCAATTGAAAGTCAAATAATTTGAAAATGAATTGTACAACTTAACTTAATTTAATGCAAAGTCAAATAATTTGAATATATGACAAGGCTACGGTAGCATATACCTACCGAAATAATGGTTGAAATGCATAAGCTTAGAAGATATGGTAATGCACAATGATGACATGCATAGTGATTATGCTAATATGATACTATATTATGCCCTCATAAATTAACCAAATACTCAAATTTCCATGAACAGATGTATTCTTAAATTAGCCAAGTACTCAGCTTTCCATGAACGAATATATTCTCCTTTTATCTTGGATTGGAAAATACATCACATCTTATTTTCTTTGTGTTGTAAGAGTAATGAGGTGAACATGGACAAATACAATGACGATAAAATGAGTAATGCAGATAGAAAATTAAACATAAAATCAAAGAAAAAATATTCACAATGTAAATCATATGCTTAGAATCCTGCGATCTAGATAACATATTAGAAGGACACATATTAATCCTTTGTTTCCAAGTATATTATATGTTTACATGAAAAATAGCAAACCCACTATTTCAAAAAAATAGTATACTTTCCTTTTTGCAACATATGCACTGCATATTCTGTTTGTAAGTTACTCCTTTGTTTGAAGGATATGCTATTTTTCAATGAAAAAATAGCAAGGCATCTCCAAAGCCAGTATAATTACCCTTCTTATAAAATTGATTAACTATATTGAAAGAAAATGAAAAATTGAAACACTCAAAAACTCATTAAAATTTGCAACACTCAAAAACATTGTGCCGACATTAACATTAGGTTTACATGGCAATATGAAAAATTGAGAGGATATTGAAGATCCACAACAACCATAAGACGGTTTGAAAATTCAAGGAGTACAAAGACATGGTGAAAGCAAAGGCAGGCAGATGGAAACGAACTCTACAGGAGCATCCTCGATGCACAACAGATGGAAACAAATTATTGTGCTTCCTAATCCCTTTGTAACAACTGGAAGCTATATAAGATCGGAGGAGGATAAACGTGCCACATTTTTTTCTTTTTTGTGGTTTTTTGTTGGAATCCAACGATATTTTTTCTCTGGATTCAATTTTTTCTGCAACTCAAATCGTTTTTTTTGAGTGCAGAAAAAGATTCATCACTCGTAGAAACTCCCAAGACACCCAACTCGTAGAAACTCCCAAGACACCCAACTTATGCAAGTTTGACAACTCTTATATGGAATTCCTAAAATCCATTACCAAATTTAGTTTAAAAAATGACCATGAAAAAGAAAAAACGGTGGCAAAAACGTTGCATGCTTAGACTACTCTTATAATATCTCTTTGCAGTCCACAGTGTGGCAGAACAATGTTAATATACCTCACTTATGAGAAGCATATCCATTAAAATGTGCGCAAGGAGGCTAAGTCATTCAGTTCAATCTAATCTTTTAGACACGACGAAGCAACACCTACGGTATTGGAATAAATTGCTCATCGAAATAATTATGGTATGTATGTTCTAACGATATATAATTTTACCCATTATTGAAAAAATGTTGTCATATATACCAAATTAGCATGGGATTTACAACTAATAAAAGGTAAAGGCATTGAAAATGTTATGATTTAGACCAAAATAGCATCGGATTTATAACTTTAAGGAAACGTAAGATGGTTGTGTGCGAAGCACATGGATCTGCATTCCAAGCACGAAGAGCCTGCATGCCAAGGATGTTGCTCACTGCTCATAGACACGCACCAGGCGTGAGGTCAGTGATGCCAAATGGAAAGCACCTACCTTGATCGAGGTTGTCCATGTCCCAAGAACCCATGGTGTTTATGACCAGAGAACACGTAGATTATAGCTTTTAAGGCCACCATTAAATTTTCATCAATTCAATTCCAAGTGTTTGGTCATTGTGGGTCCTGTGAATAGAAATGCATTTGCACCGATGGATCTACAATTAGATTTGGATCTATGATTAGCAATGCTGATAAGCTATATCAACAGCTAGATCTACTACTGCATCAACCTCTGCATCAACCTCTACATCAACTGCTTAAGCAACAGGATCGACTGATGCACCTGAAGAAGCTATAGTTGTGACTCTTTTCTATTGCACATACATACACACTATCTGTGTTTTGAAGCATCAATGGTTGCATGTTGGGTCACAATTGACATTTTGTGATCTAGTTCCAATTATAGAAATTCTTTACTCATTTAAGGTCTTTCAGTTTTGGTGGGGTTTGAAAAAAGATGGTTTGCATACCTCCAATTTTCCACAAGTAGAACAATATACAGAAGAAGACTTTTAGGGCTCCCCGCTTCATTTTCCAAGAAGAATATTAAAATGCTTTTGTCTTGCTATGTTAATGGTGTATTCCAAATAGAGCAAATAAATTTTGTTAGGTTGTGTGTTCTGATAATTTTGTATAGGTCGAATATGAACTTTGTGATGATATCATTTGGATGGATATCTAATTTTTAAGTTCCAACTTTTGCAGATTCGCTAAATTGCAGAAATGAACCCAGATGCCAAATTTGTAAAGGTTAACTATGAAGAAAACAAGTATATGTGCTACAGTTTGTGCATCCATGTTTTACCCTTTTTCCAGTTCTATAGAGGGGCACAAGGATGCCTTTGTAGCCTCAATTGTACTATTGCAATAATAATTCCAGTTGTTCTATTAGCTTATTATTGTCATTGTTTCTGTAATGCTCTCTTCTAATCTTGAACAAGTTCCATTAGGCGGGTTTTTTAAATTGAAGTGTCCACGCGTCCATTAAACCTAAACATAAGGTTAACATGGACAATGTTTGTATGTCATTTGGTATTGCACAGTGCATGGGCAAAGGGAGGCATCACCTTAGAGTTGATGTAAACGATGGAATGAAAGCTAACAATTTTCCATCACCTAGATTTCGTTGGTTTAGGTTTGTCTTCATTTTCATAACTTGCACTACTATTTACAGGGCTACATGTTTTAATATTTGTGGGCAGAAATGGTAGAAACATACAAAATTGAAAAGAGTACCTGCAATGCCGACTTTTTTTGGGAGACTATGTTGGATTTATGCTTGTGAAGAAAATGGAAATCCATGAGCTCTTGGTGCATGTCGGTTGTCCAGATGCACATAATGGCCTTGCTCTTAGGATGGCAATTTACAGTCTTCCTAGAAAGTAGCCAATTGATATCCATCTAGTAAGCAATCGCATAGTAAATTGCCAGCCTGAAAGCAAGGCCATTACTGTCTTCAAGCAATGTTATGATTTAGCTTATCCCGCATCGTATCCTACTCTTCTCCCTGGTACTTACGAGTATACTCTTTTACTTTGCAATCGTATAGTTGACAACAGTGGTAATGGAGGAGTATATCATTGCCGAAACCAACAGGAAAAAGACGGAAACTGTGGAGACTGTGGTAATGACTATGATAGAGGGGACGGAGGCAATGGTGGTGGAGACAGGAGCGGTGGTTAATGTTAGTGCGCCATCAAATTAATTAAAATGTATTAAAAGTATTTCTTGTTACCAAGAAGCCCACCGTCGACTAGGAAAGAAGACCCAAAGTCGATTAGCCAATATGATGTTAGATAAATGAGTTTGCAATAATTGAGAAAAATAAGAAAATTCAATGTCTAATGTAAAATTTTATAAGTGGAAAAAGAAATTAGTCAAACTGAAAACTAATAGGGATTCATCACTACACTTCCTTTCAGCATGTATGTATAATAAAGCAATATGGGTAAGATTTTCCTTTCGGCATGTATAGTAAAGCAATATGGGTAAGATTTGATAAAAAAATTAATTTGGATATTAATAATGTGGGAGAGGCAAGATTTGATCTAAAAATTAAACAAGTGAAATTAGCATCAAACTTGCTTATACCTACTTTATTAGTTATAAAAGTTAAAAATATTATGAAACTTGTAATAATGTAATAATTGTGCATAGCCTAAAAGTAAGAGAGAAGTGACACCTCCTACTCCATGCATTTAATGTTGAAACAAAGAAATGAAATAAGCAATATAAGTATTACATGTACCTTATGTAAAAGATGATCATCCTACAAGTTAGGAAGCCATTGAAAATTATTAAAATACATTAAGACAACTATTTAATTCTCTATATTTGTATGTCATTGTATGTGTGAAGCATATGTTGCTTCATGAGAATGAGTGTTGTATCAAAATATAGGTTGTGAAGAGTAGGAATTGGGAATGATTTCCATGGTGAAGTTGATGGTGATTATATTGCTTTTCTTGTTAATGGATCTGTTTTTATATAGGAGAAATAGATAATTAATAAGCATAAACTTGATCACAATGTTAGTTGTGAGGACAAAAGGTCCTTGGTAAGTCCTTAATTACTACCTCATGATGACAATTGTAAGAGGGAAATTTACTAGAGTGATTGTCATATCTATGAGAGCTAATATAGAAGGATTGAGTACACAATGGAGATACAAATACATGTGATTGTCAAGTAGGATGCTTTATATATTCATGTAAAATTTTAATTTTGGGGATATGTTATAGAATGGAATAGTAGAGATAAATATCTACGAGAAAGATAACTTGAGACAATAGAGCTAAATATCTACAAGGAAAAGAACTTGGTATAGTAGAGGTAAAGATCTACAAGAAAGAGAACTTGAGCGAATTGTGTTATAGAGAGATGTCATCATGGAGATGATATCCGATCAAGATCTTATTGTTGGAATAAGTGCAAAACGAAAAAGCAAAAGCTTAAAGTTAATAATGTATTTCTTGGGTCATATTGAATGCTTGTTATGTACTTATCCCACTCATGTGTAGAGTGATGTTGATGGTGTAAAATGATACATGTATCTAAGCCTCAATAATTTAGTTACTTGTATGATCTTATTGTTGTGGTTTGGAGTGACTAGTTATTTGTAGTGTACTCTACCCCGAAAGCAAGGTCACGGGAACATGTGAACCCAAAGGAAGGCTAAATAAAGATATTATACAATGGAATAAGGTTTCTACGGCTAGGCCATCATACCAATCATCCAATTAAATAAAACAATCATCCTTTTTAAAGACAACGCAGACTTGCAATACATATCATTTTCCATATGCACATGCTAAGAAAGGTAAATACAAGCATGGATGTAATCAGATATAAACAAGCTATTAATATGTAAACTAACATCAATTAATCAGATCTACCACAACCATATAACCAATATCAAATTCAGATTTGCAAACTAACTTAGTCAATACAAATTAAAAGATCTATAGGCTTCCATATTCCACCACATTAACAAGCTAGAAATTAAAACTTCAGACTACCACCTACAACCACATTAACAGAGATAAAACTAGATATGAGGGATGCCATCTACAACCATATAAAGTCATATCTCAAGGATGTCACCTATAGCCATATAGATCATAAGCAAATAAGATCCATAAGCATATATAATTCCAAGGATGCAGTAAATACACATATAATAAAATACTTATTTGATTAAGGGGAAAATAGCTTCAACCGGACAAATTTCCACCCAACCATAGATACAATCAAGTCAATCCATACTTGAACAGGTCACCCCCAAGTTGAGGCCATGGATCCACAGGTAGAGGTACTCGCAATCAATGAACAAGGTGTGTTCTTTCTCAACATTGCCACACATAAATGACTATATCTCAGCCATACATAACGATTTTTCAATGAAACAAAAGGTATTGTAATGCCCCTCAACCTCGCTATGACTATCGATATTGAGAAAAATTATTTTTAAGTGACCCAGTTAAAGAAACCAAGATAAATGACTGCTTATATGTTGATTAAGAATAAATTGTTGACTGATTAATGATATACATGTGATAAATGAATATGTTTCTAATGAATGATTGATTTAATGACGATTATGGATACTTGTGATTTTAATATGAAATAATTATGATTGATTAGCACATGTGAAATCTTATGATGAATGTCGTATTTACACTGAAATATGGAAATGGAATTATGCGGATGATTATGATGTGAATCCAATACACAATTATCTATGTTTTGCTTAATGATTAGCAAATGAATAAAATGAATTATGATATGATGATTTTTTTTAGCAGTACTAATGATGTGTGATCTAAGTATGTGTACAGTGACAGGTAAGATGGTTTACCAACTGACTCACGATAGAACAAAAAAGGGGGACATAGAGGACGAAAAAAACACACACGGGGGTATGACGACAGTGTCGGCTCATGATAGCATCCACGCACGAGTTGAAAAGACGTTCAACTTTACTCAGGTGGGCGTGAAGTCATATGGGTGAGACCATAACGGTTTGGTCACATACGGGGTTGAGGGGCACGCAGTAAGAATAGACTTACTCCTCAACGACATTAGTCTCACATAGAGTGTAGTTGGATGATTTATGTTAACGGTTCCTAAAATCACTACATGGAATCCCAACACAATAGTAAAATGAGAAATTATTGTTGGAAGGACCGAACAATGTGGTACCTAAATAGTAAAATGAGAAATTATTGTCGGAAGGTCCCAACAATGTGGTACCTAGACAATTAAGGAAAGAAAGTGTTGTCATAAGGACCCGACGATGTGGTACCTAGACAAATAAAAAAAATTGATAAATGGACACCTATGCATTTGGCATATAGTATTGCATTAGACTATTTGTGCATGAAATGACTATTTATAATTATGTATTTGGAATATATTGTTGCATTAGATTATTTGTGCATGAAATGTTTATTTGTAATTATATATTTTATGAATAGTATTGCATTAGATTATTTGTAATTAAATAATTGAGAATAATTAAATCTGGAGCAAATGATAGACTAGGAATCATTAACTAGTCAACTCCACTTGCACCCACTAAAATAGCGATTGGAATCCTAGCATCAGGGGACATATAGGAATAAAATGTGGGAAGTATGTGCGCTCTCATGAGAGAGTGACACATGGCTAGGTGAATATTTGTATTAAATAAAATTGCATAAAAGAGTATTTTTGCATGAGGCAACATGTGTCGTAAATGATTTTTCTATTTAAGCAAGAGGCAAGGAAGGGAAAGGGGGATGGCTCCCTAACGTTGATTGACTGTCGAAATGGCGAATGAGTTCTAATTGTGCTTTGAATTGTGAGTTTGGATAAGGATTTTGGTGAGGGGGAGCTCACTCATGAATCCTTGATAGTGTGTATCCTCTACGACCCCAAATGCTTGGGGGTGGCTATGCGACTGATTGCATAAGCCTATGGTTGGGTGGTGAAGCTAACGATTGCTTCGCCTATGGTTAAACCAGCCTTTATTGTGTATGTCAACCGAATACCTAGTCAGCACTTGGACAAGATGTATTGGATTGAAGACGATGACCTTTCCTTCAACAATGGATTCGACCTACAGTAACAGGTTCTGTGTTTTGTGTCTACATGTTAGTTCAAATCTCGAATTTATTTAATTTTATTATTGATTATTCATTGTAAATGGTTTATATTATGTTCTTAAGCCTTAGAAAATAGTTTTAAGTGGGACCTCAGAAATGGGGTTGCTACATTTGGTATCGGATCCATGGTTCAAATGCTCGGACCTAAGGGCTTGTCATTTGCTTGTTGTATTCATTACGGGTGAAGGAAGACTATTATATATATATATATTTGCATTCTGCTAGAGGGTCCAAATCAGCTCAATGATTTCTCTTGTTAGTTTGTATATGGATTGTTATGCGGTTTACATAATGGCTGATTGAGGGTTATTAAATTAAGTATTTGGTATGTACATAAAATATAACTGAGGAGAATTTGAATTAAGTCTTAGTCCTGTTGTTGGTACAACATCCATCCCCTTAGATTTTTTGAAAAAATATCGGGGGCCCCTCCTTTTTGTTTGAATAGGGAAATTTGCTCAAAGTTATCCGGATAGCATAAACCTCACCTTAGCGCTTCCCTAAAAAGGATCTCGACTTGCCTTAAAAAAAAATTTCGGGTTATGTTTTTCCCTAAGAAAAAACTCAAGGTTTCTGGCCACTACGGTGGAATATTTGAGACAATCTTGCCGCCACGGCAAAAGAGTTAGTTCAAACCTTCCGGAACCGCAAAAGAAATGACTAAGTCAAGCCCGCGGCGGAAAAGTTAACTTAAAATATCCAGAAGAGTGAAGCCTTGAATCAAGCGAGCCCGCGGCGAAAGAAATTCATCAAGTCTCTCCGCAACTGCGGAATCTTTCATCTAACCCTTCCGCAAGCGTCAGAAGCACATCAACGAGTTTTCTGCGGAAAGACTTGTGCCTATCTCTTACGCACCGGCGAATAAGATGACGCATTTTCGAAAGAACTTGGATAACTTTCCCGAGAAAGCGGACAAACTCACGTAACTTTTCCGTGGCACGCGGCTCCTTCGTGGAGGCATTTTGACAACTCTCCCGCAACGGCAGGAAAAACTAAACATTTCTTTCCGTAGGAGGCCAAATCCTTAACCTAACTCTCCCGTTTTTTACGGTCTTATTTATTGAAAAAAAAGTTTTTATTGGACCCGGCCGTACGCAGCCTTGAATTCAGTTTTAATGACATTACAACCACCAAATTAATAGTTCACACGTGCCATTTTTTGAATATATTGGGGCAAACCCCATTAGCCTTACACTATTTTCTTTGTCACCCGGAGTATTTTTCTATTCCGTTTGAACCGTAAAAGCACTTTCATCATCGTTCGAGATGCGGATTCACAGACCCTGCAACGAACCATCGGCAACACGTTATTATTTCCAAGTTAGTATCTCCACAGGCCCTACCTTGATATGTGTTTCCTAGTGAGAAAGGTATGATATGTCAATTCGTTTTGTCCTTCTAGCCATGGCATTTTGTTTAGAACATTTATGCTTATTATCCACCCGGGGTGCACCTAGCTCAGACTATCACCCAACCTGGTCAAATTTTCTTAAGTTCCTTAGTCACTGAGAGCCTGGAGGCATATTTATTATTGAAGGTCATTCCGTTATTGCAATGGGTCCGTTTCTATCATTAATGGCATTAGAGCTTGTTTCGGACGACGTGTTGCTCCAGAAACGTTTCGATCGCAACCCTAAGCATGAACGTAAGAAACCTCAAAGCTCTCATAATTTAAATAATGTAGAAGAACGATGCCTCCACTCATCACCCTGTTAGACCTTTTGGCTCTTTCTCGCACCTGATCATGGGCATTTCCGAAACCATAGAACTAACGCTTTTCACGCCTATGCGTCGGTCGTCTTTTTGTCCCGTAAGGACTGAAATCCCTGGACCAACCCTTGTTTCCTTACTGTCATCATTCCTAATCAAAAACTAAATTAATGCTTTTGCAAAATGATAAACTGACGTTTTGAGTGAAATAGAGATATTACTTAAGGGACACTAGTTTGGTTTGTCAGCATCATGACATACAGGCTTATTCATGTTTGAATTGTTGGGCAGGACTTTCAAAATGGCTAAAGGTGGCAAGAGAAAATCGAAGGTAGCAGACGAAAGCGCAAGGATAGAAACAACGTTCCAGGATACCAAGTGTACTACAGGCGTGCTTCCAAAAGTAAACTGGGGAGAATTCTATCGCATGATAAGAGATCAATATTTCCCTGAAGCTCCTCTTCAAGAGGAATGTCTATATCAGAACATCCGCAACTCTTGCATATCCAAGGCGGCCACATGTCCAGAAATCTTCCCATGCTCAGAAGTAATTGGGTGCGTGTTGCAACATGCTAACGTCAAGACAAGAGTCATAGAAAATGGCACTAGGAAGGCCTTTTCCTCATTTCACCCGTCTTATATCTCAACGGCCTACAAATTGCCCAAAGCACAGCAACGACTTGACGATGCATGGTTGGGAGGGTTACAAATGGATAATCTAGACATTGCAAGGAAGATATTAATTACAAGCAAGCAAATCAAAAGAAAAGACAGTTAGGAGTATGAGGTTCAGAATCTGAGGCCTCCTTTCTGACTAAGTGCTCTCCTATTAAGCAGAATATTCAGGAGACTCGATGGGACAATGCTCGTGCTACAATGGGTCCCTATCATCCACTACATAGCCTTCAAAGGGACAATCTTCAATTGGTCTGATATCATCTCAGACAGTCTGTCGTCATCTATAAAGATGGCACAAGAAGGGTTGGCTGAGAGGAAGGCAGAGTTTTATATGGCTTCTTACCTGATAGATTGCATCGTGGAGAAATGTCCCTTTCCCAAGTTGGGATTCATATGGAATTCGGTAGAGGGATCGGTATTTATTGCCTACAAAATATTCTAGCCTCAAAACTACCGAAGGGACCATAAGCTCATTTGTGAGGAGTTCATCATGCCCCTCTATCAATTAATATTCAATGAAGAACCTAATTGCTTGTCTGAGAATGCCATGGAAGCTTTAGAAAAATATGGTGATTTCTATTTTTCCCCAGAAGGGACCTACATAAGGATGTACGGGGGTTACAAAACCTTGCATATTTTACCAAGGTACGCCACAGATTATATAGTACACAAGGAGATGGTAAGGCAGGTATTCATTGACGGAATGGGTAGTACCCTATACAAGGCCAAGAAAGCTACCTTTCCACCATTACCTTTCTATGTCGGAGCCTACAAGTTTTCAGGGCTTACAACTGTAAAAGAGTTTGTTGTGGAATTGAGGAGCTTTCATTTTGGAGAAAGGATCTTTCACAGGAATGACCAACAGGGCAAGATTGCACAACATTGAAAAGATCTCTCCACCCCCTATGAGTATGCAAACTTTTATGATCCATAGGAAGAACCATATAGAGGGATCACCAATATGACTGAGCTACAGATTTTCCAAGCAGGCAAAGAAGGGGCTAGCTCAAGTTCTAGTAAAACCAGTTCACAGAAAGAAAAGGATGCCTTAGAAGAACAAAGGCTCCTCGAGCTGGCGAAGAAAATTGACGAAGAGAAGCGCATAGAAGAAGAAAATTTGAGGATTCAAGAAGCTGAAGCAAAGAGGTATCAAGAAGAAGAGAACTTGAGGACCCAAGCAGCGGAAGCAGAAGCAAAGAGACAAGAGGAGGAAGAAGCACGAAGGAAAGATGAAGAAGAAAAGAAGTCCCGAGAGGATGTTGATCCCAAAAGTCCAGAACTGCAAAATTTAGATATGGGTTCCCCCATAAGAAATTTCCCCATTGTCCCTTTTACACACTACAAAGGCAACACAGTTTCTAATTGAGAAAAATTCGCTTATAACAATAAGAGGAAGACTTTTGTTAAAGAGACAAGTTCCAGATTGAAGAGACCTTTTCGGCAAGACATCATCACTACACATGAGACCACAGTCATGCGAAACACAGAGGAAGCTGCTAAGCTCCTAGCATCTATCTCAGTAGCTACAGTAACAACAACCGCAGACAATGTCAATATACTAGGAGATAAATTAAGTGAAGAAAAGGAGAAGACACGTCAATTGCAGGAAGCCTTAGTTAAAGAGAAGAACTATACAAATTTAATGATTCAAAGGAATGATGCTCTTTCATCTCAAAAGGAAGATTTAAATGAAGCTCTCCAACAACTCGAAGCTGACAGGAGAGATCTGGCAATGTAAGCAAGGGTGTTAGAAGAAGAAAAGGGAGAGCTTGAAGGAAAAAGTCTGAGGCTTGAATCAGAGAAGTTTGATAACATTCAAGAGATCGTCGACCTGAAAGAGCACATTGAAAAGTTACAAGGAGACAACGGATTACTAGAGCAGCAATTAGAGCTAGCAAACAACAAAATGGGAGACATTGGCCCTTTCCAAGAGCAATCCTGTAAAATACTGAATGAGACCTATGGCATCCAAGAAGTTATATTAGAAGAAATATATAAGCCGAAAGCCATAATGACTCAGATCAAGGAAATCAATGTCGAAGCCACTCGGATCAGAAAGAAGCACACTCGTGTTAGGGGAGAGATTAGAAAGCACATTGAATGGAGGGAAGGCAAGTCAGAATTCTTGGCACATCTTCCGCTTAAGCCTGTTGTTGAATACAGAGCAGTTATGCGCACCCTAGATTATTCTAAGGATTACGGAGCAAAGTTGTCCACTGTGACCATAGCTACTTATGATCTGTGCAAAAATCTGTTTTCCCAAATACGAGCCACGCAGGAAAGTTGTCAGATACCCATGCCTCAAAACATAGAATTATTTTCGGATATTGCACAACGTTTATCTAAGTTAAGTGAAGAACTCAGGGTAGAAAGTGAGCGTGTACAGAAGCTAGATGTCTTGACTTCAGAAGACCTGCCCCAATTTATCAGCAAAGCGGCTATTCACAAGCACCGCCTACAAGAAAGCCTCAAGGCCACAATGGCAGAAATAACTGATTTAGCAGAAGAACTTGCCAAGCAAAGAGTGTCCCTCAGGTTTATGATTCCCCTGGTTGGAGTGAATATAATAAAAGAAACAAATCAGTGGGGAAATTATATCGAAGAAGTAGATAGGGCATTGGCAGCAAGCCAAGTTCCCACATCTGAGAGTAGCCCAACTATTGCAGTAGTTATCGAAGAAACCCCAGCAGTTGAAGAAGTACCCAAGTCACCCAAAGCGTCAGCCCAGGGATAGCTTGCATTCACCAATGTGTCTCTTGGGCAGTTAAAAATGCACGTACCTTATAATATTAAGACGACTTATACTCCCGTTTTTTGTAAATATTATTTGAGATATTCCTATTTTGTAATGTCAGCACTACGAGACAAGTTAGAAGAATGGAAACTGTTAGGGTATAGGTGGCAACTCTTGACCTATTTTGTAAAGCTATATAAAGCTAATTAGAGGGAGGAAGAAGGACTTTTGGCAGGAGAAAAGTTTTCTATCTTGTAAATGAACTACTTCAGCTACATGAATGAGAAAATTGTTTTGGCATGTGGAAGCTGACACAACATTTTGTTTAGAAGTCTTGTTGAATACATGCCGAACTATTTCTACGTTTTCATACATTACTTGTGAAATCTTTCCTGGCTCTTATGATTTATTTCTTTGCTATGAATGGTTTCACACTCTGTGCAAATTGTCTGTGTTAAATGAGTAATTGAATGCCTGTATCTATCTGAGCTATCTTGGATAATCTTTATTTCTGTTGTAAATGCTCCTTTCAAATTAACAGCTACCTGTGGAATTATTGGGTGTGTTTTCAGTTTATTACTCATTCCTTAAAGCTGCTCCTTATAAGGATAGGATAATTTAGATTTAAATTAAATTAGCATAGATTTGTTTGCTACATGCATTTAATTTAGGGCACATGCATATCATATTAAATACAAAAAATATATAACCGGTGGATCGGGCCACAACCGATAAAACAAACAAATCTTTAAAACTCATGGTAGCCGGAACCGTTAACCGGACGGATTCCCCACACCAAACGGTGGGCGATCTAGTTGGGATCGTTTACTGGGGAGAATCCCTTGCTGATTGATGCAGTGATATTCGAGGCATCAACAGTTTTTGGCACTAGAAGGAGGGCCACCAGTGCATGGCTAGCAGAAGACATTCTTTTGTTGGTAAAAATTCCACTGAAAACCAATCTAAAACAATCATCCCAGAATTTCCAGATCTGGAATCAAGAAATCAAGAAGATCCTAATCCTGAAACAGAACAGTCAGAAACAGTGTATGTTGTCCCTTTTGAAGAAGTAAATCAGTTCAGGAGACATACTCGCTTGTATGTAAGAAGTCTTGGAGGATTAACCATAATCCCTCTGTTACCCAGAACCCGAGCTCCTCGAAAAAATCCTCAGTGTACAAGGGATTTCATTCTTGTTCAAAGTCTAGAAGAACTTTTAAATTTATATCTAGAAGAGATCACTGAACATTTCGATGAAGTTAGACTAGAAACCCCTATGAATTCAGAGCAGCCACACACTCTAAGGCACACGCCTCTTAATTCACCACCACATTCACCACTACACTCTCCCCTGAGATTCATGGCCGTACCCGCATGGAGAGCCAGGGGGGCTTTAAATGTAGTCAGACCATTCCACGATTTTCCCAAAAACCTAGAAAAGGTCTTGCGTAAGTATAACACTAGCAAACGAATTTATGTCGAAGACCACCTTAAAAGTTTTTACCTAGCTCTAAATATTTTAAATGTGGAGCACAAGGACGTGGTTTGCTGTCTCTTTCCTTATACTTTCAAGCCCAAAGTATCTTCTTGGTACTTTAGTTTACAAGCCAGTTCGATAACAAGTTGGGAAGATTTTGAGAAGTGTTTTCTTAAAAAGTATGGCAATCAAAAAACTGTAGCTACTCTCATGAAAGAATTATTGTCTATGAGAATGGAAAAGAATGAGAAAGTTCAGGATTTTAACCAAAGATTTACAACATTGTTAAACAATTTTAGTGAGGCAACAAAGTCTGTTGAAGAATGCTTAGTAGAATATTATACAACAGCTCTTAAATCCCCGCTAGCAATGTTCGTCAAAAGAACAAAAAAACCTACTCTATCAGAAAATTTTGAAGAAGCTAAGAAGGTAGAAGAAGAGGCCGACAGCATCGCTAATCATGCTTTAGATATAGAGGTTAAGCCGGCAACTACCAAGAAACCTTTTCTATTAACTAGGGATAAAGAGGAACCCGTCCCAGATTTAGAAAATGTCATCAAAATGATGTAGAAACTCTCCAATAAGATTGTGGATCTAGAAAAAGATAAAGCAACAAGTTCTTCAAGGCCACCTTTCAAACCTTTCTATAAAAGAAAAGAAGAAAATGGACAACCAACCCCACCAGTAAACAATTCTGATGTTCTAAATCTGAATGAAATAGGCATGGACCACTTTTGCACTTTTCACCAAGAACAACACTCAGAAAAAAGCTGTCCACAATGGATCAACTCAATGAGCTTAGTAATGAATCAAATGTTAGATGCACAAACACCCGAGCAAAGAAGCCCCCAGCGAGAACAAATTCTTGACAGTGAAGAACCAGCTCTCGACACTACGATGATCCTTTGGGATTGGACTCCTGCCCAAGAACTGTCTTGTGAAGAGCTCGCAGATGAAATACAAACAACATCTATTAACATCGCTACTAGGAGTAAAGGCCCAGTGATTGAATCAGCAATAGAACTACCCAAAGCAACATCTAACCAAATACTGAGGCGGCACATAACTGTCATTCCGCCCCAGCCTAAGACGAGCCTGGTGGTTGCTCCCACGGTAACTGAAGAACCAAACTCAGAAAAGGTTAAACAACCACCAGCTCCTTTAAACAAAACAAAAAATCAATCAAATATTTCAAAGGGAGGTGACATGAGTTATGATATAATCGAAGATATTAAGAAAACAAAAGCAAATATTTCAATTTTTGATATGTGCAGCTTAACGCAACAAAGGAAGAAATTGAAGGAAGCCTTAGAGCCGCAAATAGCTACCCCAGTAGAAAACAATGATGAGAACCCAAAAATTAATGAAGCAAGTATCGGTGGAAAATCGAAATCTCAAACGCTTCCTTTTCTCTTAACTTTTGATATTTTTAACCACAATGTGCATAATTATTTGGTAGACTCGGGTGCTAGTTCAAATGTCATGCCATGGTCAATCTATAAAAAGATAAATGGATAGCCGACCCCATCCTCATCTCAAATCATTCAATTAGATAGAACTGCTGTCAAGGTGATTGGTGAACTGAAAGATGTACTTATTAGGTTGTTGTCCAATCCTAGAGTATGTCAATTCATTGATATAATGGTGGTCGATATCCCTAAGGCATATGGTCTAATTTTGAGTAGGGACTGGTCTGCGAAACTCAACGGATATTTTGCAACAGATTGGTCTCATTTGTGGTTGCCCCATTAGAATTGCCAGAATCAGATCAAGATATTAAGGGAACCACATATGAAACAAAATGTTACTCAGTTAGATGAAAAGAATGAAGCTGTGGCCTTTTCGTCTTCAGTCTTAGGAAATTACTTCTTAGAAATTGAACCCGGGAACTACAAAGCAGAAGAAGTTAGCCATATTTCAGACAAACAGCCCAATCTCCTTCAGTTTTCACGGGCTGATGATATTGATTGTAATATAGTAGACTTAGTTACTAATGTAGAAAGTAATCAAACTAACTTAGGTAAAGAGGATAATATCTTTTGGACTCTTTATTTTGATGGATCCAAAACTTAGGAAGGATCCAGAGCCGGGTGCATTTTAATTGATCCTGATAAAAACAAGCATTTTTTATCATGTAGATTAGAGTTTGAATGTACTAATAATACCGCAGAATACAAAGCTCTCATTCAAGGTTTAAAAAAATCCATTGGTCTTGATGTTAAGTTTTTGAAAGTCTTTGGGGATTCCGAAATTGTTGTTAGGCAAATAAGAAATACAATTCATTGTCTCTCACCACATTTAAAAGGATATCAAGCATAAATCTGGAATTTAATTTCATGTTTTGACGCTTTTTAACATCAGTTCTGTCCCAAGATTGCAAAACGCTGCAGCTGATCTGTTGGCCACTTCCGCTTCCAGATTAGTGCCCACTAATAATAAATGTTTTATTGAATTAATTTTCAGGCCTTTTGTCCTGGACAACATCACCAATTTCAGAGTATTTGACGATGATGATCAGATTATCAGCTTCCTAACCAATGAAGATGCTTTTCAGGAAGCCATCATAGAAGAAGAAGACCATGACTCAAATCTGCAAGCTGAAAACATGGTGAAAGGGAACTTCATGCCTATGGGGTGAGAACTCTAGAGGCACTTTTCGATTTACAAAGCAAGTTCAGAAAACCTGTGAATGCCAAAACCCACAGCTTAGCCATGCAATATGAATTAATAAACTTGGGCACACAAGATGAACCCAAATATGTCAATCTTGGAAAATGTTGCTTGCCGGAAGAAAGAAGTAGATTCATCAAACTTTTCCAGCAATATAAAGACGTGTTCGCTTGGACCTATGATGATCTAAAGACATATGACATCCTCATTATCCAACACGTAATACCTATGAAGGAAGGTGTCAATCCTTTTCAGCAACAGTTAAGGAGGATGCACCCGACACTTGAGCCTCTAATACAAAAGGAGTTAAAAAAATTGTTAGATGCCAAGATTATTTTTAAAGTACGACATTCGGAATGGGTGGCTAATCTAGTCCTTGTGCGGAAGAAATCAAGAGAAATCAGGCTATGTGTAGACTTCTGTATCTTGAACAGAGCTTCCGATAAGGACAACAATCTGGTACCCTCGATGGAACAGATATTGCAGATGGTATCAGGATCAGAACTCTTTTCCCTACTAGATGGTTTTTCTGGGTACAACCAAGTGCTAGTAGCAGAGGAAGACCGACTTAAAACTACTTTTCGCACAAAGTGGGGAACTTTCGCATACCGGAGAATGCATTTTGGCCTAATTAATGCAGGAGCTACTTTTCAGCGAACCATGGACATCGCTTTCCGAGGACTGAGCGGTCAATGTGTAGTAGTATACTTGGATGATGTGACAGTCTTTTCAAAGAAGAGAGAAGACCATGTTTCTCACCTAAAACAAATCTTTGACCGTTGTAGGAAGTATGGCATCTCTCTAAATCCTAAGAAAAGTATTTTTGTTGTTCTCGAGGGAAAGCTTCTCGGTCATGTCATTTCCAAGGAAGGAATTTCAATAGATCAAGAAAGAAGTCAGGTTATTGATAAGATTCCCATGCCCCATAGCAAGAAGTCCATGCAATCATTCATGGGCACCATAAATTTTGTTCGAAGGTTCGTGTCAGACTTTGTTCAAATCGTTAAACCTTTGCAACAAATGGTTAAGCAGAATGTACAATTTAAGTGGACAGACTTGGAGAAGGTTGCATTCAAAGAAATTAAAGCTGCCATAGCCAAGGCACCCTCTTTAAGAAGCCCAGATTTTGATAAAGATTTTATAATGTATACATTCGCTTCTGATGACTCTCTTGTAGCTGTGCTTACTTAGAAGACGGAATCAGGAGATGAATACCCAATTTCTTTTATGAGCACTGGTCTGCAGGGCACTGAGCTGAACTATCCCATGGTAGATAAACAAGCATATACTGTCTTCAAAGTAGTAAAACAGTTCAGGCCATATATTCTAAAAAATAGAACTAAAGTCATAGTCCCTCATCCCGCTGTCAGGTCTCTTTTCATCCATAAGGAATTAGGAGAAAGGAGAGGGAATTGGGTCATTGCTCTCCAAGAGTACGACTTGGAATTCAATCTAGCTAGCAACATTAAAGGCCAAGTCCTATGAAAACTACTCACTCAAAGCCAAACTAATGAAGAGCTAGATTGGAGGAATGAAGCCGAGCTGAACGCTGTAGACGTATGTCCAATTTTTACGGCCCCAGAGTCTTGGTACAGAGACCTGGTACATTACTTGCAGTCATGCTACTTATCAGAACATTGGAGTCCAAAGCAAAGGAGAGCCCTCCATTTTAAAACAGCAGCTTATCATATCATTGAAGGAGTACTCTTCAGATAAAATTATGACGACATCTATCTCAGGTGTCTAGAAAAGGAAGATGCCATCAACGTGGTCAAAGAATTACACGACGATCCTGCTGGAGGACATTATTCTGGGGATACTATAGCCCACAAAATCCTAAGGGCAGGTTATTATTGGCCTACTCTCTTCAGGGATGCCCACGCCTATGTCAGACATTGTGATGTATGCCAAAGAAGCGTTGGAAAACTACCTAAAGCAATAGGTTCCTTGCAGCCGGTCATCATTATAGAACCTTTTGAGCAATGGGGGATAGATATAATTGGAGAAATAAACCCCAACTCTTCGCTGCAACATCGGTACATGCTGACCGCTACAGATTATTTCACAAGGTGGGTCGAAGCTATTCCCCTTCGGAAAGCTAACGAAGATACGATCATCAACTTTTTGGAAGAAAATATCATAACGAAGTTTGGGGTTCCAATTTCTCTAGTTTTTGATAATGCACCTTATTTTTTGTCAATAAAGATTAATGAATTCACATATGAAAGAGGAATCAAGTTACATTACTCAGCCAATTATTACCCTTAGGGAAATGGTCTAGCTGAATCAACCAATAAAAACCTCATCTGAATCTTAAAAAAGACCGTAATAGAAAATCAAAGAAGTTAGCACACAGCCCTCCCTCACGCCCAATGGGCAGACAGAGTGATGCCCAAAAACGCCTTAGGAGCCTCTCCTTTCAACCTGGTCTATGGCAAAGAAGATATTCTTCCCCCGAATATATTACTTCCATCCTTGAGGTTGGCCAATCCTCCCGAGGTTCTAGCATTCAAGCCCTACAGTCCGGGATTGATACCCTGCTGAAACTAGAAGAGTCACGGAAAAAGGCCAAGGAGCGGTTTCATCATCATCAAGACATAGTCAAACGATGGTTTGATAAAAAAAAATCCGGGAAGAGAACTTTCGAAGTAGGAGACTTGGTCCTCATATGGGACCACCAACACGATGGTAAAGGAATGCACACAAAGTTTCAGTACCTATGGCTTGGCCTTTATCAAATTTCTGAAAAACTTGGTCTGTCAACCTATAAAGTGAAAGATTTGCAAGGAGAGGAACTAAACCTCCCTCTCAATGACATTGCCCTAAAACAATACTTTGCATAGTTCCTAAAACTTGTATTGTACATAAATAAAACTTTGTTTCTCTGTTTTTAGTTTTTCCTTTATTTCTTTTGTTTTGATTACCTTTGGTTTGCTAGTTAGTCTCACCTTTTTCTCTTGTTTTTGCTTTGATTTGATTCTGCACTTGAAATAAAGGCAAACTCAATTCATGGTGTAGCTGAGGGAGTGAGACTCCAGAACACTCAGAAGGAAGGTCGTGAGAAGCTCACTAACAAGGAAAATACATATTTGTAACCTCGCCTTCACTGATCAGTTTCCTAGAATGCAACGATCTTCTTTTCTATTGGTTAAAGTAACCCCTGCCAAATAGTTGAGATCTAGAATTTCCTTTTGACTATCTCAGGGCCTGCCCACCTTTACACTAGTAACTGACTAAAGAAGTTAACTATGACAGGACCCATGGAGAGGAAGCAGGTCTCACAGATACATGGCATTTAAAATGACCCCATGCTGCAAATGAAGCCAAAAGGCGTATATCAAAGAGTATGATTTCCAGAATTTCCTGCCTCAATTAAAGCATGGTGGAGAAGATAAAAGAAGCTCAAGGAAGCTGAAGAAAGCTGTCTGTCAAACCAGCCCAGCAAGGTTCTTCTCCGTCTGTGAATCATGAAATCAAATTTTTTGTTCACAAAAAAAGACATTTTGGATTGAAGAACCTACATCAAAACTTTGAAAGCAAGAGAAACTTATTTCTGGAAGACTCAAAGTGACTATAAGTCAAAAATGAAAGAAACATCTAAAAGATGAGAAAGCATGGGGATGAGGAACAAACGAATGTGCCTCTAAGTTTTTTTTACGATCCTGTGGAGTCCTATACTATCTCCAAAAGAGCGAAGCCTTGAATCAAGCGAGCCAGCGGCGGAAGAAATTCATCAAGTCTCTCCGCAACTGCGAAAGCTTTCATCTAACCCTTCCGCAAGCGTCGAAAGCACATCAACGAGTTTTCCGCGGAAAGACTCGCCTATCTCTTACACACCGACGAATAAGATGACGCATTTTCGAAAGAACTTGGATAACTTTCCCGGGAAAACGGACAAACTCACGTAAGTTTGCCGCGGCATGCGGCTCCTTCGTAGAGGCATTTTGACAACTCTCCCGCAACGGCGGGAAAAACTCAACATTTCCTTCCGCAGGAGGCAAAATCCTTAACCTAACTCTCCCATTTTTTATGGTCTTATTTATTGAAAAAAAGGTTTTGATGGACCCGGCCGTACGCAGCCTTGAATTCAATTTTAATGACATTACAACCATCGAATTAATAGTTCACACGTGCCATTTTTTGAATATATTGGGGTAAACCCCGTTAGCCTTACACTGTTTTCTTTGTCACCCGGAGTATTTTCCTGTCCCGTTTGAATTGCAAAAGCACTTTCATCATCGTTCGAGACGCAAATTCACAGACCCTGCAACGAACCGTCAGCGGCACGTTATTATTTCTAGGTTAGTATCTCCGCAGGCCCTACTTTGATATGTGTTTCCTAGTCAGAAAGGTATGATGCGTCAATTCGTTTCATCCTTCTAGCCATGGCATTTTGTTTAGAACATTTACGCTTATTTTCCACCCGGGGTGCACCTAGCTCAGACTATCACCCAGCCTGGTCAGTTCTTCTTAAGTTCCATAGTCAGTGAGAGTCTGGAGGCATATTTATTATTGAAGGTCATTCCGTTATTGCAATGGGTTCGTTTCTATCATTAATGGCATTATAGCTTGTTTCGGACGACGTGTTTCTCCAGAAACGTTTCAATCGCAACCCTAAGCATGAACGTAAGAAACCTCAAAGCTCTCATAATTTAAATAATGTAGAAGAACGATGCCTCCACTCATCACCCTGTTAGACCTTTTGGCTCTTTCTCGCACCTGATCATGGGCGTTTCTACAACCATAGAACTTACGCTTTTCACGCCTATGCGCCGGTCGTCGTTTTGTCCTGTAAGGACTGAAATCCCTGGACCAACCCTTGTTTCCTTACGGTCATCATTCCTAATCACAAACTAAATTAATGCTTTTGCAAAATCATAAACTGACGTTTTGAGTGAAATAGAGATATTACTTAAGGGACACTAGTTTGGTTTGTCAACATCATGACATACAGGCTTATTCATGTTTGAATTGTTGGGCAGGACTTTCAAAATGGCTAAAGGTGGCAAGTGGAAATCGAAAGCAGCAGACGAAAGCACAAGGACAGAAACAACGTTCCAGGATACCAAGTGTACTATAGGCGTGCTTCCAGAAGTAAACTAGGGAGACGTCTATCGCATGATAAGAGATCAAGATTTCCCTGAAGCTCTTCTTGAAGAGGAATGTCTATATCAGAACATCTGCAACTCCTGTATATCCAAGGCAACCACACATCTAGAAAACTTCCAATGCTCAGAAGTAATTGGGTGGATGTTGCAAGATGCTAACGCCGAGACAAGAGTCATAGTAGATGGCACTAGGAAGGCCTTTGCCTCATTTCACCCATCTTATATCTCAACGGCCTACAAATGGCCCAAAGCACAGCAACGACTTGACGATGCATGGTTGGGAGGGTTACAGATGGATAATCTAGACATGGCAAGGAAGATGTTAATTACAGGCAGGCAAATAAGAAGAAAAGACAGTCAAGAGTATGAGGTTCAGAATCTGAGGCCTCCTTTTCGACTGATTGCTCTCCTATTAAGCAAAATCTTCGGGAGACCCGATGGGACAATGTTCGTGCTACAATGGGTCCCTATCATCCACTACATAGCCTTCAAAGGGACAATCTTCAATTGGTCTGATATCATCTCAGACAATCTGTCGTCAGCTATAAATATGGCATAAGAAGGGTTGGTTGCGAGGAAAGCAGAGTTTTATATGGCTTCTTACCTGATAGATTGCATCGTGGCAAAATGTCCCTTTCCCAAGTTGGGTTGCATATGGAATTCCGCAGAGGGCTCGGTGTTTATTGCCTACAAAATATTCTGGGCTCAAAACTACCGAAGGGACTACAAGCTCATTTGTGAGGAGTTCATCATGCCCCTCTATCAATTAATATTCAATGAAGAACCTAATTGCTTGTCTGAGAATGCCATGGAAGCCTTAGAAAAATATGGTGATTTCTATTTTTCCCCAGAAGGGACCTACATAAGGATGTACGGGGGCTCCAAAACCCCGTATATTTTACCAAGGTACGCCACAGATTATATAGTACACAAGGAGATGGTAAGGCAGTTATTCATTGACGGAATGGGTAGTACCCTATACAAGGCCAAGAAAGCTACCTTTCCACCATTACCTTTCTATGTCAGAGCCTACAAGTTTTCAGGGATTACAACTGTAAAAGAGTTTGTTGCGGAATTGAGGAGCTTTCATTTTGGAGAAAGGATATTTCACAAGAATGACCGACAGGGCAAGATTGCACAACATTGCAAACAGCTCTCCACCACCTGTGAGTATGCAAACTTTCATGATCCACAGGAAGAACCATATAGAGGTATCAACAATATGACTGAGCTACAGATTTTCCAAGCAGGAAAAGAAGGGGCCAGCTCAAGTTCTAGTAAAACCAGTTCACAGAAAGAAAAGGATGCCTTAGAAGAACAAATGCTCCTCGAGTTGGCGAAAAAAATTGAAGAAGAGAAGCGCATAGAAGAAGAAAATTTCAGAATTCAAGAAGTTGAAGCAAAGAGGCATGAAGAAGAAGAGGTCTTGAGGACCCAAGGAGTGGAAGCAGAAGCAAAGAGACAAGAGGAGGAAGAAGCACGAAGGAAAGAGGAAGAAGAAAAGAA
Source organism: Larix kaempferi (assembly GCA_027924585.1). NCBI lineage: Eukaryota > Viridiplantae > Streptophyta > Pinopsida > Pinales > Pinaceae > Larix > Larix kaempferi. The sequence goes on along the minus strand of BSBM01001515.1, from coordinate 160,970 downwards.
GTCCCGAGAGGATGTTGATCCCAAAAGTCCGGAACTAAAAATTTAGATATTGGTTCCCCCATAAGAAATTAACCCATTGTCCCTTTTACACCCTACAAAGGCAGCACAGTTTCTAATTGGGAAAATTTCGCTTATAACAAGAAGAGGAAGACTATTGTTAAAGAGACAGGTTCCATATTGAAGAGACCTTTTCGGAAAGACATCATCACTACACATGAGACCACAGTCATGCGAAACACAGAGGAAGCTGCTAAGATCCTAGCATCTATCTCAGTAGCTACAGTAACAACAACCACAGACAATGTCAATATACTAGGAGATAAATTAAGTGAAGAAAAGGAGAAGACACGTCAGTTGCAGGAAGCCTTAGTTAAAGAGCAGAACTATACAAATTTAATGATTCAGAGGAATGATTCTCTTTCATCTCAAAAGGAAGAGTTAAATGAAGCTCTCCAACAACTGGAAGCTGACAGGAGAGCTCTAGCAATGCAAGCAAGGGTGTTAGAAGAAGAAAAGGGAGAGCTTGAAGGAAAAAATCTGAGGCTTGAATCAGAGAAGTTTGATAACATTCAACAGATCGTCGACCTGAAAGAGCACATTGAAAAGTTACAAGGAGACAACGGATTACTAGATCAACAATTAGAGCTAGCAAGCGGTAAAATGGGAGACATTGGCCCTTTCCAAGAGCAATCCTGTAAAATACTAAATGAGACCTATGGCGTCCAAGAACTTATATCAGAAGAAATATATAATCTGAAATCCATAATGACTCAGATCAAGGAAATCAATGTCGAAGCCACTCAGATCAGAAAGAAGCACACTCGTGTCAGGGGAGAGATTAGAAAGCACATTGAATAGAGGTAAGGCAAGTCAGAATTCCTGGCACATCTTCCGCTTAAGCCTGTTGTTGAATACAGGGCAGATATGCACACCCTAGATTATTCTAAGGATTGCGGAGCAAAGTTGGCCACTATGACCATAGCTACTTATGATCAGTGCAAAAATCTATTTGCCCAAATACGAGCCACGCAGGAAAGTTGTCAAATACCCATGCCTCAAAACATAGAAGAATTTCTGGATATGGCACAACGTTTATCTAAGTTAAGTGAAGAACTCAGGGTAGAAAGTGAGCGTGTGCAAAAGCTAGATATCTTGACTTCAGAAGACCTGCCCCAATTTATCAGCAAAGCGGTTATTCACAAGCACCGCCTACAAGAAAGCCTCAAGGCCACAATGGCAGAAATAACTGATTTAGCAGAAGAGCTTTCCAAGCAGAGAGTGTCCCTCAGGTTTATGATTCCCCTGGTTGGAGTGAATATAATAAAAGAAATGAATCAGTGGGGAAATTATATTGAAGAAGTAGATAGGGCATTGGCAGCAAGCCAAGTTCCAACATCTGAGAGTAGCCCAGTTATTGCAGTAGTTATCGAAGAAGCCCCAGCTGCCGAAGAAGTACCCAAGTCACCCAAAGCGCCAGCCCAGGGATAGCTTGCATTCGCCAACGTGTCTCTTGGGCAGTTAAAAATGCATGTACCTTATAATATTAAGACGACTTATACTCCTGTTTTTTGTAAAAATTATTTGAGATATTCCTATTTTATAATGTCACCACTACAAGACAAATTAGAAGAATTGAAACGGTTGGGGTATAGGTGGCAACTCTTGACCTATTTTGTAAAGCTAATTAGAGGGAGGAAGAAGGACTTTTGGCAGGAGAAAATTTTTCTATCTTGTAAATGAACTACTTCAGCTACATGAATGAGAAAATCGTTTTGGCCTGTGGAAGTCGGCACAGCATTTTGTTTAGAAGTCTTGTTGAATACATGCCGAAGTATTTCTACGTTTTCATACATTTCTTGTGAGATCTTTCGTGGCTCTTATGAATTATTTCTTTGCTATGAATGGTTTCACACTCTGTGCAAATTGTCTATGTTAACTGAGTAATTAAATGCCTGTATCTATCTGAGCTATCTTGGATAATCTTTATTTCTACTGTAAATGCTCCTTTCAATTTAACATCTACATGTGGAATTATTGGGTATGTTTTCAGTTTATTACTCATTCCTTAAAGCTGCTCCTAAACAAATCTTTAAAACTCACGGAACGGTTAACCAACGGATTCCCCACACCAAACTGTGGGCGATCTAGTTGGGATCGCTTACTGGAGAGAATCCCTTGCTGATTGATGCAGCAATATTAGAGGCATCAACAAGTCCTTAGGAAGGTCCTTAGGAAGGTAGTTGCTGTAAATTCTGTTCTTTCCTATGAAATCGCATCTTCTAATCCTGGAGCTGTCGAACTGCAAAGTAACCAGAGAATTTGATTGACATTTTTTTTAGTTCTTTATGATACTCTGGTGATTATGTTTACATTTATAACTCTGATATGAATTATATGAGTAGATCCTTGTAACTGGAGATGGGATTCGAACCCACTCTTGATCGATTGATTACGTCTTACCCTTTTCTAATCATGAGATGGACTGTCCTGTAGATCCATTCACCTTTAACTTTTGTTGGGTAATTAGAAGTCCTTACTGTGATTAAATTTCTGCCAGAAAATTTCTATATCAATCTTAAGGAATAATGCTCAGATCTATATTATGAGTTCTTGTTACATTGATAATTGAAATTATGGCATATATATATATATATTCTTGAGTGCAAATCACGCCTAATAATATGAAAGCGCGGGACTGCTGTGATTGCTTATATTAATTTTTAAAATAAGAGGTAGATCTAATACAAAAAAAAACTGCGAGATAAAATTGTGGTATGTGAAATTATAACATAAGACCACTTACAAATTCCTTATTACCGATTAGGATTGTTAAAATTTCTAGTGTGCTCCCTTATTCCATGTATGCTCGAATATCTGCAGTTGGTTATAACCTAGATTGATTTGCTTTCCAATTTAGATAATAATAAAAAAAACATGCAAATTAGCAGTCCATATCTGCACTATGGCTTGAAAAGAGTGAGATTGGATCTCATGTTATGCATCCATGATATTTACCCTACGAATGGATTGGAAAGAAGATTTAGTAAGTAGTCACGGGGATATAATTAACGGGTCCTCTAATGCCAGAAGGATTAGATCCGTCAATGGATCTACACATACCGGTGATTATAAGACCAGAGCTTCGACGTCGACGTTGTTTATCCTTATGAAGGATCCGAACAACCGCTATAGATTAAACCCCAAGAATCGTAGCAGGCAACATGAACCATTCTTGCTCGAATACCCACTGCAATATAACACGCCTATGATAACTTGCACAGCCTCGAACCTGCATCACGATTTCCACGGTAGGTGAGGCCGGTAGTGCAATCTGATATGAATGAACCTCTAGTCACCTACAGTGTTGGGTGCCACCATCCATTGCAATTCGTGTAACCAATGGAGGATTTACTCAACGAAATCCAAAGCTCTCACCTACCACCAGGTTTCGAGCGATGGGCTAGAAGAACGGTAGTTAGGTCATAAAATAGTGGGTAGCATTGGAGTAAATAAACTATTAAACTATTTGGTTCGATCCGTCAGATAATTACAAATCCTATACTTCGAAATTAATTCAATATCACTGCTCACTTATCGGTATTCAGTGATAATCGAGGCTCAGTGATGATGAGCGGGTATTTCCATTCTGGCATGCACTTCAAATCAAACGTTGAGAAGTGAAGAGTAAAATATATGGATTGCAAACTGTTTTTCTTAAAAAGCAATTATATTACTATATATATATTTATATTTGAAAAATATTCTTAAATCTGGATAACCAAAAACTTGGCATAGGAGAGCAGTTATACGCTTGGAAGAATCTTAATATTACAGTTCATCCAATATTATTAATTGGTTACATACGATGCTATATTCCACAAGAATGGTTCCATTAAAGCATTTCGTATTACTAAATAAATACATGGCCGGATGCGTTGCCTTATGGCTAGGAATTGTTAAATTAAAAGAAATTGAGGTTGACTTTTATTATAATGTATTTTATATGATCACATAAATGCTTGGTATTTTAATTGAGATTATCTTATCCAGAGCATTGAGTTTTGTTGTAATTGTTTTGAATGATGTTATTTTATTATAATGTATTTTATATGATCACATAAATGCTTGGTATTTTAATTGAGGTTATATTTATCAATAGAATTGAGATTTATTGTAATTGTTTTGAATGATGTTATTTTATGATTTTGAAAAAGTAATGATTATCGAATTATTGGCTATGAGATTGGCCATAATATGTGCCCTTTAAAGATAATATATTTCCTCGTAGTGACATGAATGAGTGGTCTTTTAAAAAAACTATTGAATTTAAAAAGTTATATAATTTTAAAGTAATTGTTATTGTTAATTAAAAGTGATATAATTTATGATACATAAAAGTAATTGATGATTATTTGTTACCATTATTAAAGTGAGTTTAGATATTGTATAAAATGGGAAATCGTAATTGATCCTTTATTTGGAACCTTCTATATACGTATGTATATTTTGGGTTGAGATTGTATTCTATAGTTAACTCTTTGTATTCTAAAAATAAAAGTGATTTTGAATATGAATGTTAGTTGAAATGTTCTACATATACATTAGATTGAAATCGCAAAGTATATTTCAGATATTAGTTGTCAGTCTCTCAGTAGAATAATTAGGATTGAGGTATTTATTTTGCAATTATAAATAAAGATGAATGTTACGGGTTGGTGCAAGTTAATGTTGGCCACTCATGACACGTTAGTCGCAATGGACTTCTGGAAAATCATAAATCTGACAAAAAGCAATATTAGAGCTACCTACACAACTTTTTGGAATATGGCGCAAGAAGATGAAACGTAGACAATTGGATCACCTTTCGGAATATATAAATATTATTTATTGAAATTAAGTATAACTCCCCAAAAATGGGATTCTCCTAAGGTTGGTATGTTATTTTTTTAAGAAAACATAATGAATATGTTTGCGTTAGCCCTCGGGTTCGGTATTCAAATGGTGGATTTTTGTTAAAAAAATTATATACAGTTGTAGATAATAGGCCGTTCTAGTCCGACATTATTTTTCCATATTTATTTATGTTAATTTTAATTTTTTTTTTAATTAAGGAAGTCATTCCATCCCTAAAATGACTAGACTGAGCGTTAGCCCTCAATATCATGGTCTTAACATAATCAATCAACTTTTTTGTTTTGTTTTAGGATGTAGGTTTTTGTGTGTACTTGAGTGGGTTCTTTTCCATTTTCAAAATAGGTGAGCCAATAAAAATTTATAGACGAAAGAAATAACCTACTTTTTGTGTAAGATTGACGTTAGTGCAATTGAAATTAACTAAAAAATAGGAACAAATAATAGATTTAATAAAAAATTACATATTTGGAATCTGCACACATAGTTCTACAAGTGTGTGCAATTTCATTAGCAGTGGACAAGTGTAGCATATGCAGAATCATGCTCGAAACAGAAGAAGTTATAGAATAAGATGTATTTTGTTATAACACAGTCAAAGTCACTTTGTTTGGAAACCCGAACCTAAAACCAAAGTGGCCAAGTCATCCACCACGTTGGTGGGAAAGGAATTGACCGCCAAAAGTTATAAATTTAAATGGCGCGTGCGCGTTGTTTTAAATACACGTGCACACACTAAAAATGCGCATGCGCTAAAAGCGCACACACACTCTTAAAAGCGCATGCGCGCTTTTATTTAATAATTCGAAATGTAGTTTTCATTGTGTTTATTATGGTGTTGGTATCCCATAACAAAAATTTCTGCTGGAATCATAACCAAACCTAGGGTACAAACACGACTGAAACAACATCATCTATGAGACTGGAAGATCAGGATCCACAACCAACACTCTCCCTCTCACTCCTCCCATCTCTTCCTAAGCCCCCTCTTTCCCCTCCCCCCTCTCTCACTATCTCCTTAACCATGCTCCCCTCTCCCCCTAAACCTCATACTCTCACTCTCTCTCTATAATCGTTATCTCTCTCTCTGTCTATGTAACCCCCCTCCGCTCTTCTCTCCCCTATGTCCCTCTCTCTCTCTCTCTCATTAATATTTCTCTCTCTCTCACACTACAAGGGAAATACCTTGTAGCGGAGGTTTCCCACAAATTGGCCCTTTTATACTGTGCCCAAACCAGTGCTCAAGGATTTACTGAGAAGTGTAGGGAGGTGGAGGTGTTGGGAAGAGAGAGACTTAGAGAGCCCGGGTTAGTAAGGGCTAGGGAGAGGAGGGGAGAGAGATAGAGAGGATGGGACTTAGGGCTAGGGGGAGTAGGATAGAGATAGAAAGAGTAGGATGGTTAGGGATGGGGGAAAGGTTAGGGAGAGGGAGAGGGGGTTTAGAGAGAGAGAGAGAGGTGTAGAAGTAGGGCATAAAGAGTGAGAGAGGGGGGGTTAGTTAGGGGTAAGGGGCTAGGAGGGGATTTAGAGAGGGGGAGAGAGAGGGAGAGATTGAGAGAGGGGGTTAGTAATGGTTAGGGGGAGGAGAGGAGGGAGAGAGAGAGAGAGAGAGAGAGAGAGAGGAGAGGGTGTTAGTTGTAGGGAGTGAGAAAGAGAGATGGGAGGTGTGGTTAGAGGTAGGGTGATGACGATGACAATAATGATGAAGATGAAGACGATGATGATGATGATGATGATGATGATGATGATGATAAGGATGATGATGATCAGGATGATGATGATGAAGATGAGGACGATGTTGATGATGAGGATGATGATGATGATAATGATGATGATGATGATGAAGATGATGATCATGAGGATGATGATGATGAGGATGAGGATGAGGATGAGGATGAAGATGAGGATGATGATGATGATGATGAATATGAGGACGATGATGATGATGAGGATGAGGATGATGATAATGATAATCGTCATCATTATCATCATCATCATCATCGTCCTCGTCTTCGTCGTCATCATCATCATCATCATCATCTTCATCTTCATCTTCATCATCATCATCATCTTCATCATCTTCATCTTCATCTTCATCATCATCATCTTCATCTTCATCTTCATCATCATCATCATCTTCATCATCTTCATCTTCATCTTCATCATCATCATCGTCATAGTCATCATCATCTTCATCATCATCATCATCCTCATCACCATCATCATCATCATCATCATCATCATCATCATCATCCTCATCCTCATCTACATATTCATCATCATCATCTGCTTCATCTTCATCATCTTCCTCATCATCAGTGTGGTCGCCATCACCATCATCTTCATCGTCATCGTCGTCATCATCATCATCATCATCATCATCATATTCATTGTCATCGCCATCTACCTGTTCCTCATCAACATCTTCATCATCGTCATTATCTTCATCATCATCATCATCATCATCATCATCATCATCATCATCATCACCACCATCGTCGTCGTTATTAACAACCAAAAAGTGCTCACTAGCTCATTTCCATATTCACATGACCCATTTGTCCATTTTTTCCACCATTTGAGCCTCTAGAACCAACAAAAGGTCACCAAAAGACCACAAAGTACCTTTTCCACCTCAAAAAATGATTTTCTCCTCAAAAAACCCTCAAAAGGGGTCTGAAATTCCCAAAAATATTAAAAGGGAATAAAAATATTAAAAATATTCAAGGAGGAGAAAACAAGGAAAAGAGACCTAAACCATGTTGGCCAATACCATTGGTTTCCCCAAAAACCACAAAAGGTATTCCCTTCACCAAAAGCTATAAAAAGGTGATAGGGGCTCCTCACTATTCATCCACATTCATCCTATCCTTATGTTGCCCATTTCTTCTTGAGAGCCATTGCCTCCCATCTTGAATTTGAAGACCCCCATTTCAGCATCTAAGAGACCATTGGAGCTTGGAGCACCTTACCTTGGAGTTGCTCAACATCAAAAATCCTCATCATTTGAGGTAATACAATACAAAAACCATTCTTTGTTATCTATTTTGTTCTTTTAGTTTATTTTTTATATGCATATGTTAATGTTAGATTAGTTTTACTTGCATAGTTTATAATTGTTTTTACTTCATTTGAAACTGCTGCTACCAGTTAGCAGGTGCACCATTGCACATGCTTGGGAGAAATCTCAAGCAACAGTTTTTGGCGACTCCGCTGGATTTCGAATCATTAATTTTTAATTTAAAGCTTAGTTCTTAGCTTGCTTTTACCTCTAGAATAGCAGATCTGCCATACTAGGCAACAGACATATTGTTGCCCTAGCCATTGGCCATCTCTGCCCCCTTAAACAGCTCGAAATTTTGATTTTCGGATTCATTTCCGGACGATTTTTCTCATTTTTCGCCTCGCGGTTTTTGGCCTAACAGTCGTGCGGCTCATCGCGACTTTTCAGCTTTTTCCCGCGCGGCGCACCATGACTTCACGGCCATTTCCCGCGCTGCACACCGCGGCTTCACTGCCATTTTCCACGCTGCACATCCTGGCTTCGTGGCCCTTTCCCGCGCTGCACACTGCGGCTTCGCGGCCATTTTCCGCGCTGCACTTCGCGGCCTTTTTCCGCGTTGCATAGCATGGCTTCGCGACCGAAACCCGCGATGTTGTGATTTTAAAATCCGGCCCGAATTTTGAAAATTTGCTATCTTTTTAATTTTTTTTGTCTTTTTCCGCCAGCAACTTTTTTCATTCCTGCAAAAATTTACAGCATTGTTTAGTATTTGCAACACTAGTTAATCGCTTCTTTATTATATGCTCCTTTCAAATATTTGTAAAAATTTTTAGTAAAAGTGAAAGAAATAATTGTAGCATTTTGTTTAAATCACTAATTTTTGTTTTTTGTTATCATTTTCTACTACATATGCCCAAATAGAATCTTCTTAAAAAATTTCAAGTTTAGTGAAAGGAAGCCTTCTTTAACATATTGTTTAGATATTAGATTTCATCATTTTAAGCAAACATAGAGAAATCCACTTATTTCTTTACCATTATTTGATGTTATTTGCTTCCCTTTAAAAAATCTTCTCAAAAGTACTTAGCTTTTTTATTTATTTTTTAAAGCATTTAGACTAGAGAAAAGCCTTTTAATTTTTTCGCAAAAATTTGAAATCGCATTGTTTTTTATTTTTGTGATTAATCGCCCAAGAGAGGTACTCTCTTTTTTTGGTTCATAACCACACTAGCACACAACCAGTCATATTAATCAAGTGAGCCTTAAAATTTACCCTAACTCAACAAATGTTCTTAACCCCACTTGAGGAACACAAGGGAATTTTTGTAGTTAGGTAGGATTGGGGGGACAGGTGTTCCAATAAAACCCCTAAATCACTCTCATTTGAGACATAGTGTTCTGACTTTTAGGGAACCAAAATCCCTTAGTATTTGTTGACAGGGTTTACAACCAATTCGTCGGGAAGGCCTCTCCCCTAGGAGGGTTGAAGTAGCCAGACTGGTTCCGGAAGCCTCGGTGGAATACCGCATTCAGTAACCAAAGGATACCTTTCCAAGTTCTCGGTGTACACCCGTATAGGTGTACAATGGCGATAGAACCAAACTGCAGATTCACCTAACCGAATGTGTCATGAATGGGGTGTCTTAGTGACCACTCTCTAGGATTGTCTACCCGGTGTCCCTCCCGGTAGGGGGATATCTAGCCTTTGGTTGCATAACTCATATTGTCTCACTTGGATTTCATCACCTTGCAGAGGATACGTTTTGTGCAAGCATAATACCATTTTTTAGCTAGGTGTTTGCATGCTCTACTACCCCCTTGGTCTATTAGTACACCACTTTTTTGCCAGGAGTCTTTTTGAATGTTGGTATTCTAACCACCTTTTTTCTATTACTCCACTTGCTATAGCACAGCTGCTATAGTAAGTGCTTTTGAGGTTGATTGTTGGCCTGAGAGCCATTGCTTTTTTACTCCCATTTTGCACACATTGTTGCACTAGGGCTTTGGGTTTTTCTCTGACCACCATACATTTATACCTTTAAAGCAACTCTCATTATTGAGTACCCTCGAAGATCCCATCGTTGTAGGGGTCAACCCCCTCAATACGGTTTACTAGACTCTCCTCGTCATCGACGTAGAGCTTTGTCCCTTGACTCCACACGTCATCAAAATACAACCCTGTCATCCGATTCTGACACACCTCATTTCACATCTGACTCTGAAGTCGAATCCGAAAATACTTTACCAACATCACCATCTAGCCCCATGGTTGGATCATCTTCTGATGCCCTTTTCACAAGCATTTTTGGTGCCACATCATCAAATCCTGGCACCACAATGGCCACAACAGTAGCCACAAATACCACCACCCCCTTAGGTATGCCTAATATGGGACCTACTCCTACTTTAGGCATGCCCCAAACAAGAGTTACACCTACTATGGGTATACCCAACACCGGACATATACCTACTTTTGGTATGCCTAACCCTGGACTCACGACTACTTTAGGTATACCAAATACTGGTCCCATGCCTAGCATGATCACCACTACTCAAATTCCAGTAATTATTGGAATTGTTCCAAACCCATCTGTTACCCATGTTGCACTTGGAGGCGCAGGCACTTCACATACACCCTTTGTCGGGGGACACATCCCTTTGACATCTACCATACCCTTGGGGGGCACTGGCCCAATTTCCAATGCTACTTTTAACACCTATAACCCAGGGACTATGTCACATCCATCTACCAGTTTGCCATATATGGCTAGCCTGAACTTACCCGACTTAGCCAGGTTAACCAACGACCCCATTAGGCATGATCCTACATGGCCCCCTATTCCCACGAAACTCCCCTCAGACATCCTGAAGTTTGAAGGGAAGGCTGGGGAGGAACCACAAAACCACATCATGTCTTTTCATTTATGGTGTTCATCCAACTCCATAGTGGACGACTCTATCCGACTTAGACTTCTGCAAAGAACATTCACTGGCTCTGCAGCCAAGTGGTATATTGAGAAACTTCATGGAACCCATCCCACATTCACATCCCTGGCCTCAACCTTTTTACTATTCTTTCAACTACCTGTGCGCTACGACGCTGGAGTAGAAATCCTATTATCTTGTTGACAAAATACGGCCACCCACATCACGGACCATATCAATGAGTGGCGTAAACGCTGCAGCCTTTGCAAGATCAAACTAGATGACTGTATCTTTTTAGATTGGTTTCTGAAGTACCTACTCCCCCTCATAGCTAAGGATGTGGCTGCTGAGCGACCCTAGTGAGAAGAGGAAGCCATCCTGAAGGCTCAACAATTTGATTTAATCTCTGCCCAGTCGGGTTACCTGTACACGATCTTACCTGACGCCCCCAGAGGCGATCCTTCTAGAACGGATGCACCAGGGGCATCTCATGCCGCTAATGGAATTATTGGTCAGGTTGTGCCACAAAACAAACCTTTTTCCATCACGAGCACCACAAACACCCCAGATTTATCTAAGGCTACCTCTCATTCCAAAGCTACAACTTCGTATGCTCCCATGACACAAACTCACCATATACGTGGACCCACATGTCCACCCCAATGTTATGGTCAACCACAATTAAATTATGTACCTCCTACATTCTACAACCAACAGGCCAGTCAACCTCAAAGTCAGGCCCAACCAGTGTTCTACCCCCATCAGGTAGCACCAACAAGTCCACCACTTCCAATAGCTCAGGGTTATCAACAACCACAGCAGCTACCTGGACCTCCTCCAACACCATTATCGTATTATCCGCCGCAATAGGCTCAAGCACCTGCGGCACCACAAAATCCTCCAAATAACCAAGGGCAAGTCTACGCCCAACATAATCAACCTCCAAATCAAAACAGCCAAAGAAACCAGGGAGGACAACAAAACCGCGGCAAAGGATGTAACCGCAGAAACAACCAGCAACAAAACTAAGGCGGTCAACCACCTAACCCGCCCAATAACAATAACACTACTCCAACGAACCAGAATCCTGATCATCCACCCAAACAAGCCAAAAATCTGAATTTACGGACTAATCACCCATGCTCATTCTGTTCAGTATATGGACATTACACGCACAATTGTCCCCACTTGGAGAAAGCGCGTAAGCTTTGGGCCGATGACGCCCAACGCCAAGGTCACGCTGGCCAACCAGCTCCCCCTAACCAAGCATAACCCATGATACTATAGAATCCTTTTCCCAACCAGGGAGTAGTAAATTCCCACCCTATGGATGCCCAACAAGGACCTGTTGCACCACAGCAGTAGATTACCTATGCTGCAACTAAATATCAACATCTAGATATAGGCACTCACCATTTACTAATGATGTCATCAAATGATGTCCACCTTCAAACCCGGAGGAATCAATATGGTCCGAACCCTGAAATTCCATCTACTGATTCATCAGCAAATACCTTTCCAACATAACAACCATTACGTATACCCCCTATGCCTTTGGACAGAGGCTCAAAAGCCCCTCGCATACCCCTTCGACGAATCAACAATAATATCAATGCTCGAGCAGCATCTAATTATAATTTTGTTGAAGATTTAGCCCAATCCCCTGCCGCTATGTCCGCTTTGGAAGTTCTGAAAATTTGTCCTAAACAATGCAAACTATTGTTATCCGCCATCGGAGCAGTAGATCCTAATGATTCTAGGACGATGTCGTTCGACCTAGACCAAGCTGAACCTCGCCTTCCTTCAACATTAGCATTTCAAGTATCTGTTAACATCAGAAACCTTGTTGTTCATCGATGCATCATTGATGAAGGTGCCTCAACATGCGTCATGTCCACACTTGTGTGGTAGAAACTTGGGTCCCCTACCTTGCAACGATCTTCTACAGCGTTACGAGCCTATGATGGCCGCTCCGCCCAACCACAGGGCCTTTTAGAAAATGTACCTGTAGAGTTAGGTGGAAAGACAGTACTTATCAATATCGAAGTGATAAAAACTCAACTTGACTACAACCTCTTGCTTGGACGTAGTTATATGTACAAAATGTCAGCTGTCGCTTCATCTGCCTTTCGCCTTATGATGTTTCCTCATGAAGGATGCGTAGTAAAAATTGACCAAATTACTTACTACAATCCCAAAGCCCCAGCTGCCCCTCAAAATGTTCTACCCATGGTCGAACAAAGCATCCTGAGTGCACCGACATCATTTGTTTCTTCAGTCGGACCTGGTCTCTACACAGAATCTACTATGATTTCTGCATTCCCCTCCATTCCACCTCCATTACAGATAACACAAGTATTTGACTTGTGCACCCTTTCGTACAACACACATCAAGCTCCTCAACAACCCCCTTTACTACCACAATCACCCATAGTGCCGAGTCATATTGGGGCCACACCGATCCACACAATCCCATTTTTATTTCCTCCTTCAAGAGCCATCAGTACACCTATAATGGCAACGCTTAATCTCCCAGGATTGACGTTAGGACTACTTGTATGGTACCTTCCTGCACCGGTCCCCCCCCCCAACACCAAATGTTATTTTACAACCGGTGCAACCCATTAGTACTTCTAACCAACCACCCCCGGCTTGTCCACTATCCCATTCCGACCCACCCCTGTAGCTCCTCCAGCAGTAGCAACTACTTCGGCATCCAGGAACTTCCCCCCTCCACCCCGCTACACTGGGGGCAAAGGCCCCCAACCTTATATAGCTACACCCACAATTCGCACCCCCCCAGCAACCCCCAAAGCCAAGAATCCCCCAACTTTCCGTGCACCACCCAAGTGCACACTGTGCGATGACATAGGCCATCCCACCCATCAATGTCCACAACTTCTTTCTCTCCAAGAACACATGAACTTGTTGGATGACAACATTGGCACCCCCGTAGTACACCTAGAATTACCTCCTCACGCTCGCTATAAAACTTTGCGTACCAACCACCCTTGCGCGATATGCAGTATCTATGGCCATTATTCACATCACTGCCCTGATCTACCAGATTATAGAGCAGCCTTATACGAGATGAATAATGTCGATCTTGAGGTATCCATCACTACCATCGAAGAGATCCACCCGCCAGAACTTCAGAAGAAATCAATACCATTTATATGATTTCCACAACCTACAAACCCGAACCTTAATGTAACACTACTTTCGTAGTGACAAGGAAATATTGGAAACACTTACTGCACCCGATTACCCATGGGATGATATGCACCATCGGTCCTATTTTATCCCTGAGCCATCTTCCTCCAACACGACAAACCAATTATCGATCGAATCGAAAGATTTCCTACCAACCAGAGTAGATTGGTTCAAAGATCCAATCCTAGCACCAGATGCTTTTGAAGAGGGTAATATGGCCAATATCTCACCTATTATCAAAATCGACATTTCCGCCAACCCCGAAAAACCCGAACTTATTTCCCTCGGAGCATCATGCACTGAAAAAGATACTCATGCCTATAAGAAACTCTTTCAAGAGTTTCGTGATGTCTTCGCTTGGTTATACACCGAAATGCCTGGTCTTGACTCTAGCATCGTCGAACATCACATCGACACATGGCCCAATGTCCCACCTTTCTGTCAGAAACAATGCCCTATTCACCCTTCTAAGCTCCCCGCTGTGAAGGCTGAGATTGAAAAGCTTCGCACATCAGGCTTCATATACCCTATTGCCTACACTACTTGGGTATCCAATCCAGTACTTGTCAATAAAAAAGTTGGCACCATCCGCGTCTGCACTGACTTTCGTGACCTCAATCTCGCTTGTCCCAAAGACAATTTCCCTACACCATTTATCGACCAACTTATCAATGCATGTGCCAAGCACGAAGTCCTATCATTTATGGATGGCTTCTCCAGATACAACCAAATCAAGATCCGCCAAGAAGACCAGTACAAGACTACGTTTACCACCCCATGGGGCACTTTCGCTTATTGCGTTATTCCATTTGGTCTCAAGAACGCTGGAGCCACTTTCTAGCGAGCCATGACTTATTGTTTTCACGATTTAGTCAACATCATATTGGTTTATCTCGATGACCTTACGGCACGATCAAAGAAACGATCCGACCATTTAAACGACCTTCGGCAGGTTTTCCTGCATTGTCACAAATACAAAATCCTCTTGAACCCACTCAAGTGTGTCTTCTGTGTTCCAGCAGGCTGCTTGTTGGGATTCATCATTTCCGAAAAAGGTATCACTGTCGACCCCTTAAAAGTCCAAGCCATAGTAGATCTACCATCACCGCGTACGTTAAGACAACTACAAAGCCTTCAGGGGAGGTCCAACTTCCTCCGTCATTTTGTCCCTGATTACGCCACAACGGTACATGGATTTCTTCGTCTACTACGCCTTCATACCCGTTTCATATGGGATAAACAAGCATAACCAGCTTTCACCGATTTAAAGAAAGCTCTCACCAACGCCCCGTTGATTTCTCCTCCAGATTTCACCAAATATTTTGTCCTTTATGTTTCAGCATCTGATCATGCTGTATCCGGGGTACTTGTCCAAGAAGACATTGCTCACCAAGAGCATTTCATTTACTATGTGAGCCAAACATTATCTGGCCCACCATTGCGCTACCCACACGAAGAGAAGATGGCCCTCGCCATCGTCTTTTCAGTCCAGAAATTGCGCCACTACATTCTACTCAGCCATACGACTGTCATAGCAAATTCAAACCCCATGGTCTATCTCTTGACATGATGTCTTTTATAAGGCCGTGTTGCCAAATGGGTGATCATCCTACAAGAGTATGACCTAACTTTTAAGACTCCCAAAAGAACGAAATCCCTCACTCTCGCTCATCTCATTACCAACTTACCTTCCTCATCATCCTCACCAGCTATCCACACCGAACTAGTTGATGACCATTTATTCAACATCTCGTCCGACGACCCCTGGTACGACGACATTTTAGTCTACCTTCGTACGCAGAAGTTCCACCCTCACATCGACCGTAACGGACGCCGCCGCATCCGCCACCATGCTCCCAGATATCTCCTTTTAGGCGATGTCCTCTATCGACGGGGTGTTGACACCATCCTTTGTCGTTGTCTTTCCCGAGAGGAAGTAGAACAAGTCATCATTGACTGCCATAGCGGTGCCTGCGAAGGCCATTTTTCTAGAATGGCCACTTCCCAAAAAATTATCCGCGCTGGTTACTTTTGGCCTTCACTATTTACTGTTTGCATTACATTAGTCAAACACTGCCAAAACTGCCAACTCTTTGCCCCCAAGGCAAGAACCCCACCCTCCCCACTACATCCAGTCGTCACAGTTGGACCATTCTGCAAATGGGCCATCGACTACATGGACTGCAACCCTACATCAGCAGGTGGCCACAAACACATCATTTTGGCCGTTGATTACTTCACCGAATGGGCAGAGGCCATGTCGACGTACAACTGCAAAGCAGACACCGCAACACGTTTTTTCTTCAACCATGTGGTTGCTCGTTTTGGAGTACCACAACAAATTGTTTCAGACCACGGTTCTCACTTCGAGGATTCTGTTTGGCATGATTTATCTATCCTCCTGAAATTTGAGCACCATTTCTCATCCTCCTACTACCCCCAAGGAAATGGCCAAGTTGAAGCAATCAACAAAATCGTCAAGACCATTCTTCAACGAAATGTCGACAAACACAAATCGAATTGGCACCACATGCTGTTTCTGGCACTTTGGGCGTACCGTATGTCGACCAAAACCGCCACTGGTTTTACACCATTCCATTTAGTTCACGGCGTCGAGTCTATACTCCCTATTGAATGTTAAATACCTGCCCTGCACATCGTCGTCGAACTCCTCCCAGATACTTCACCAATTGAAGAATGCCTAATTCTCTTGGAGCAAGCCGATGAGGATCGTCGTGCAGCACTCCAAACTATGGAAGCTGCGAAACACAGGTCCAAACTAAATTATGATAAACATGTTCACCCACGGACATTTAAAGAAGGAGATCTTGTACTCGCCTACGACCAAGCACATGATAAAACTAGAAAGGGAAAATTTGTGTCGATGTGGCAAGTGCCTTACGTCATACAAACTTGTCTTGGGCAGGGGGCATACTCTCTGACTGATTCAGAAGAAAACCCCCTGCGCAACCCCTGTAATGGATTGTACCTCAAACGTTTCTACCCATAGCAAATTTTTGGACACCATAGTCCATTTTTTATAGTTTTTCATTCTTTCTTACTACTAAAAAATTCCACAAAACAACAAAAATCTCACATTATCATTTTTTCCTGCATGACTATAGATGGATCTTATCCCACCTCACTATGTAGGTTTTGCCGACGGTGCTAGTCGATGGTCCCCAAATCTTGCCTCGGCAGCCTGGGTCCTTTATTCTCCCTCACATGAGTTGATCCATATCAACGGAGTGTGTATTGGGGCTGCCACAAATAATCAGGCTGAGTACGATGCCGTCACCGGTCTCCTCGCCACTGCTCTCCACATGGGCATAAGTCATCTCACCGTATACCTCAACTCCTAGCTTCTTGTTTCACAGCTGAACAACTGCTACCAGGTACACGATCCATGTCTTTTTAGAAAAAAATTGCGCACTAGACTAATGATCCGACAGTTTGAGTCCATTTCATTCACACATGTCCCGAGAAATCTCAACAGTGTCGCAGATCAAATGGCCAATAGAATTTTAGATTGGCACACCAGCCACACCATATAGGAACCCATACCTATTTACATGTCAAATCCATCATAAATATTGCATCTACATGCATAAATAATGCCTCCATAGGCATAGAAAAACATACTTTGCATCCACATGCATAACATGTGCCTCCAGGGGCATACACAAACAAAAACAAAAACAGATATATAGGACTAGCCTCCACGGGCTACATAAAGATATCTCTGACATGTGCCTCCAAGGGCATATACAAAAATCAAAATTGTTGCATCCACGTGCATAACATGTGCCTCCACGGGCATACAAAAAATCAAACATGCCTCCATGGGCAAACAAATTGAAAACAAATGCATCCATGTGCAAACACAACTACATATCCAAACATACATATACATATATAAATCATCATAATAGTCAACATATCATAGGTGCCCTCAACACCCAATATACAAAAAATACATAGCCGTACAAAAGGGTACATCCCCATATGCTCAACCGCATTTGGGGGCAAATATACAAAGAACTAGTCATCATGACGCCCAGGATCCTCTGGCTCCTCCTCCATGGGCTCCCCCGGATCCTCCTGGTCCCGAGCCCTCCTCTCGGCCATCACCACCACTGCTCTCAGCAAGATAGAGCGCCACTCTCGAGGAACATCAAAACAATGCTCGATGATCTCTTGATCCAAATCCCTCCAACCCTCCTCTGGCGCCCCTGCTAAGATCATGTCCAATGTCTGTCGTACACCCTCCACAACATCATCGTCTCGAGGGCACACAACCCCTCAACCATGGGGCAGTGGTACCGCTACTGGTGGCGGAACGACCACCAGCGCCTGGCCCCTACGGCCTACGTGATCTGTTGGTGGCGTAGGTCCAACATCTGCAGAAACACACAAGTGAACCAAGTCA
This sequence comes from Larix kaempferi, assembly GCA_027924585.1. Lineage (NCBI taxonomy): Eukaryota > Viridiplantae > Streptophyta > Pinopsida > Pinales > Pinaceae > Larix > Larix kaempferi. The sequence continues at coordinate 142,488 of BSBM01001515.1, read as the reverse complement.
ATATCATATAATATCTCCATCTATACCCATAAACAAAATCATCTAATCATATGATATAGTACAGGACAAAATAAACGACATACCATCTAAACCCTAGGCCTGACCCTGAGCTCAAGGCATCTCTGGGTCTCCTCGGTAATCCATACCAGCATATGGAAAATCATCAATCAGTAGAGGGATCTTCTCCCACTACTCATACATATCCTGTGAAAAGAACCACCCGATACCACCACCACCCCGGGGCATCATCTGCCCCCACCGCACCATGCGCGGCTCACTAATCAACTCATCTCGGATCGGCACACGCGGCCGTAGGGTCGGTACCCGCTCAAAAAAGAAACAACATAGGAAGGAGGCATAGCAGAACTCTCCCCCCTCCCAGCTGACCTTGTCTAGATCTCTCCGGACATAGGCCAAAAACATCTGACCCCAAGCAATGTAGGTCCCTCCCAACACCCGATCTACCATCATCGCTTGTCCCCCAAACAAACGATGCGGCGCCGCCACACCCAACACACGCAGAACACAAGCTCCAACCTCCCACATCTCCCACTCCCTCAGAGACCGCAGGCTCAATGCGTTGTTTTGCGCAATGGCACCTGGCACACATAATCTCTCCAACAAGTCCTCAATATTGATCCCAGCCGGGATCCTCGGCTGCAGCTCCCCAACCTCCCCTAAGCGAGGCAAACCAGTGAGGAAATACACATCAGAAAGGGTGATCTCTAACCTCTCACCCCCCACCATGAAAGCACCCTTGGCAGGAACTCAGAAACCCACCAATTTCTTCAGCAGCTCTCTGACTGAACGCATTGGTGGAATTTGAGCGAAATTTAGAAGCCCAGCTACAGCCAAAACATGTCGGACACCCTGATCGGTCCGTATCCGCTTAGTCAAGTCCTCATCCATCTCGCGCTCCCGCCATGACACTAATGGCCTCTTCAACATCCAACCAAAACACCAAAGAATTATTTTAGAAACTGGAAATTTTTTCAAAAAATTCCATCGCGGCTTTCAGGCCTTTAACCGCGATGATCATCACAGGTATCATCCGCGAACCCGCGATGATCATCGTGGGTACCATCCCCACAATCACGATGAACATCGCAGGTATTGGCCCCATAGTCGCGATGAACATCGCGACTATCAACTAGATAGACGCGATAAACATCGCGACTGTCTGCCCCCAACTTGCGATTTTCATCACAGGAAAAGACACGAAACCCATGATATTCCACATTGGAATGCCAAAGTGGAATTTCGTGGCCTTCGGGGGCCCGCCGCTAACCAAAAAAGACATAATTGACAAGGCTATGGCACATAGGCTTACCTGAAACTCGCGGAACGAAAATATAACGGACGAATCTCCCACAAATCAAGAAAGAGCTCCGACCTCACTCAATTGCTCTATGAAATTCGCACGTAACAATGACACATGTCACATTGGGCCCACACCCTATTTATAGAAATTTGACCATTTTTCCAACAACGATTGTGGTATCATACGACGTCCGTTTTTCAAACCGTTGGTACCGTTGGAATCAGCGCGACGAGAACTTCACAATAGTTGACTCCTTTTTCATTTCCACCAAGTCCCATTTTTGAGCATTTATTACATGCCCCTTGTCACCTCGGTTTGTGTGCCAAATAAGTTGTCATCCATTTTTGACAAGTCTTATATCACTAGATTAAGTTTTCCACGCTCGTGACGGTGCTTGAGATCATTTCTCGCTCTCACGCCCAGATTTTTCTGGCATCTTTTACATGCCCCCTCGTCGTCTCGGTTTGCGTGCCACATCGACCGTCCTCCATTTTTTACGAGTCTTATATCGCTGGATTCAGTTTTCCACACTCATGATGATGCTTGAGATCATTTCTCGCTCTCACCTCTAGATTTTTCGGGCATTTTTCCCATGCCCCCTCATTGCCTCGGTTTGTGTGCCACATCAAACGTCGTCCGTTTCTGACGAATCTTACACCGCCAGATTCAATTTTCCACGCTCGTGATGACGCTTGAGATCATTTCTCGCTCTCACCTCCATAATTTTTTAGCATTTTTTCAAAATGCCACTCATCACCTCGGTTTGCGTGCCACATTGGCCATTGCCCGTTTTTGACAATCTTTATGTCATCGGATTTAGTATTCCGCACTCACGACGATGCTTGAGACCATTTCTCGCTATCATCAATACCTTTTTGTTCGATATAGTTTTACCCCTTTGTCGGGTCGAGCAATTCCTTTTACGAGAAAAGCCTTTAGGGAGTTTCTGTTTGTAGTGCCCCTAGACTACTATAGACATTGAGGGCACCTGTTGAGTGACCCGACTGATTGAAACATTATGTAATTCCCCTAGAATGACTGTGGACCTTAAGGGCACCTGTCGAGTGACCCGGCTGAACAACTTCGATATAATGGTCTCTTGAGCCTTGTTATGTCTTAAATGATTGAGGAAAACCTGAAGATGGGAATGACGAAAATAATTGATAAATGAATTAATGAATTGAATTATATGTGTGGACTGAGATAATTGATTGATCAGTTCTTGCTTAAATGCTTAGCCTTGATTGGTCAAGTCAAAGTATAGTAGGACAGCTACAACCTTAGCTTTGTGACTTGGGAGGACGCAACTGAGATGCGTCATAGCTTTCCGCATTTATTCTGAACTTCGGGACGAAGTTCTAAATAAGTAGGGGTGTATGTAGTGCCCCTAGACTATTGTAGACATTGAGGGCACTTGCTTAGTGACCCGACTGTTTGAAACATTAATAAAATAATCCTTTGATTTTATTTTGAGTATATTTATGATTACGATTGATTGTAAATCAATAAAATAATGATTTATGTTTGTGAGAAATATGTGTAGCGACAGTTGAAACGGTTCACTGAAGGACACACAAAGGAATATGAAGGGTCGTAGAGTACGGGTAAATCACACACAGGGGGAGCGACGACGATGTCGACTTCCGACAAGAATACCATGCATGAGCAGATAAGCACTGATCCGCTTGCTCAAGAGGAATGCGTGAGGGCGTACGAGGTAGGCCACGACGGAGCTGGTCACGTACGAGTTGAGGGGCGCGCAGTGAGAACGGACTCACTCCTCAATGCCATTAGTCCCTAGATAGCATGTAGACGGAGGATGGATGGTAACGATTCCTAAAATCTCTACAAGAGTTCCCGCAAGTCAAAACGGAAAGATGGTGGCAGAAGGGCCCGACGATGCGGTACCCTGTCGAGAAATGAAAGAATGGACGCAAGGACCCAACGATGTGGTACCATGCCAAGGAATGGAAACCATGGATGACTGGACCCGACGGAGTGGTGCCATGTCAGAGAATTAAAGTTAAGGAACCAGGAGCCCAACGACGCGGCACCGTGATCCTAGTGAGTTTGATTGTTAAATTAAACTGCATAAAAACTTAGGAGAATAACTCTAGATTATTACTTAGCAAATGCATATAAAAAAAAATAGTTTAGACATTTGCACATGAATAGTTGTTTTTGTTGAGCATTTAAAATAATAGAAATCATTATTTAGGAGCAAAATAGAATCCTAAGATTAGACACCTAGTCAACTAAAAGATAGGAGTTGATTAAAATATCTGGGGGACAAACTAGAGAAAACTTAGGGATGTAGGTGCACTTCCCAGAGAAACTGACACTTGGATGGGTGAGTGTTTTAATTAAATAATTAATTTAAAATATTTAATTATGCATGAAGCGACATGTGTCACAGGAGATTTTCCTTTATAAGGAAGGCTTAGGGAATGGGTAAAGGGCCCAGAATTTGGACGATTGTCGTAATTTTTGAATGCCTCAAAGACTTGCTGCTATCTAAGGGTTTGGCTAAGAAATCCTGGTGGGAAGGGAAACCCAAGTTGGATTTCTGAAAAATGTGTGTGAGCTTTACAACCCAAAGCTCGGGGGAGGCCATGCGACTGAAAGCATGAGCCTATGGTTGGGTGGCGGAGCTAACGGTTGCTTCGCCTATGGTTAAACGAGCTTTGCTGGTTATGGTTATGGTTTGTTTTAATTTGCTAGTTTATTCATTTATTTAGTTTATTTATCCAGTCGTTATGCTTTCTAATCTCTTTTGTATCAAGTGGTTGAGTTTCAGGTTAAACAGGAAAGACCCTAGAGGAGGGGCCCTACATTTGGTATCAGAGCCGGTCGATCCTTGAGGGCACCAGACTCATTTTTTTTTATCAGGGGTCTCTGGTAAAATCTTGAAGCCTTGGATTGGACTCGAACAATAGCTACCCCGACATCTTATTTAGTCTTGGATTGACAACCGAATCAGGTTCTATGTTATTTCAGTATTATATCGAGTGTTAATGTTATTTCCTTTGGCTTAAATTTGTGAAATGATATACTTCTGTAAGTCGAAAGATGTAGTTCTGTTGGTTGGTGAATGATTTCGACATGAATTGCAATATGGAAATGGAATTTTGTTTGAGCTATGAAAGAAGTTATTATACATACTATGTAGATTGAAATTTTATAGATCTGCTATTCAATTAATTTCTGTGTGCGTTTGAGTTTTTCCTGGATATTTTATCACTGTTTTCATTCCATAGAAAAACCAGAATTTTAAATGAAGTACTAGATCTCTGTAATTTATATTTTCTGAGAATTTTAGTTTGTTGCTTTAGAGAAAAAGGAAATATCAAATTATTGCATTTTATTTTACATTCGTATTATGAATCAAATTTAGATCCCTCTGTATACATTTATACGCTACGATCATTTGAATCCCAAATTCTATTCTGAACATTGTACTCTGTAATTATTTAGTTAAAAAAAACAAAAAATTGTTTCTTTTGCTTTGTTGCATAGAGGAATTTAGATCTAATCCCAGCGTTCAATTTTGGGCTTTCGACTCTGTCTATCTTTCATTTACGCTGTGATATTTTAATTCAAACTCCATGGTCTGCATTATCCAAGTAGAATCTGATCCACACCTTCATGCCATTTCCATCATGATTCTGCCCCATGCTTCCGGATTCATTTCGATGGCTGGGCATGATGATGAAGTCTGTTGATACTTCCGAATCTCTGTTGGAACACTCATTTAATTTTCTGCTTGAATTTGTTAGCCTAATTATGGAACATCAACTGCGATCTCTGTGTGATAAAAATATCAATCTCTGTATTGTCAATCAACTCTTCGTGCGCGAATAAACCGGTTCCTATTGTACATATTTAAAAAGCTCCATTGTAAAAAAAAATTCACATAGTGCCTTTCGGATTACATTGAGACTTCTATAACAGCATACAATGCCTTTATGTTCCAACCCTGGGTCTGGTGAAACCGATCCTTAGATATGCGTTTAACCCACTCTTTACAAAGAAATTGAACTAAAATTATTATTGATGCAAATGAAGTCACAATCGCTGTATTCAGTATCATGAAATTGCAGTCTTGTTCCACGAATTCTTAGGGAGAAAATTGATCACGGAACTAATCCCTATTTTGCTGTATCTTTTGGGTAACGTTGAAATTAATGACGAATCCAATTTCATGATGGCGAAATTGGTGGAACTGAACGACGGCTAATTCTTGATTTGATTGTGTAAAGATCGGTTGACCAAATTTCTTTGTATTTAAGTATTCCACGTAGAATGATAGATCTCTTCCAAATAGGGATTCTTTTCTAGCCGATCCGATAAACTATCATTGTCAATAGTCGCTAGCTGAGAGTGGATTGAATTAATAATACTTGCACCCCAGCGGTAGGGAAGCCAGAGCAGGTAGGCTCCAACAGATTCACATTCACGTTCAGCTTTCGAGGATCAAGCTTCGTGTTTCATGTTTTGAGAAGAGCTGGTTCCACTTCTAGTGAAGCAGGGAAGGATCTTCAGTCTATGGAAGGCAAGACGGGAAGATTCACGATTTACATTGCCGCTTCATCCCGTTGGCGTTCCAGATCTATAGTATGTTTGTATTTTGTTTATTTTAAAAATACCTGTGTTTTATTTCGAGATTATTCGACGTTCCCAGAATTTCAAAGGGGATTGCATGTTGATTATTTTAAAAATCTCTGTATCCCATTTCAATGGCGATTCCAGATTTAGTTTTATGACATTAAATTTTGAATCTAGATTTAGTTTTATGACTTTAAATTTTGAACTTTAATCAGTGTAGATTCATCTTAAATCCGTATCTATCAAGCACCAAGAGGGATCCAATTTCTTGAGGTGTATTTCTTTTTTTAAATTCAAACTCAAGAAATTTAATCTCTCTCCCCCATACTGGGCTATAGAGCACCTCGTTTCAGTCGGTGCAAAAATCCTATATGTCTCTATTCCAAATGATGATTCCAGATCTGTAGTATGTCCGTATTTGATCTTTAAAAATTTCTGGGTATCTATTTCTGAATTGGGAAGGCGTTTCCAGATCTTCTTATCAGAATCCGATTGAGTATAGATTATTCAAACACTGTTGTATTACGCTTAGCGTTCCAGAATTGTCTTTTTGATTGGAGATTAAATTTATTTTAATTTTATTTACAATCCATTTGGCGTTTCTAGATTTCTTATCAGAAATCGAATCCGGTATAAAAATTGTTCAAATCTCTGTTCCGATAAACATTCGGCGAGATCCAGCTGGATCCAGTTTGTCTTTCTCCTTTGTAGAACGAATCATTTAAACCTGGGTTACCAATGATTGTCGAATCTCTGTTTACCTATTGGAATTCCCATGCAACTGAGATCTAAAAATATCTTGCTCTGTTCCTTTTGCTGATTGGGGCGTGATGATCCATTTGGATTGGTTGTGATTTTAAAAGAGTATACTCTGTTTTTATTGATATACCTTGGCGAAGATTTTTTTTTTTTTTTTGGTTTGTTTGTGATTAATTATTTTCACACTTTAGTTCTTATATTTTCTGTTTACAATTAGAAGATTTATAAATTGTTGAAATCGAATTTCCAGATCAATATTCTATACTGAAGTGTGATCCATTTCTTGCTTATACCTGGAAGAGACACGACAGCTCTGCCCTGACTGTCATTCTTGTTTTCTGTTTACAATTAGAAGATTTATAAATGGTTGTTCCCTTCAGATCGATCGAGTTCATATCCACATTTTCTATTCTCTGCATTAATTCAGTTCTGGTTATGAAATAATTTGGATGTACACTATATTTCTCAATCTCTGCGTCTTCTCTTTTTCTGCGTTGACTAAGAGTTTTCGTTTTCTTATTAGTGCGTTTCCTCCAATATTGACAGAGATCTACATTGATTAATCTCAGCATTAATCTAAGATTTCTACTGAATTAATTTCACCCTATCGCGTCTCCTGGAGGGTGGATCCATCCTGAAACTTTTGATTGATTCCACAGTCGATTTTAAATTCGTTCTTTAACTCTGCGAACCCAACTCATGGCATTTCAAATCTAGATCTGGCGTTTGATTTCAGAACTCATAGCATCCAAATCATGGTGTTTTGAATTTTAAACTCATAGCATTCCGAACCTAGATCTTGGCACTTCGAATCTATATCTTGACATTCTGGTTTTCAAATTGAAGGCCTTCTTGTGTATGGGTCATTAAATCAGATTATGAGTGTTAATGTATTCCTATACCTTGTATGCGCTATGAAGAAAAACATATAGCTGAATCTAAAGACTGTGTAATTGCATTATAAAAGTTTTTGGTCCATTTGTATTAATGTACTCCTTACATTCTATATGCCCAATGAAAGCAAATGTAATAGCTGAATGTAATACTTCTCTTAATTGTAAGAAAATAATGAGTTTTGCACTGGTTAATTTAAGTAGATTTGATGAGGAATCTCTGCGTGGATCGCCTATACTATGTTCGATGTTGATAAAACCTCTGTTTGCTTACCGTAGATTGCACCTTGTAGCATTGATCTTGCTTATTGAACCTTGGAGTTATACCCTGTTGAATTAGCGTTAGCGTGCAACACATCTAACTGCTCGAGTTTTACTTCCTTGATTCATGTAAGGACTCGACTCCATGTCTTAATTGTTCACTTCTTTTCAAAATAGAAATTATTATGGAGTTGAATCGTTCGATAGTATATTTAATTTGATTATGGTATTATTATACTTGAGGAATAAATCTACTAAATCATATGTTTGTTTATAATTTTGAATAATAAACATATGCATTAAAAATATGAATTATTTGATAAATGTCCAGTTAGATTGTGATATTATATTTGAACAATAAATCTACTAGACCATATGTTTATTTATAATTTTGAATAATAAATATATACATATAGTCAATATGTAGAATTTCCTGACTATGAATTTTAAATTTTATTATTGGAAAATTCACACAAATATTATATTCAATCAGCAAAGAAAAGGAAGGTGTGTTTGGACATTCATAAGTTGAAAGACCTTTTTATAAATGCACTATTCAATATATATATTCATTTCTTCATTAGAAAGAAGGGAGTTTTTATAACTTTATTAGTGGGATATTCATACATAAATATTACCTTCAATAAGCATAAGGAAGGAATGTATGTTGAATATTTTTATAAATGTACTATCGAATTATCTATGCTTGACTCCAATAGGAAAAAGTGGGTGTCCTTCAGAAATATGTTAGGGAAATAACATTGTTGTATCATGAACAAGATGAATATACATTTGCGAATTGAGAATGCTTTTGTTGTAAATGAAACTATATTGGAAATAGAGTAGAATTAGACACCTCGGGGTGGGTTTATATATCTTGTTTACTTAATGTAGAATCAAATGTTTTATGTCTTTAAGAATTTAGATATTGGAAAATTTACATATCCTAGTAAATTTATATGATTGTCCCCTTGAGGTAGTACAAGTTGAACAGGGTATCTACAAAGTAAATTATAGGGAGCGGAGTCATAAATGATCTTACACTAATAAAAGTATGCACTCTCAATAGAATGGAAGGATGGTTGGATTAAGACCATAACAATAATTTCATGCATCAATCGGTCTTGTTATAACAAATTGGTCAATATTATGTAAAATCCCTTGATGATGTAGTTACAGGTTAGTCAAATGGAAAAGTGACAAGTAAATGATATGCTTTGTATAGGAGTGGAATTACACTTATTATATAATGAATTGACTAGGTTGAGGCGTTATGTGGTGGTATTGAATTGGTTAAGATGGCATACTTTAAAGGTAAGGATTATGAATGGATGGACTAGATCCATGTGATGGTTACAAGGATTATTATGTCAAATGGAGGAAAGCATTGAGCCTTTTTGCAAGGGATGCCTACGGGGATATTTAAAATTTTGTACATAGCCATGATGATAGGACTAGCGAATGAATAAATCACATGAATTAAGGGTGAATCCAAATTAACAACTTTTAGCCAACTTAATGAAAATTGTTTGTACTTGTCGAGATTTCGACACAATGTCGAGAAGGTGAAACATATTCAAAATTGGAAAACAAAGATTTTGATATGAACATCACAATGAGATGAAGACAATGACATTAACTTTTACATCATGACGATACTTTTATGAAAATGAAAAACTACAAACTTGATATTACCATGATGGGGTAAATTGGGAAATTATAACTCGGAAGACCCGTCGAAGGGGTCAAATAATGAATGTTTCTGTAAAACAAAATATGGAGAAAATAAACTTGATGAGTTGAATGCAATGATGCTAACAATGTGACAGGGTGAAGCCTCATCATCAAGACAAATAGTGCTTGAGATGGAACTTGATGAGGTTAAGAAAACACATCTGGTGAAACTTGAGGAGACTCTTGAAGAAATTCTATGACAACATAAACGATAAAATGATGTAAGAACATGATGAGATCCACAATTTGGACATGAAGGTACTGATGAAAAGACTAGGAAATAAAATTTATTATGTTCGACTAAGTATCTATATTACGACACTTTCCTATCGAATGGAGAATCAATTTTATTAGCAATCATGGAATTGGAAGTAGTCTTTTTCCACATTTGGGGATTGGATTTTGGAACATTTGGTAGTCGCTCCTAATTTGTTAAAACCATGATTATATCTTACCTATCTATATTTGACTGTATGTCGTATGATGTTTACCTTCTCGTCTTAAAGGGAGGATAACCAATTAGATGGGAATCCTTACTTGGATTTGTATGCTGAATGATGATTTGATGAACTTTTGGGTGGCTATTAACACAATGCAACTTGTTGAAAATTTGGACATCGTAGACCTTCATGAATGAATAAGAGATATAGGAACCCTGTTGGGATTGACAATTATGAAACGTATTATCGAATTGATATGAGACGAAGTTGCGAGTAAGTTCCTGAGGGTGTATTGTAACCATACTAGATGATATAGGAACTAATGAATTGAAACACTTGTGCTTATAACCTTGTTTGTTGGAGAAAAATAGAAGAGAATGGAAAAAATATGAGAATATGAAATTAAAATTTAAGCCTAATGACGAAAGTACGAGACCAAAATTTAACTTCGGGACGAAGTTCTAAATAAGTAGGGGTGTATGTAGTGCCCCTAGACTACTATAGACATTGAGGGCACCTGTTGAGTGACCCGACTGATTGAAACATTATGTAATGCCCCTAGAATGACTGTGGACCTTAAGGGCACCTGTCGAGTGACCCAGCTGAACAACTTCGATATAATGGTCTCTTGAGCCTTGTTATGTCTTAAATGATTGAGGAAAACCTGAAGATGGGAATGATGAAAATAATTGATAAATGAATTAATGAATTGAATTATATGTGTGGACTGAGATAATTGATTGATCAGTTCTTGCTTAAATGCTTAGCCTTGATTGGTCAAGTCAAAGTATAGTAGGACAGCTACAACCTTAGCTTTGTGACTTGGGAGGACGCAACTGAGATGCGTCATAGCTTTCCGCATTTATTTTGAACTTCGGGACGAAGTTCTAAATAAGTAGGGATGTATGTAGTGCCCCTAGACTATTGTAGACATTGAGGGCACTTGCTTAGTGACCCGACTGTTTGAAACATTAATAAAATAATCCTTTGATTTTATTTTGAGTATATTTATGATTACGATTGATTGTAAATCAATAAAATAATGATTTATGTTTGTGAGAAATATGTGTAGCAACAGGTGAAATGGTTCACCGAAGGACACACAAAGGAATATGAAGGGTCGTAGAGTACGGGTAAATCACACACAGGGGGAGCGACGACGATGTCGACTTCCGACAAGAATACCATGCATGAGCAGATAAGAACTGATCCGCTTGCTCAAGAGGAATGCGTGAGGGCGTACGAGGTAGGTCACGACGGAGCTGGTCACATACGATTTGAGGGGCGCGCAGTGAGAACGGACTCACTCCTCAATGCCATTAGTCCCTAGATAGCATGTAGACGGAGGATGGATGGTAACGATTCCTAAAATCCCTACAAGAGTTCCCGCAAGTCAAAACGAAAAGATGGTGGCAGAAGGGCTCGATGATGCGGTACCCTGTCGAGAAATGAAAGAATGGACGCAAGGACCCAACGATGTGGTACCATGCCAAGGAATGGAAACCATGGATGACTGGACTCAACGGAGTGGTGCCATGTCAGAGAATTAAAGTTAAGGAACCAGGAGCCCAACGGCGCGGCACCGTGATCCTAGTGAGTTTGATTGTTAAATTAAACTGCATAAAAACTTAGGAGAATAACTCTAGATTATTACTTAGCAAATGCATATAAAAAAAATAGTTTAGACATTTGCACATGAATAGTTGTTTTTGTTGAGCATTTAAAATAATAGAAATCATTATTTAGGAGCAAAATAGAATCCTAAGATTAGACACCTAGTCAACTAAAAGATAGGAGTTGATTAAAATATCTGGGGGACAAACTAGAGCAAACTTAGGGATGTAGGTGCACTTCCCAGAGAAACTGACACTTGGATGGGTGAGTGTTTTAATTAAATAATTAATTTAAAATATTTAATTATGCATGAAGCAACATGTGTCGCAGGATATTTTCCTTTATAAGGAAGGCTTAGGGAATGGGTAAAGGGCCCAGAATTTGGACGATTGTCGTAATTTTCGAATGCCTCAAAGACTTGCTGATATCTAAGGGTTTGGCTAAGAAATCCTGGTGGGAAGGGAAACCCAAGCTGGATTTCTGAAAAACGTGTGTGAGCTCTATGACCTAAAGCTCGGGGGAGGCCATGCAACTGAAAGCATGAGCCTATGGTTGGTTGGCGGAGCTAACGGTTGCTTCGCCTATGGTTAAATGAGCTTTGCTGGTTATGGTTATGGTTTGTTTTAATTTGCTAGTTTATTCATTTATTTAGTTTATTTATCCAGTCGTTATTCTTTCTAATCTCTTTTGTATCAAGTGGTTGAGTTTCAGGTTAAATAGGAAAGACCCTAGAGGAGGGGCCCTACACTGTTAAGCTCTTTTTTGACTCCTAAAACAATGAAAAGATCGTCGAGCAATCTTGCTTCCTTTCATGCTCGCTAAACGTATATGAAAGGGAGTCTACCTAGTATAAGTTTACCCCTTTTCCGGACCTTGTAGACTAATTACGAAAAAGGAATACTCTAGTCACATCAGCCAAAAGAGTTCTCCATTTGCATCATTTTATGATTTTTCGGGCCTTGGAGACTAACTTACGAAAAAGAACACCAATGGAGTCCACTTACTGCTTTCAGACTCTCTAAACATGAAAGCGACCATGAGCACGAATAGTTCTGGGCTCACAAAATCCACAGGACAGTACCATTTCAGAGCACACTTTTATCCCTTCTTGGAGCTCATTAAAACTATGAAGAGGGACCCAATGGTGCTTCTCAGCACTGAAAGATCATGTCTACTCATATGGCAGCTTCCCCATTTTGGTCACCTTTGTTCATAGTATTTTGAATTATGTCACCCTGATAATCCCTCGACAGCACCCATCAGCTCATCCCCCCCCTCCAAATTCAATACATACCCTTCAGGCCTTAAAAGCTATGATCCTCGCACCTACAAGTCAGTTCCCTACGCTGCCAGGTCAACCATGTCATCATGCTCTGAACAAAGGAAGTTTGAGTCCACCCACTCTATGACCCCAGTTACTTCCCATCCCCACAAGTATGTTAGTCCTACCATCAGTACTACCACACTTCAGCTCTACACCTCGCGCTCCTATCAAGAAAACATCATTGCCTTGTTAGTTGCTAGTCTCCCTCTGTCAACGCCAACCAAATTTATTCCAGAGGATAGACCTAGAGGTCCCTGTGTCTTGGACTCATCACCATTTATGATGAGTGCCTACGAATCATTTCAAGAAGAGTCCTCAGTGCCTCTCCAAATGGTTGTTTCTCATATGCTCGACTTCAACACCTTGATCGCATCATTGAGACTCGCACAGGGTATTGGTCGTTTTAGTTATTTGATGAAGACCCCGGATGTCAAGAGACTCTACCACATTTTTGAGTCTATTCCAAGAATCTACCAGTTACAGATTCCTACGGCTATCCAGGCTGCATTTGATGATAGTATTTGGAAGCAAACCAGATATATGCTTCCTTGGAAAAACAATCGTTGGATACCTTCAGATCCAGCATATGATCCATCTTTCTGGTTCCACAGTCAAAGAGATAGCGGTTTTTTCCAGTGTATCAGTTCTTTGAGATCAGTCATGTCATGATCATGAGTACGCCCCACCATTGTGTCCCCTCTGGACCTTTATGATGTACCGACAGATTTTTTTATGTATTATTCAGGTCCCCCTTCTTGGGACTAATTGTTATGTATATATCTTGATACGAGCATGGGTATGCCCACCTCATCCATTATCAGAGATTATTCCTCATTCATATTGAGGCCATGTAATGTTTCTTGTTTTTTGCAGCTTCCAAGGGGCCGTTGTTCCACTCTCCAATTGGTCTCTTCACTTCTCCAAACCCAAGGAAAAGACAATCGCACTATGATGTCTATCGGCCATACGATGAGCTCCTACCCTCACACATCAGGGGGCAATCTGTTAACACCCAAAAAGTGCTCACTAGCTCATTTCCATATTCACATGACCCATTTGTCCATTTTTTCCACCATTTGAGCCTCTAGAACCAACAAAAGACCACAAAGTACCTTTTCCACCTCAAAAAATGATTTTCTCCTCAAAAAATACAAAAAACCCTCAAAAGGGGTCTAAAATTCCCAAAAATATTAAAAGGGAATAAAAATATTAAAAATATTCAAGGAGGAGAAAACAAGGAAAAGAGACCTAAACCATGTTGGCCAATACCATTGGTTTCCCCAAAAACCACAAAAGGTATTCCCTTCACCAAAAGCTATAAAAAGGTGATAGGGGCTCCTCACTATTCATCCACATTCATCCTATCCTTATGCTGCCCATTTCTTCTTGAGAGCCATTGCCTCCCATCTTGAATTTGAAGACCCCCATTTCAACATCTTGGAGAATAGACCATTGGAGCTTGGAGCACCTCACCTTGGAGTTGCTCAACATCAAAAATCCTCATCATTTGAGGTAATACAATACAAAAACCATTCTTTGTTATCTATTTTGTTCTTTTAGTTTATTTTTTATATGCACATGTTAATGTTAGATTAGTTTTACTTGCATAGTTTATAATTGTTTTTACTTCACTTGAAACTACTGCTACCAGTTAGCAGGTGCACCATTGCACATGATTGAGAGAAATCTCAAGCAACAGTCGTCATCTTCATCATCATCATCATCGTCATCATCGTCATCATCATTATCTTCATCTTCATCATCTTCATCATCATCATCTTCAACGTCTTCATCATCATCAACATCCTCATCATCAACCTCATCACCATCACCATCATCATCATCCTCATTGCCATCATCATCATCATCATCGTCGTCGTTGTCTTCATTATCATCATCACATCATCATCATCATCATCATCATCTTCATGATGACGACAACGATGATGATGATGATGATGATGATGATGAAGATGGCGACGGTGATGATGATGGTGATGAGGATGATGATTATGATGAAGACATTGAAGATGATGA